>JAHMML010000035.1:1535345-1622904 GCA_020341155.1 Eciton burchellii | reverse complement strand
GGTGTACCTCCACGAACTATGAATCTGAAATATTTGTTTTTATTAACATTGTGTTGAATTAACTTTCTATATTGTTTACGTTTACAAAATATGTTGTTTACGTACTGCTTATTTCTTAATATTTGATCTAACGTGAGTTGAATATCTACTTTGTGAATAGAAGACTTATTTTTGCCTTCGAAGTATACATTTATATTTTCGACAGTATAACGATGTTTTTCATCCCACGTCGGAGGATCCTTGAATAATTCTACCAAGTGTTCTATTAATCTAAAAACAATTAAAAAAGATATTTTGGTATTGTAATAATATACTGAAAATAATTTATAAATAATATATTATAAATAATAATACTGAAACTAATGATATTGAACTTCCTCGATCAATTTTTTCATAATTCTAAATTATAATTACTCAACAACTAATAACATGAAATAAAAATAAAAACTTTTAAAGGATAAAGCATAAATTATAAAATATATTTCGTTAAATTTTGAATTGAATCGATTGTTATGTTATCGATTATATATAAAAATATAATTTTATATGAAAATATGATTCTATATGTTTGAATCATCCAAAATTTTGAAATTCGCTATCTTTCATAAGAAAAAAATATCAACAAATATATTTCTTCATCTCATTTTAAAATATATAATTAGTTCTTCAACTGAAACTACTGAAATTTGCATAATCTTATTTATATGAAATGTACAGAAAAATTGTTCGACTAATTTTTATAAATCTCTCTCTCTCGTGTAGGGAGATGACAGGCGCGTGTGGGAGAGGGGATATTACAGAAATGCCTACAATATCGATTTTGAAATCTCAAGAAACTAAATTCATTTAAATCGCAATATATAAGAAATAGATATAACATAATTTTTTTTATATTTGAAATGAAAGAAAGAAAAATTAAAAAATAAAGAATATTTTAAAATGTCAACGAATTATCCACCACCAATATCTGACTTTTTCCTATGCAAAACTTAAATTTTTTTAATTTTAGATGTTTCAAATACATTCTTTTCTAAAATCAATCATATCTTTAGGTAATTGACCAAATAAAATTTGACAGTGATATGTATCTTACAAGACGATTTATCCTTTAGTCTACTTTCATTTTTCATTTTTGTTTTATATTAATTAGTTATATCAGTAATTAAAAAATATCGAAGAATCGATCATAAAAAAATGATTCTATAATTATCTTGATTAGAATTATATATATATATATATATATATATATATATATATATATATATATATAGCATCTTATAACATTATCTTATCTTATAGCAATATAATATAATAATTATATAATATCTAATATCTAATAATATATATGTCATATGCTATGTTTAAGAATAAGTTTTTCAAAATTTTATACAAAATATATTATGCAAGATATTTCAAAAATTCATATTATAAATCAATAAGCAAAATTTTTTATTCTCGATGACTTTATATCGAATATTTATCCTGATACCTCTACGAGCCTCTACAAATCTCTACGAGCTTCTTCACAATAAAATTTGGTGATTTCGAATAAAATAATGATAAAATCATCAATATCTTATTTTTTATCATCATTACTTAAAAATCATCCGATAGATTCGTATATAACTTATGCAACTAGTTTCAATATAAATAAATGCAATGCATATAGATACAATTCCCTTTTATTATGTATATATTTATTTTCTATAATGCGTTTGTTATTTCATTCTTATGATCATTACTTACGAATTATCCATCAGATAATCCATATGTAACTGATGTTAGTTGATTAGTTTTGACGTAAATAAACTAGATCCAATGATATAGTTTTCTATCTCATCAATTTAAACAACGTATTTAAACAGAAGTTTATTGTGATTGTAACAATAATCGAAGAAGACCAGAAGTCCGTATAATATGAAGAACTTTTCATATAAGAATTGATGTAACTACGTATGTAATTCATGTATAGCTTTTTATAAGATAATTTAATATCTTCAACTATATATGGCTTGGTTATATGGCAATGTTATATTAAACATAATATTCATATTAAGTTACGCTAAACAACATTTGTTATATAATATATTAATTGTATAATATATTATATAACATTTTGTATATTTCAACTATTATTTTAATAATAACAAAAAGTTTAAAAATTTTGAAAATTAAATCTGAAATAAAAAATATTGGAAAACTTATTTTTAATAATTTAAAAGACAAAAAACGTACAATGCATCTTCGTGAAAATTTTGTATGAAGTCAGTTTGCTGCATCTCTGGATATAAAATTATTACTGGCCACACAAGCTTACTGTTTTCGTCAAAATGTACTTTACATTGCGCTATTTGCGGTGCTTGTGGCTCTAGATCTTTCAATTCTAATTTTTGTTTATCATTCATCATTTCTAGATTGATGCCTCGCTGCGAAATTACTTCCAGTAATTTCTTTTCATCTTTATCCAATTTTTTCTCAAGTTTTTCTTGTCTTCTCTTATCCCTTCGAAAATGCTCCTATATCCGATATTAAAAATTAATTAAAATTTTGTGCTTTTGTAACTCAACTCTGTATTCATATTCATTCTTACCCTCATGATCACAGCGTCTGATTTCAGTTTCACTATCGCTTTATCAGTTAAATTATGATTAAGAAATTTATCGCATAAATCAATGCATTGATCATAATTTTTAATATAGTAACTACAAATTGCAGCTCGATTTAAAGCCTTCCAATATTGTGGTTTTAATTTCAATGTTAATTTGCAATCATTTAAACTTGATCTGTAATATTTAATATTTATAATATGTAATATTCAATATTTGTACTATTTATCATGTTAAAACATATACAAAGTTTAAAGTATTAATTATTTAAAATTAAGTAAATAACATAAATATTTTATTATATGTAATATCTATAATTATGTATAAGCTATATCTATATCTATACATAATTATTTATTATATATAATATTTACAATATACCTATAATTTTGCAACATGAAATGAGCTGCAGCTCTATTATTATAAAGTTGTGCCATTAGATTATCATCTTTGCATTTAGTTTTTATTCCTTCAGTGTAACTAAGAATGGCAAGATTATATTTTTTGTATTTATAATTGAAGTTTCCATCTTCCTTGTAATTATTCGCTAATTCTATATATAATCAAATAAATTTATGAATATGATTTATCAGAAATATATAAAGCAAATTTATATAATACAATAATATAATATAATACAATATAATAACATAATACAAAACTAATATTGTAATCATATTGTAATATCTGATGTTTATACATTCATTTCATTTATGCATTTTTTAAAATCTTTTCCACATTTCATAACCAATTAGGAACAATTTACTGACTAATTTTTAAATGTTTCATGAAATTCTTTTACATTTGAATCAAGTTTAGATAGGAACAATATTTGTAATTCATCATTTTCGTATTTCTCAAGAATTTCGATCTCTTTGAATCACTTATAATCACTTAAATCAAAATCAGCTTATTTGAAATATATAAACTAATGAAGAAGAAAATAAATTAATTCATATATTTTTGTGCATTCTTTTCATGTTCCTATAAAAAAATTTAATTTAAAAAGAATACAATAAGGTATCAATTATCTATAATCATTTTTGTTAGTACCAAATTGAATAAATTTGGGAAATATATTATAATTACCAAATGATGTCTTATTTCTATTACATCAAAGTGGATACTAGTCAAAAAAGAAGAATAAAATATTGCGCATTCAAATTATTTTACTGTTTTACAATCAATTTTAAAATTTTATACATTTAATTTATGAATTTTTATTAAACTTTAATATTATATAATTTATTCATATATAATTACTATTATTATAGCGATATTTTAGAAAGTATTATATGACATTTTATGATATAATATTATTATACTTTTTTTTATATTATATATTATTTTAGATATATATATAAAAAATATGATAGAAATATGAAAGTATTATATAAAATTTTCAAAGATTATATTATATAAAATTTTATTTCTTTATAAAATAGTTTTTATATTGTAAGATAATCTTTCTATTATAAGATAAACTTGCTTTCATTACAAAATTTCAATAGATAATTGCATTATGGAAATGTAACAAATAACTTGCAATATATGTTAAAAAACATACCTTCAGGAGTATTCTCTGCTTCTCCGTACTTAAGTTGTTGTAATCCTTCCATCAATGGAGATAATTCTTCGCCAACTTTTGGCGTTTGTTTCATGAAAAAAGGATGTTTTTCCATCTCTTCTTGCCATTTGTCTTCCGGCCATTCTTCCGTATAATTTTTCTTTTCCAAATTATTTATATATTCATCTAATTCAGCATCCAATTTAATAGCAAGTTTCAAACGTTCTTCTTCAGTCCAGGATATCTTTTCACTTGTTTTATCCATTACTTTTCACAAAATCCAAAAAAAATAGAAATAATATCACAATATCTATGATCAAATTCAAATAAATTTATTTATTTTTAATTTCTATTTAACAAATAATTAATAATGGATTATTTAATCAAATATAGTATTGTTTTTAATTTTATTTATACTATTCACAAGAAACATATATGTAAAACATAATTAAAAAATTAATGCTAATATTTTTGAATATCACATGAGAGAATGCTGAAAAATACCGATAAGATTAGAGGTTATATTCAATCATGCCGTTAATAACGCCATGATTTATGAAGGCAAAAGACATAACATTACTCGTGTTACATATCGTAATATGTTAGTTGGATTAATGTGCTTTGATATATTCAAAGCACCGAAAATAATAAAGTGATTATATATCGTAAAATTTACTAAAAATTACTGAAAAAGTAATCTTTCAGTTGACTATAATTTTTAAGTGAAAATGACATATTCCTCGCATCAGATTAATCAATAAGTTATTCTATGTTGAATTAAATCAAATTTTCTGCTCAAGGCACTTTAATATATCATAATTGAATTTTAGAACATGTTTAAAAATCAAAATATATAAAAAAATAATGAATATAATTATTGATAGAACAAAATAAGAGGAATATAATAACAGAATGTAAATATAATAAAAAGATTAAGGAATACTCAAGATTTATTTGATATCCTAGATAATAACTTTTCAAATTATATAGATAAATATAAATATATTTTTTTCTAGATCACATTTATATATAACATATATATATATATATTCAACAAAATTTATATATAAAATTTGTCATGTTTAATCTTTAATAATCTTTTATTGTTAAATTTACATCATGTAATATTTATATATTTTTTAAATAAATTTTACTCAAGGTTATGAATCTTAACCTATAAATGCTTTAGATTCAATTTTTTATGCTTATAACCACTTTCAATTCTCATATTCGCGTGATCATTAAAATATTCTTTATCATGATCATAACCAATCGTATCTTTTTAGAGGAGGTATAAGAGGTATAAGAGGTAAGAGGAGATATGAAATTTCATATGAAGTCAAAGTATCTTTTCATGAAACATGAGAAAATCGATAAAAATCACAATCGATCTCAAAATAATTAGATGGATTAAATATGATTTTGTGTTATTTTATTATAGATATAAAAAATATATGGACAGACCATAAAATACTTATATGGATATGAAGCATTAAATCTGAGAAATGAAAATTTACCATCCGTTTATCTTGATCTTAAGTTTAGTTTAGCATCTAATTCATACGTGAATTATTCGATATTAATTTATTCGATGAGACATTTCAATGATTTCAGTTTTTTGATTCTGATATAAATATTTAATAAATTCGTAATTAATATATATGATAATGATATATGCGATTCTTAATGAATATAAATAAATAAATAGAATTATGCGCAAATTATGTTAATTAATCATACTATAATAATAAATAATATTCCATGAAATTACCTACTGCCGTTATCTTGGTTTTTTACGATATATATCAACAATATCAAGAAATCTGTTACAATATATATTTAACTTCTCTCGCTTTTTAAGTTTCATAGCATAACATTGATCTTTGTATATTTCCTATATCCATGCTTTGTAAAGTAGAAACCAAAACTGATAATTTCTCATATTATTTGAGAGAATATTGACACAAGCATCATTACTAGAGACGAGAGCAAATTATATCAATATGTCTTATTAAATTTATGAATTTCATTTCTAGGCAATGTTAAATTTGCGACGCACGTTTTTGTGTTGAATTGCAAATGAATAATTAAGTATGATTAAGTATGATTCTAAATAAAGTATTATCATTTGTTTATTCCGGTGCTTACTTGCTTACTTACTCAGTGCACTTACGAAATAAATGTTATTCACTTAATTCACTTAACTGTTAGTCACTTAATTTTTTTAATATTATTTTTTAATATCATTTCTGATATCAAAAGTTATTATGCTACTTTCATATCATACTGCCATCTATACCTGGAGTTCCCCGACGATCGTTTGCCTGTGAAAACCGCCTTCATTACTTTGCTGAGTATCTAATCACCAGAGAATCTATGTGCATTTGCGCCCATCATTGAATTTTGATATATATTGCGGTGTTCAAATCTTTATAGATCTCTACAGATTATAAAATTTCTTATTATATTTTATTCTTTATTCCTCATCCTTCTTGACAGGTCTGGGAATAACAGCTTATGTGCTTTTATATAATTTTTATTCATAACTATGTATAGTAATTATAACAAAAACATATAATAAAAAAATAAGAATATAAAGATATATGAACAAAAAAACTGCAATTAAAAAACCCAAATTATTTATTAATTTCTTAAATGCTATTGGTTTTTGTTTTTTAAATAATATCGTTTTTTATAACTTATATTTCTATCTCTGTTTCTATAGCGTGCACAACAATCGATAATAATCAAATATAAGAAACAACTTATTAAAAAATATTATCAAAAATATCCATATCTAAAGGAATTTCGTTGTGAGTATATGATTCTTTTTCTATAAAAAATATCTTATCCTAATGAAGAAACCAAATTTCAATTGTTAAAATTTATTAAAATTTTATTATAATTTGTTAAATCAGTCAATCTGTTAAAATTTATTCATGCCTCAATCTTGTTTATATGTAAATTATGCATATTTTATAAAATTAATAAATAATATTTTTATTTACATATAATTAAATCTTTATTTCTTATAATTTCTTATAATTTTTTCATATAGTGATGGAATTTTGAATTACATATAAAATATACAATATATTACATTAGATACACAAGACTTCTTTTAATTCTATGTTTCTGATATAATTATTATATAATTCTGGATAAAAATGATATATATTCTCAATATATTATAGTATATTAAATATATTATTATATATATACAAACATAATTACGTATTACGTAATATATAATATAAAAGAGAACTGCTTCGAAATGAAGTATATTCAAATTTAGTAGAAAGTTGCCAATATTGATTTAATTTCATTGTGGTTTCTCCTAGTAATATTTATTTCAATATTCTTCTTATCCATATATGGATGATTATCAGTTCTGCGTTCGATATCCAAAAGTTTTATTTTTTGGGGACTTTATTTCTAGCAAATGAAATATTTCTAGAAATATAAACGATCTCCTATTGGATATCGAAAGTTGAATCAAATACAGTCAAACAACAGAAGCTTTCAGAGAACAGATATATTATTATTATTCAGCATTATTAGTCAACTTGATATATAACATAGCTTTTTTTATTATTCATCCGCACTTTAAATTTAATTGTTAATGATTTTTTTTAGAAAAAAAACTATGAATGTTGTTTGCATAGTTATATGCAAACAATAATATAAATTTAAGAAAATCAGTCATTTTTTCCAGTTACATAATCTTTTATGTATTACTTAAAACAACATACATTCATAGATATGTTAACGAAAAACAAGTGAAAAAATTGAAAGAGACAAAGATTTTACATGAAACATCAATGGCGTGATTGTCATGCGATATCAGCCTTGTTCATTCTACTTACCGAGACAGTGCAGGTCGATTGCATGATTTGCGCAGGCGCTAGTGCATTCGTTTAGCTATTCTTTTGCTGTGTGAAGTGATTGTCATTCGCATTTTTATGCAGTTTACTGTGTTCTTACGATTTTCACAGCTCTTAATCTCGCTCTATCGTACAGAATCGCTTATCAATGTACCGTAAACTGATTAACGTACCATAGCGTATTGCGCGTTTTACAATACATAGTTCGCCTCTTCGGGCGCGCTCGGACTGATCGATCGCGCAAAATTCGGTATACACGCGACGTACAGAGTTTGGCGCTTTTTTCACAAACGCGGAATCTTTTATGCACGATGTCGTCCATTTCATACTTCTCCTGATACTGAACGACTACATCCTCATGATGATATCATCATTTTGAAATGAACAAGGTAGATGGAGAACATAAGTGTTTCGTAGTAAGAGAGAATGTCAGAGTAACAGATATGGTAAATTCAGACGATGATCACGATAAGCTTCCTACAACTTGCTTTACGTTCATTCAAAATTCATGTCGCGTTTATAATCTACGCGAATATCGTGTTCGTTTGTCCGAGAGTGAAAGGCAAGAGAAACAGAAAAGACGCAAGTGGAAAAGAAAAAAAGAGTGAATGTTAGAATAGATATATATCTTCGTGACGACATGTCGACGTAATGGCGTCACGATTATCGTCGACGACTATAGACAAATGCGTTCTCATTTTTTTAGCTGCCGTGACAACGAGTTCTAATGACATACGAGGTCTTCGAATGATTTGAATTTGGAATTCCGCATTTAGCTTTGTTGATGCGACAACATGCGTAATATGTCGTATATAACATTTTTGTAACAGGTACTGATCAATCTTAAATTCGATTTTTTTTTATATGGTAGGATATACGTACGTCGCGTATGCGATTAAATTAATCGGGAAAAAGAACTTAGAAAAAGAAAAAAAGAGAAAGATAGCTTATATCACGTTATTATATTTGATTCGTAAATATTTGTATTTAAAAATGCAGAATTTTTTTTGCAACGAATAAACGTTCAATAAAAAAATCTATAAATCAATAGTAATATTTAACGCAATGAAAAATTTCGTATTTTGTAAAATTTCGAGATCAGTATCATAATGCTATGTAGCAATATTTTTTTTTATAGAAATAAGATAATTTATAGCATTTATTGTTTCTCCGAGACAAAATTATTGATAGAATTCATCATTCTAAAGAAATGTAAATTATATATCACAAGTGACTTTATTTAAATATTAATTAATTACAAAACAGAAAAAGAGATGAATTGATTTATTCATTATTCATTCATTTATATAAGAAAAAGTATAAATTGAAAAATCTTATCTATTAAAATTGTATTATCAAAAAATTTTATCTAACTATAATTTGAATAATAGTAATTTACAATGTTACGTATTATAAATTACAATAGTATAATTGTAATTTATAATATGTAATTATATTACATATTATAATTGTTACTTATAATTGTTTAACACTAAATATGCTGTTATTTTTTGTTTCAGACAAATATTATCTGATATACAGATTACCTCGCGCTGATATTCACTGGATAGTGTGATCATCAACATCGTGACATTAATGAATGGAAGATTTGATATTCAATAAAGGTGTCTTCTGCGATTCAACGATTCCAGCTGTAAGTTAACGACGACAAGATGACGGAGGAGTGCAGCGAGACCCTCAAGTCGGCAGGACCATCTTCTCCCAGGAGTCCCCAAAGTGGCAGTACTAGTGGGAAACCTGGCAGTCCACACTCTCCTAGACAACCAAGACGCATAAAACTAACGCAGCAACAATTGGACAGCTTGACTAAGGACGAGATAGCGGCCAAATGGCATGAACAGGACTTGTATGTGGAGTGTCTAGAAACCCAGGCGGCAGCTCAGGAAGGTACTGAGATCACACGAGTGAGATCACCACCTCACTCGCCACATATCTTAAGCAAATTAATGAATGCCAGAACACAATGATCTCCTACGGGAGACAAGACTCTCATAGGGACGTTAAGTATAGTAGGATTTACTGTTAGACCAGTGTTTAGGATACTATTATTAAGTTATTTGTTAGGATTAAGGTAATGAGAGCTTTAGTAAATAAGTAAAATAAGAAACGATATGCATGAGAACTCTTAAGAGAGTTTAATACACGTGCGAGTTATTGGGATTATCTTAATGTATCCACGCAAGTATTAGAGATTATTAGAGAGATTAGGATTATGGAATTGAGACATTGTACTTTGATATGCAGTATGGTGACGACTTAATTAATTTATAAAGAAAACGTTAATTTTCGAAACTACATTTGTGATGTGTAGTGCGAATAATCAAAACGAAGATCTGCATGTATAGTGACGCGAAGCGAAAAATTCCTGAGATATTTGTGAGCATAGGTGGAGTGACAGCTATATATATTATACCGTATATAAAAAGTCGAGGTATATCTGCTGATTAAATCTTTTTCTTGTGTACAGTTATATTATATCAGCCATGAACATATAAATGGCAAATAAAAGTGAAATGGCTGATATAACAAGTGTTAATGTGTCCATCGAGAGATGTCAAACGGTTTTTTCTGCGAAAAGCGTGTCAAAAACCATATCTGGCATCGATAAAATGTCCATGGAAGATACAGCTTCAATCTTGTTCGAAGTATCATTTCACAAGTGCCTGTGCAGTGTATCGCGTATACCTCTGCAGTGTGATGATCGTACTTCGGATATAGGATAGTGTGTGCGTGCGCGTGTAATTCGAGATACCGGATTTCTAGTTAACGAAGATAAGCTGATTAAAGCAACGTTTTGCGATGGCGCTGAAATATACGACTCGGAGGAATAATAAGAGTGGATCCGCGTCAACCTTTGGCCTACGAAATATGCACCTGGGGTGCGTGAATCTAAATCTCGGTGAAGTACGCAATCACATTCGCCGTTATCAACTGGAACATTACAATTGTGCCTAATCCCACCATTTGTTTTCTTTCCAATTCTTAAATTTATGTATCCTTACATATTACCTTGTCCTTAAAATCTTTCCAACTAGTTAACACAATTCTTAATTGATTGTATTCCCAGACTGATCGTCCTCCCATATATTCTCACTATGAATGCAACTTGCATGCATTTATACCTGCACCGTAATGTCCGGATGTCAGAAATATGAATTTCAAAAGTACAAAACCTGCGAGACTTAAGCCCGGCCGGTGCCTCGATTACAACATCTGTGCCTGCAACAAGTACACGCTCAATTCTCGTGGAAGAAACATAACGTTCACTCTTGGTCTCTTGGTGGAAGTACAGAGAATCTCGCAAACATCACGTCGCTACAACAACCACAAAATCAAAGTATGCGCTAAATTAACAATGTCAGTTGTCAGGCAGTCATTATCACATACTTATGAAAGTATATAGTTTGTTTATGCGCACTTAGGTTAAAAGTATAAATAGAAATCATTTTACACTGAACACATTTGATTCCACCAGAAACTATTAGTATTACGATACATGAAAATTATACATATAAAAAATAGTTCGTACAATTACATACAATATATTTACAATCTAAGACTTCGAGCATTCTATGTGGTTCATAAATTTGTATTTTTAATTATATCCCAAGAAAATTTTTTAGTTAATTTATTCCAATTTTTATAATTAAATTAGATTAACTGTTATAAAGAAAAAAGAAAGTGAAAAAGGAATTTTTATTATAAAAATTGCCATAAATTATATTAAGGGAAATTATAGTTATAGTTAAATAGTAATCAAATATATATATATCATTTTTCGAATAATAATTTCATGAATAATTATCATAAAAACAATAAATGAATATCTTTTATCTTAATTAAAATTTAGTATATATGATTTACATAAATATATAAATCCAAATGAAAATTATTAAATTAATTTTAATATGTATTAATTTCTTTACTTAAAATTTGAATATTTCGTGAAAATATTATTTCAAATTCTCTAATTTTGTGATATATTTAATAATGTGATTTATTTAAAATAAATAACATGAGATATTGTATTAATTCTTATTTTTATAATTAAAAAAAATTAAATTTTTGAATAAAATAAAAGTTTTTAAATCTCTCTATAAAAGACATGTAAAAAAATATCTTAAAATAGGATATGATAAATAATTAACTTCCTCGAAAAAAATGCAAAATTAAATTACAAGCTTAAAATAATTTAGGAATATAATATACATATATATACATATATATATATATATATATAATATTATATATATATATAATATATATACATATATATATATATATATAATATTTTTTCCTACAAAATATATATATTCTCTATTATATAATTAATTTAATATATGACAAATTTTGTTCATAAAAAATATTTTAGAAATATTAAATTTGTATATCATAGCTCGAACATTGCAATTTTAAGAAACACATAGATGCCGTTGAATACAAAAATTTTAGAAATAGAAAAATTTAAAGATTGTTCCTTTATAGGTGAACTAGCTTCATTGAGAGAATCTGAAAACAAGTACAGGCAACAATATATAGAAGCATCTCATAGGGAGAAGATCTTAGTAAGGAGGCTTGCCTCTAAAGAGCAGGAAATGCAAGAATACATTGTATGTAAATATTCTTCAAAGCTTTAATTTTAATTTTTCCATATAAAATTTGTTTCATATAAAAAAAACTTGCTTTATATACAAAAAGAATTATTTTTTTTGTATCAGAATCAAATAACTGAAATGAAAATCACCCAAGCTCCGTCCGCGTCTGCATTAAGATCTGCTCTATTAGATCCGGCTGTTAATATATTAATACAGAAATTGAGGCAAGAATTAATAACAACTAAGGGCAAATTAGAAGATACACAAAATGAATTAAGTGCATGGAAATTTACTCCAGACAGGTCAGTAGAACTTCAATGCATATATAAAAAGACATTACAACTTTATTATCATTAACAGTATATTTTATTTACAGTAATACTGGAAAAAGATTAATGGCAAAATGTAGATTATTGTATCAAGAAAATGAAGAACTAGGCCGCATGATTGCCAGTGGACGTATTGCTAAATTGGAAGGTGAACTCGCTCTACAGAAGAGTTTTAGTGAAGAAGTAAAGAAATCACAATCAGGTATCTCATTAAATGTTTATTGATTTATAAATCAAGCAATTACTTTATTACATAAATATTATATCATATATTTTTTTTATTAGTTACATTTTAATGTACATATAGAATGTTAAAAAGAAATATACAATATAGAGAATATTAAAAAATGCATTCAGCATTTATATAATACACATTATAAGCTATGTACTAAGTAAAAAGTCATATTAATGTATAAAATTTGTTATATATCAGAAACATTAAATTTTCGATATATATTTACTAAAATTTTTTGTTCAATATACATATTACATGTACCTATATACCTATTACATAAATGTTGATACTATTTTAATATCCTCCTTTAATATGCTATGTATACATATATGCACATATATACATACATACATAAAAAAAGATGATAAAATGATAATTGTAATATTTTAATAATCTATTCTGAAAATAGATTTAAAAAATGTTAATCTTAATTAAAGTGTTAGGATTATAATGTTTTTTAATTACAATTTTTTTAATATTAATAATCAATTGTACAATTAAATCAATATTACTTATGACGATCAATAACAACTGACAGATTGATGACGTTGATATGCTACGTAATTATGGGTCTAAGGAATAGGGTTAAATAATACGCGATGTTATTATGATTGATAGGTTGTAATTAAAAAATTTTCTTATCCTTGATTTTCATATCGGGATTTTTTGCTTATATATGTATATATTACATTATTATTTTAATATACATTAAATTATGCAGCAACTGTATGTAATTACAATAATATTCATATAATTATTATCAACTGATTAATGTCAAATTTGATAATTATACTATTTCTTTACTATATAATTACTAATACTTAATACTTAAATACGAGAAATTTATTTATCATTTTTTATTCTGTTTTGCAGAATTAGACGAGTTTTTGCAAGATTTAGATGAAGATGTAGAGGGCATGCAAAGTACGATTTACTTCTTGCAACAGGAATTACGCAAAGCTCGAGAATCTGTCACATTGCTACAACAAGAAAATGCAGTATTAAAAACAGGATTGAATTCAAACGAGAATAATTTATTGAATGGTCTATCACCCCATACACCACCGATTAAAAAGGAGGAATTGGAAGAAATTGCAATACCGGACACGAAACCTTTGAAACCTTTCACAGAGAATAGTGATGTGTGCAAAGGTGTGAGGACTTCGCCTTTATCGTCATCTCAAAATGAATTTATAAGTGTTGGAAGAACAGAATGCGTAGAGAGAAAACTCAGTCAAGCCGATCACAATGATGAGAGTTCGAGCGATTCCGCAGCGTTAATTATCAAAGTCGAGAATGAAGATCTCAGTGATCGTGAGGAAGAACACGAGGAAAATCGAAACAAACGGATATTAAGAAGTAAGAATCACAATCGGAATAGTGGTAAATCGAATGGGGAGGAAGTGCTGACGCGAACAACGCGGGGTAGGGACCGAACAAAGAGAGAGAAAAGTGCAGCCAGTAGTGACGATGAAAGGACGCACAAGAAGAAACGGCGCGAGAGTATACTTTCTCTCGATTATAATGAAGCCGATGATGATGCGTTAGTTTTAACTAATGGCGAAATGCTACAGAGTGATCCGGAATAAACGATTTAGATTAATCTCATATAACATACCGATATTAATGATTGAAATTTGCAGACATTATTTGATATTTTCTCGTTATTTTTGTGCAAAACATTTTATCCGAAACAAATATTGTTTATTTACACAATGTTCGAATTTTAGCCGTAATGTAATTTTAGTGTTTATACTGATAATAATTTCAAATGAAAATATTGACGCCGTTTCTAAAATAATGAAACTTGTAAATATTTATACAATTAAAATTCACAAGTCGAATGGTTTATGTCGAATTATTTACGAATAATCACATAACTTATATTGCAGAGATGTGTTAGACAAATCTATAGATCTATAGATCTGGATAGATTTGTTTTTTTTATAATTTATTAACAGCCAAATACTATATAAGAAAAAAGAAAACGAAAAGATCGGATTTTGTTTATATTTACAACAAATAAATGTCTTGAAAACATAGTTTTGCAGTCTTGCTCCTTCGTTAATTCCTAATTAGATACAGGATATAGATTTTTTATTATATTCATATATGGAAAAAAATCATATATGGAAGAGAAGCATGGTTATAAATTATATTGTTTTTGCAAGTTGTATCTCGATGACAATCATTCTAATGAAAACATAACAAATTATTGTTCAGTAATAATAATAATCTTGTAACATAATCATTTTACAAAAAGGGAAACATTTTAATCTATTTTACTTTAAATAAAATTTTTAATCTTTTCGTGTAAAATATTTTAAAAAATTAAACATAAAACTTTTAAGTTTTATAAGATTTTATCACATTCAAAAGATATATGCAGAATTATTTTATTTTGGTATTAAGAATAATGTCAATTCATAGCAATTGAAAAAAAATTATAGTCAGCTAAAGAGTTAGATTTTATAAAATATTTGCTATAAATTTTATTAATAAAATGCCATCAAAATCTAATTAATTTTAATAAGAAATTAAAAAGACAAATTATTTACAAAATTCAGTAGAATAATATAAATGACATAAAATTAAAAAAGTAATGTTCTTTAAATGAAGAACTATAGATCCTCTATAGTTCAATTTTAGTTGTTAATCTGGCAACAAAACATCAAGTAATAATTTTTTTTGATAATTGAAAAGATTAACTATTAATATCTTTTTATAAAAATGTTAATATTATATGATATAAATATTAATATAATATTAATATAATGTCAATATACTGTATTATGTTGCGACAATAAAAATATTATATAAAACTTATTAAAGATTACATAAATAATTATACACAATGATTAATGATTAAAAATTTTTATATTAAAAATTATATTATATTGTTATGAATGTATAAATAGCATCGTATTTGTAATGGAAATCAATTCACATTTCTTATGTTGATAAGAGACAAGATTCTATTCACGTCTATTCAATCTATATATACATTTAAATAAAAAATTATATATATATATATATATATAAGTTGCTTCAATTTTGAATAAAATATATATTATAATTATTTTATTTTAATTTAATATCTGTTGAATTATAATCTGTTGAATTATATTATCTTAAAATGAAATAATATTAATTTTATATTTTCATGTTTCGTGCTATTATTTCTTTTTTTTGACATACTAATAAAAAATAAATCTAAAGATATTAAGTACGTACGTATAGAAACCGTAATAAAAAATGAATTGCGATTTATATCAATATTCATCTAAAATAAGAATGAAATCATAAGCACATAAAAAGAATTTCACATTTATTTTTTAAATAATCAAATAATTTCAACTGAACAGTAATTTAAAATTTAATTTACCGATTTGAATCTTAAGAAATATAGATGACTCTCGATGTATAAAAAACTTATATATCCTATTTTTCTTAAATTCTCTTCTCTTAAACAATATAATCTCTTTGTATTTATTCAATTTTTGGGACTGAAATTAGAGAAAATTATCTTGAAAATTATTCTTGTCAATTCTTAAAGTAATCTATATAAGAATAAATTATGAATATCACTTATAATCTGATATTAATCAAATGTACATATAGATATACATATTCATATTTCTTTTCGCTCCGAGAAATAATATTTTTTTAATATATTTGTTGGATATCTGTCTTCATAATATGCGCAATTTTATAATTCACATTTTAAAAATATATATAAGAAATGAAAATATAGACTATATTATATTCATATAATAATAATTGCGTTACTATTGAAAAAAAAACTTCTTTCAAAAAAATCACATAATTCATTTATATAAAACATTTGCGTAATAGCTATCATATCACATAATTATATATAATATACATTTATATAATTACGTCTTAGAACATATATTTAATCTTATATTGTATATGTATATGTAACATTCATCTATTAAAATATAGTATTACTCTCAGAAACAATATTTTGATCATTCGAAATATAATAGTACATTCTATTTTCAATAACTCAATTAATCTTTTTAGTATGCATTCGTAAGGTTTATCTAAAAACAACGCAGTGTATAATACTATTACTGCACTTAAGAAAAATATATTTGACTTCAGCAATATCAATATTCAAACTTTTTAGCGGAAAGTTTGAAAGTCTCAAACTTTTGCGGGAATCCATATTCTTCTTCTCACGACTACTTGCTTACAAAAAGTTTTTTGTCTCTTTCTTTTGCCTTATGCCTTTTATATCAAGATTATTAATTTTCTTATATAAAATTCCTCATCGTTTTTCTTCTTTATCGGTTTTTATGATTAATCTAAATAATTAAACGACTACGTATTATCGACCAATGTTATCTCCAATCCCATGATCGATGTGATTCAACGCTCTTTTCTTTGGTCGTCGGTAATAATTACTCTTGAACGAACACTTATTCTCTCTTGACTGTCGGTAATCGTTAATGGATATTCTTGTTCTGCTTTAACAATCGATAATATTAATTTCTAATTATCGATGGCTTCTTCTTTAATCGACATTCCTTAACATACTTTATATATATGTAAAATAAGTTTTCTTCTAATATTAGAAGAAGAAATGTATATTTATCACATATAGTGCATGTGCGCGCGCATGCGCACGTTATATATGTCCCTAAATATCTTATTTTATTCCTTTACCTATTCGTTGACAATTTATCTTTACTTATTATTAAATTTTTTATCTTATATATTTCTTAGATTCTTATATATTTTACATATATATATAAATATATATATAATTTAAATCCAAGCATAATCTAATAATAATGATAGATTTATTCGCTTTTCTTATATTCGTTTTCTTCCTTATCACATTTCTCTTTAAGTAAAAATTGCTGGATAAATGTCGGTTACTATCGATTCATTGGAATCTGCAACATAAGAATCGTTAATTTCTTTTATCTTTGTATCACTAAACATTATACCTTCTGGATCGCACAATATCTCCTATCGCCAATTTCGTACACAAGTCTACTAAACGCAAATAATCCATCTTTTATCTTTTTCACTCGATTATTCATAGAAAAGATACATTACAAAATGATATTATGATAAATATTCAATATATCTTTTTTTTCTTGAAAATAAATTTCCATGCTTCTACAAAAATTCTGCTTTATATTAGAAAAATCAGCTAATTTATTTGCATAATTTATTTTAATCGTTAAATGGATATAATCCGACATGATGAAATTATTGTAACTTAGTAAATCATAAACTGAATAAAAAATTTAAATCGTTCATTGTATATTTTTCACATTGATTTCAAAATGTGATTGGAGTTATTGTTAAAAATATATCAAATGAAGGAAGGAGAAGGAAAGAAAATAATAGATTGAATAATAGGAAACAAAACCAGCTCGCGAAAAGATGCACGAATAAATCGCTGATAAAGCATCATGCATGTGACGATTTTATTTCGTCTTTTCTTCACGATCCAGTACGCAATATTCGTTGAGAGCAGTAATCGTAGATTACTGGCAAAAAATATTTCAGTCAATGATATATTAAATGCGCATAATTTTATTATCGTGGATTTATCAGTAAGAATGGATTATAAGTATCAAAAATGTATGAAAGAATAATTTATGAAGATAAATTGTACGTGTAGAATAATCGTATTATATGTAATGTGGATTCTATAAACGCTTATGCGGATGAAATAATCGCATAATGTATGGATTATTTATGTGAATAGTTTATACTGAAGAAAAATATTACTAAATATAACTCATTATACAACCGTTACTACCGAGATAAGAATTTATGCATTAATATAATTGGATTGTTCTCGCAATTCATTTACCCGCCGAAAATTGGCAAGTTTATGTGCGATAGGCATCGTTTATGCGAATTTATAAACATTTACTATTTAAAAATGACATCTCTATCGCAGTTTTGTTACTTTTGATGTTCGATTTATTTTATGAGAATATCATAGATTCATTTATTAAAGTTATATGTATGAATGGTCAAACATTTTTATATGTATATATGCTTTTTATAATATATATAATTTATTTAATATAATTTTGTATATATTTTAGATATATTTAGTATATAATTTACGTGTTGTATATTTTCTTACAATTATTGTAATCTATAAATATATCGAGATTAGGATAAATATCTTAAAATAAATAATGTTGCCCAATTTCATTTTTTCATAAATAATTTATTTGAATTTATTTAAATAAAGATAAAAATAAAAACTTGATAATCTTTATTTATATTTGGTAATAAACAGATAGGATAAAATTAAAGTTCACTCATCGCTTCTTCAAAATAATATTTATATGTTATATTTTACTAATAACATTTTTATTTCTTTGATAAGAATAAAATTTTTGTAATTATGTTGGAATAAAATAATTACATAAGGTTATTCTTATAACTTCTTCTTTTATAGATATGTGAATTAGCTTATCACAACATATAATATAATGCGATAAGAAATATATATGCTGAATTTCAAAATTGAGGTTTTTTTTGTTTGATGATATAGCAAAAATATCCTATTTGAAACGGATTTCTTTATTTTAATAATAAAGATATTTGATGTCAATTGATGGTTTTGTATCTCATATCTGATAGTTATTCCCAGAAATCTCATAATTGAATGATGCTTTTTTATGATGCTCATGAAATGATACTCATTTAATTAGACAGGATTTTAAAAATAATTCGTAATAATTTTTCATATGATTGGATATTTAAATAAGCAGCATGTAAATACATGTACAAGTACTAAAAAACATCTTTCTAGCAAAATTATTTAATATTGTTGTGCTTTCCTGTGATATTTGCTAAAACAATTCTGCAAGCAAAATTGCATTGACAAAAGTCAAAGAATAATACTTGAAAGATACATACACTTCGAGATGCAGAACAAAACTGAGAGCTGAGTCGGTGAAAAAAAATATCATTCCAGATAATTACGTATCTGTCTCTAATAGCGTACAAATCGGATCATCAATATCATTAACCAAATTTCAAAATATAACACTACAGGATCCGAGATTATTCCGTTATCCGAATTTATTTTATGAAGATAATATACTAGATAATAATATACTAGAAAACAATAAAATTATAAAGAAGTTTAAAATTAAAAATAAGGAAAGAAATTATTTTTAAAACAATTCCAATTATATTGGAAAAATAAACAGATTAATTATAATCATATATATTATTAACAGGTTATATTGCGGCGGACGGACGAACTTGGACCCCATAAGATCCTAACACATTCGATTTATGTGAGCGATAAATGTGTTAAATAAGTAATAAGTAAAAAATTAATTGTTTATCTTTGTATATATATATGTATGTGTTGAAAAGTTATATAATAATGCATAAAACAATAAATAATGCTTCTTCTAGATAAATGATTTCATATCTCTTGGAGAATTTATTGTAAAAAATTTAATTTAAAACAATTCAAAAACTTTCCACTTGACTTGATATCACACATTTGTGTCTACAAATTAATATCAATCAATTTTAATCCAGATTAAATTGATTTCCTTTGTATTGCCTTTGCAGATAACTACATAAAAAAGAACTGATAAGAATTTAATCCTTAGTGGAATTAAATTCTTTTATATAATATAAAGAATTAATTTAAAGATGTACGAATTTTTTTTAATTCTAGATATATAATTGTTATTTTCTTTGATAAACAAGCAATTAAATCATTTTTTAAGTTAATTAAGCTTGTGTTTTTTTTATGCAATACATGAATATAATCTATTTATATAATATATTATATAATGTATTAATATAATATAATTATATAATAAAATTATATAAATAAAATAATTATATAAATTTACGGCATTTATGAATCAATATTAAGTACCATTAAATATTAATTGTATAGCAATTAATGCAATAAAATATAATTAAAAACTGACAAAGCTTTTAAATACAGTATACATATACATATATTTTAATTAACAAAAGATTTTGTTAAGCATTAACAAGATAAAGGAAAGGAAATAATACAGAATATTAAAAGCAGTTTTTAATTTCAAAAATTGATTATCACTTTTTAATTAAGGAATTGATATTAATCTGTACAATGTTATCCATACAATGCTTATTATATTATTATATATAGAAGAATATATTATATATAGAATATAGAATATAGAATATAGAATATATTTTTTATTTTGTAAATCTGATTTTCGTTCATATAAAAATGAGATGTTATGAAATATGTATTTCTATTATTTGCTTATATTTTCCTGAAATCGTTTTAATCTTTCCTGGATCCAATAAATTAATTCGTCCTAAAGTATAGTAAAGCCTAGTAATTAACTTTGACCTTGATAAATAATACGTTATTTATCATATCACTTCTGTGAGTTTGGAAATTGTATTGCTTTATTGCGTTCCATTTAGCATTAATGCAATCTTGATATGTAATCTATTTCTTCTTACGCAAATTTCCTTGAAACATTCTTTAAATACAATATTTTCCAAAGAATCTGCGATTACATATTGTTAAATATTGATGTATCTATTTTATTATTATATATATATCATCGATATCGACACGATATGTTTGATTAAGATGCAGAATGAATTAAAAATGAATTATATATATAATTATAAAATGAAATGTATAAACACACACACAGATATATATACAATTGTTAAAAACTAAATTATTAGTTATAAATTTTTAAATCAAGCTGTATCTTCTTTTCGCGAATATGATTTTAAAAACGAAATGAATAAATTATATATTTGACTTCCTGTAATATTATATGATTTTATAATATTAATAATTAAATATTTAATATTAGATTTAAAAGTTATGTTATTACTCACATCATTATTTTATTTTTTAAATTAATAAGGATAAAACAAAATAAACAAAAATTCTTAAATCAAAAAATAAAAATTGTTATTCTACATATATGTTTAGTATATTAATATATAGTATATTAGTATAGTATGTAATATAATATAGTATATTATAGTACATATAGTATATATAGTATATATGTGTATATATATATATATGTATGTATATATATATAAAATATAATATATACATAAAATATAATTAACAATTGTTCTCTCTAAGTTTCCATCTTACATTTCTCTGTTGAAAATTATTTCTTTTTTTCACTTTTATTTTCTTCATTTAAAAAAATTTATTTTTTAATTTTCTTTTAATTGATTTATTTTTATTATTAAAATTTTTCATTTGGATATAGATTCGATTTTATCTTTATTGAAAATTATCTTTAAACATATTCATAAAATATATCATACATTTTACCATTAAAAACATTTATTATATAATTAAACAATATAATAAAATATAATTAGGAGCAAGACATATGAGAAATATTATATAATTAAATGTTTATTCATATATGTGTGTATGCACACTTATGCATACAAAAATTTATTGTAATATGTATCTTTTAGTCAATTATAAAGTTAGAATTTAGAATCCAAATAATGAAAGCAAGAAATAATAAGAAATTGATATGTATACATATCTAAATTAATTCTTCATTTCTCAAATATAAGATAATTCTAATTATGTTAGAGATGATGTTATCTAATTATGTTATCATGATTGTTTAAAATGTTAAATGAGGTATAAATGGAGAAAATCAATATTGTATGTAATAAAACCAGAACATGTAAAATTATATAGAAAATTATATTATATAAAATTATATAAAACAATTTAATGATAACTTAATTAGATAATTACGTGATGGACTTCATATAATATATGAGATAAAAATTTGAGCTAAAGCAATTGAAAGTATAAGTATAAAATTATATTTATGAAAACTATATATGTTTTTATGTTACGTTATTTATATATTATTTATATATGTTTTTACAATATATGGAAATACATAAAAACAAGAGCAATTAGCAAAGATTTATGTGAGTAAGTACGTATTATATATGTTTCGCTTACGAAATAGCACATGCTGACAAGAAAATATGCATTATCAGAATGTATCTAAGCCCAAGATCTGTACGAGTTGTATACAGATCTTCATAAATGTATAAAAGTGATACGAAATATATCGGATTCCGCCAAATGTCATCTACTTCGCGTACGCGACGATGTCTATTCTCCACCGATCGACCTTTCTTTGTGCGACATTAATTTATTTTGGTAAGAATTTTTATTCAAATCCTTCCGCTGTCCGTTATTGAAATTATATAATATTCAGAAGTACTAATTACTCATCGTTGTCTGGAAAATCTATAATTGTAATATGTAATTGTAATCGAAAATTAAAATGACTTGATGCAGTATTTAGATTTCTTTGAAATACTCTTAGTATTTTTATGATCCATTCGAATTTTATTAAGAAAATTTTTTTAAATCGTTACTTAATAACAAGTTATCATTTTAATATATTGTATTTATTCTATGTACATTTTTTTCATTTTTTTATTTTCTATCTTCTAATAGAGTATAAAATATATTAAACTGAATAAAATATATAAATCTAATTCATGATATAATGTAATTTTTGTTATCTTAATCATATAATTAATTTATTAATTATTATGATATAATAGTTTATTATAAGTAGAATTAACAATTATAGAAAGAATATTTTTGTTACATACTCTTTCTTTTTTTGTCTCGCTCATTCGATCATTTCACTATTTACTCTCGTTCTCTCGCATATTTCCTTTTTTTTAATAACAATATCTCTTTACAATAACTCTTTATGAAGCTCTTTATGAGATTTATATACGATTTATATACGATTTTTATATTTTTATATTTATATACTATAGATTTATATACGATTATATTGCTAATTTTGTACATACAGTACATGTTATGTACATTTTGTACTTAACAGAACTGGATTTGCATAGTATAAGAAAATATATTATTGGCTAATACGTGGATATATACGTAGAATTCATATTTGCATTCATTAGTTGCAGGAGTGAAATCGCAAACCAAAAATGATTTTACAATTTCGGGAGAAGACACAATTTCGATAGAAATTCAATCGGAGATTTTGAATACATCTGCGGCATCATCTGAAAAATCTGAAATCTCATTTGAGATGGAAAGCCAGTCGAAACGAAGAATAATCGGAGGAGTTGATGATGAAAGAAGAGAGATAAGAAAAGTGTGTCCACTCGAATCTGTAAAGCTACCGTATGATCTTCCTAACTTATCAAGTCCTCTTGAATGTGCACGCACTTGTAACAATGATAAACCCAAAATCTGTTATTATCATTTCGTGGCAGAAATATATTATTCAGTTTCTTCGTAAGTATATTATTAATAGAAATAAAGCAAACATCTAAAATTATAAAATTAAATTATTAAAATTGTTTATTACATTTTATATATATAATATCTTTGACAAATAACAGATTAGATTCAAACATTAATTCAGAAAATAAGAATTCATTTTATTTAAAGATATTGAGAGAGACAGAGAGAGAGACAGAGAGAGAGAGAGAGAGAGAGAGAGAGARAGAGAGAGAGAGAGAGAGAGAGAGAGAGAGAGAGAGAGAGAGAGAGAGAGAATGCATATGAGTTCATTCCAAATGATTCTGAAAATAATTAGTGAAAATTTTTTCATTGCTTTATTGTATCTAACATTATATTAAGGCAGAAAAAATAAACTTTAAATAAAATAAATTATTCTTATATATATGATTGATTTTGAATTGATCTATTTGTATTGATATAGTCAATTTTATTATTATTTATCATTGTATCATTATATCTTATTAATTAGTTATATATGATAATACATTATCAATATATATGATAATATATCATCATATATATTACAAATATATTATCATATGTTGTCATATACATATATATATATATAAGATATGATTTCAAAAAATTACGATAATTACACACATGTACGCGCGCGTGCACGCACGCACACGCATATATATACAATTGCATGCACGCACACAATAATACAAAATATAATAAATCGATGTATTTCGCAAATATCGCAAATATTTACATATTTACATATACTTTCATAGTTTCTTACGTATAACTTTACAAAAATATACGTATACTATAATAACCAAGCTTAAGAAGTATATTTATAATATTATTACAATTATAATTTTTTTTAATTTAATGATAACAGCGTTCTTTTTTGTATCTATATAACTTCATTATACTTTTTATATAAAATTTTAACATACGTAAACATTTTAAACATTTAAAATTGAAAATATTTTTGGCATTTAATTTCTTCAAAGTAAATTTAAGCTTTGAATGCTATTCAATGCGTACAATGTATGTGATTTTCATTAAAGTCATCATATATCATCGCATGTTCTATCTTGTTCCTTACAAAAATTTAATAACAAAAGGTATTTAAAAATTAACAGTTTATTGTTTTTTTCTTTTTTTATTATTATTATATTCGATGATATTTAATAATCCTTATACATTGTACCTTTAATTAAGATAATCTGTGAACATTTAATTAATATTAAATATACTCATATAATTAATCTTAACGTGACATTAAGTTATAACTCATATATATTTAAAGTTAATGAAAAATTATTTATTATGAATAAAAATTTATTTTATATAAATATGTTCATATTGGTATAGAATCTGGCTATCATTATACAAGATAATCTGATATTTTCAAGTATGGTTTGTTTTTCAACACAAGTGGGATTTTATAACAATATATTAGGATATAAAGATTTAGATTTAGATAATTTCGAGTTGCGATTGAGAGAACGATAAAGAGGATTGCTATATATTGTCCGATGTTATCTAAATTAAAATATGTACTATATTGCGTTCAGAAGATAGAAACTCAAGCTCTTTAAAAAGAGCTTTTCTATTTTATATGTTGCATGACAGACATAATTAAAATATATATTTTTAATATACATTATGTCACAGAATATATTAAGTGCAGATAGAAAATAATCATCTTTTATACATATGCTCAGATAGCTGCCTAAATACTAAAATATCAAATTATATATCATATATCAATTATATATCATATATCATATATCAAATATCATATATCAAATTTATATTTTATAATATAATGATTCAAACATTTTCGATCATCATCGATTTATATTTGAAGATTAAGATGGCCAAGATCATTGACATAATTATTTTATTTCAAAACTTTGCATAATTGAATACAATGTTTATTATTGTTTTCTACGATCTATTATTCCATGAAAGCCATTTATTAATTAATGATAAATTATGATTAATTAATAATAAAAATTTTTTATTTTGATTGATTTTTATCACATCTTTTATCAATCGGTATAAATCAAGATATCGCTTGGTTATTAAAGTTGAATTATACTCAATGAAATGATTAATTACTTTTAATTACTTTTTTAATTGATATTACTTTTTCTTTTAAATAAATTATATTCCTCTTATCCTTCACTAAAGTACATATTGATATTTTTGAAAATATAGTACATATATTAAAACATAGTACATATATTAGTTATTTTGATTTATCTACTTATTTATTGCATGGAGGCAAAAATATTACCGACAATTTTAAGTTATTAACATATTTAAAGTATGACCATCTTATATTCATCATAAAATAAAGATGTTTGCGTAAATGTTACGTTCCTACAACTTAGGAACATAATACCATATTTTAATTAAACTATATATATATGTGTATATATATATATATATATATATATATATATAATTATACATAATGTTATAAGAAATATATATATATTTTAAATATATCAATAAAAGAAATAAAAATATTTTTATGAAAATTTAATATTATTAGATTTCAAAATATAATTAAAAATTTCGTATTTCTTCAGTGCTTGCCAGTATTGTAATCCGAATGCAACAAATACATTCTGTAATAATTGTCAATGTGTTCCTGCCGATGGAGTGGAACGACCTATTTTAACAATAAATCGTATGATTCCTGGACCTTCTATCGATGTTTGCGAAGGTGATAAGATTGTGGTTGATGTTTTGAATAACATGGAGGGTGAGGAACTTGCAATTCATTGGCACGGAATATTTCAAAGAAAGTCCCAATATTATGATGGTGCACCTTTTGTGACTCAATGTCCTATTACCGAACAAAGTACATTCAGGTATGCAATTAAATAAAACATTTTTTATTATTTATGCCAAATAAATTTTAGAAATTGTAATTTCAAATTTTTAGTAAATCTTTTTAAAAATATCAGATATAAATTTTCCGTACTTTTGTTTTAATTTTTAGATTCAATATCTTATAAAGATAATATTTTATATGTAATACTTTAAATAGTTAGATAAATTTGTTTTGATTCTATCTAATTTGTTGTGAAAAAAAATGAAAAACTATTTTCTTAACACATTGATTGCTATATCAAATTATGTGAATTCCAAAAATTTCAATATGCTACATTATGAACATGAAATGATCTTTTGACTTTTATATTTATTTGTACAAGGCAAATTTATTATATAATGATTGCACATAAACATTCATAAAACTTGAAACTTTTATCAGATAAAGAATAAAATATTGAGAATGCTCATTTTTATAAATAGTAACAAAAAATTCCAGCGTTATTGAATTTTTTTTATATTTTCTTGTATCTTGTTATTCATGACAGTTGTGCAGACATTATATGAATATATATATATAATAATAAATATAATATGATAACATAATATAATTCTATCTGACATAAATATGTCAAATTCCATGAATTGTATATTCGTTAATACAAGTACTATTTAATTTTTAAAATCGATTTCTTCAAAACTTGTAGAAAATATCTTTTTTTGCATTCTTCGAATATAATTTCGCAAAAAAAATTACTTTTTTATAAAATTTTCTAAAAATATTAGAATATAAAATATTATTAAAGAGTATTTATAAAAAAGAACTATTAGTTGAAGAGAAATTTTAATTCAAAATTTAAAGTATTATTATCGATATAACAATATAAGTAGAATATTCGATAATGATCTATCTTAAATGAGATATAGATTGAATTGAATATAAAAATCTCACATCATTTTGCAGTTAAAGAGTTATTACAAAGTTATTAAGTAATTAAAAAGTTATTACTTCATAAAAATCAGCGAATCAAATTCATCACTTAATACCTTGCACGCCAAAATAATATATGTCGAGTGCTTATATTATTTAGCAAGAAGTATAAACAAATAATAATAGATAGAACAATACATTCTTATCCTGTTTGCTGCTTCATCTCATTGAAATAAGTAACTATAAACAAAATCATTACGTCTTAATGACGCAATTATTACGCAAATATGTATAATACCAGATGAAACAACATAAATAAAGCTCATAAGTGCTTAGAATGTATCCCGTTATTTACTGTGTGTATACTATGACGTCATAGAAATATATCGCAGATATTGTTTTCGTGCTGTTTCGAGATTATAAAACGAAATGCAATTTTAGTTTTAATTGTAATTTTTCAAGTAAATAGTAGCATGCAATCTTTTTTCACAATATTGTAGAGGTTTTTGAAACAAATGCATTATCAGAAATATTTATTGATTTTATCAATATTCAATATCAAGTTTGCAATACCATTTTAAAGCACTTATAAACTCTGGATGGAAATATATACAAAACATAAACACATATAGATACGAATACAAAAAATATTAAAAACTTTCGTAGGAATTATTATATTATATTGTATCATGTATCAAACATCAATTATTAATATTCATGATTTTCGAAAAAGAATAATTATCAATTTGGATCCAAATAGTTTAATATAATTGCTAGGCATAGTAATTTGCTATAAATAGAAGAATTTTGTGTTACGGAAGAAGGCAGCTATTTAAACATTTATTTATATAAATTATAACTTATTTTTTATTAATATTTATTACAGATATTATGTACTTATAATCGATATTAAATATCGATAAAATCAATAAGATATTAATAAAAATATTTCCGATGATGCATAGAATTTGTCTTAAAAATCTTTACAATATTATTGATGAAGAAGATCGTATTCTATTTAAAAAGATTCATTTAATTTTCACCAAACAATTCTTTTTTCATTTCTTTATCAAGTTGTAGCATGTATGAAAAAAAAGAAATATTTTATATTTCAATTCTTTTTTAATTTTAAACTGTCGGAAGCATTTCTTAAAAATATGCGAAAATAGTGAACTTTGTGTACTTAATATAATATGTATGACAGTGAAATACTATAAATTATAAATTATATCTTGAAAAATTTAAATTAAAAAATGTTTTTAATTAATGTCTTTTATTAATAATTTTTCTATACAATATTTAATGCGTTTTTGGGAAATAAGTTTTAGGAAATTAATAATAATTTTAATATTGTATTGAATAATTTAAGAGAGAAATTAGAATATCTAATTTAATCATTCAATTTTGCATTATATCCCATTATTTGCATCATTTTTTCATATCAAACTGTTGACCATATAACTCGTCAGAGTTTTATGAATACTTTGTGTACGTACATATGCATAAACATATCAGATATTATCAGTCTTATTAGGATGGATTTTAGGAATTGTTGTGTTGAAAATACAAAAAGATAATAGAAGCAAAAGATCATTGTAGCAAAAGATCATCACAAAGTCTGTTTTTCTTTCGATTCTTTCGATTTTTTCACTCATAAAGAGATATATTTATAGAATTCTGTCGGATATATATGATCAATAATTCAAGATATAAAGAAATATAAACAATGCAAAATTGAATTATATTGTATATTATAATTTACCTCTGAAACTATTCAATATAATGTTTTATTTTCTATAAAAAATATTAAAAGATTATATGAAAAAACAATGCTGTAATGCTGTAACAATGCTTTTTCCTTTTTCATATATCTTAGTTATATTTTTTATTTTAGATTTCTGAATAGTAAAAAATATTAGGCTGGTAAGATGTTTTAAAAATAAATGTTTACGATAGTTGAAATTTTTGGACTTAATGTATTTTATTATTATATGCTTTATTTAAAGAAATATTTCACTATTATACTATTGCATTAGTATATTTGATTTCTTTTTTGTGTTCTTTACTATGGTATTAAAATGATTTTTATTTACATTAAAACAATTTATTCTAATTCATGTAACTGTTCATTATTCAATAACTGATTTTTTTTCTATATTTAGATTTTACGAAGGAAATAGAATTGTAAATTATCAGATTTATCTTTAAAATTATTCTATGATTATATCTATGATTTTGGGACACGCTATGTATGATTTTATTTTAAAAAATAATATAGCTATGCTCTTTCTGTAATGCGTTGAAAAACGAAATAATAAAATTAATTGTATTATATCACTCAATTTTTTCCTATCTTTTGTGAAAAAAAATCACATTCTATCTTAAACCAGATACATGCTAGAATCTGCTTATCTGGAAATATTTTATATGTACAAAGATTAATATTCCATTATGTTAAAGTAACTTGGAATATTTAGGAAACTCGGAACTAAAATAGCAGAGAACACGAATTCAAAAATCACATATGTTTAAATCGAAATTTTATTAAATAATTCCATATCACTATTTTAAAGCATTAAGGACTAGTGTTTAGTTTTCTAAACGATTTTATTTTTGCAAAATTCAAATAAAAAAATTAATCATAATTATATGAATCGTATTTATTTCTTTTGTTATATATATATACAATATATTGTATATATACATTCAAAATAGCGATCTTTATCTCATTATAAACATTACATTAAATTTTTTAAATAGCATAGATATGATATATTAAAAAAAAAGCATTTGATTTAAAGTTTGAAATTGAATCATCCATTTTTTCTTTTTAAATTTCGCTATTGTATCACAATGCACGATATACATAATACTGGCGCATATAAGAAAAGATTTTGATACGGAAATAATTGTTGAAATAATACATTGAAGATGTACAAAAATCTTTTTATCGTTTTTTCTTATTATATTGATTATATAATATTTAATAAGAAATTATTTTTATAAAATAAATTCTTATAGTGGTTTCAAATATAATTTTTTATTTGAACCGTTATGCAAAAAATATTTCATTTGTATTTAATAATATTTAATATAATGTATTATAATATAATATAATTAAAATATTATTATATCATTATAATATAATTTTTTATTTGTAGTTATGAATATGATTATTTTTATTAGCACGACTTGAATGATCTGTTATATATTTAAATATGAATATAGGTATTATATTAATTTTTATTAATGTATTATTAAACCATTCTGCAAAAATAAGTTTTTCGATAAAAATCATGCTGATTGTAAAAATATTGATTGTAAAGAAAAAACTGATTGTATATAAAACAATAAATAGAAATTATATTTTTCTGATATTCTTTTCAGATATCAATTTGATGCGAATAATGCTGGGACACATTTTTGGCATGCTCACACCGGTTTGCAAAAAATGGATGGTATCTTTGGAAGTTTGATTGTACGTCAATCACAAAAACATGATGTAAATAGTAATTTGTACAATTTCGATCTGTCTCGTCATAGAATTATCATTAACGATTGGATGCACGAATTAGCTAATTCGCGGTTACCAGGTCGACTTCTTAATACAAAATTCCAAGATCCAACTTCTCTTTTAATTAACGGCAAAGGACAATATCAGGTCAGTTTGTAATCATTTAAATAGAATGATAAATAGAAGAATATAATTTCAACTATTTTTAAATAATTAAGAAAGGATAGAAAGAAAAAGTATAAACAAGTTAAAGCGAAATAACGTGAATTTAATTATATTTAAGTCTTGAGTTAAGTTCTTGAGAAATTCATTTCAATTAGAGATAATATAACACAAATGCAATATTTTTATATTTTAATAGATTTTTTTAATATTATTATATTTTTAAATTATTATAATTTAATTACTAATTTTTAAATAAATGCTTTCTCCAAATTTAAAATGTTATTACGATAACATAGGATCCAGAAAGTGATATGATAACTGGTTATAATACGAAGTTGGAAGTATTTCACGTGAAGCGCAATTATATGTATCGGTTTCGTATGGTGAATGCATTTTGTACGGTTTGCTCATCAATTTTTACTGTCGAGAATCATAATCTAACTATCATAGCAATAGATGGTATTCCGGTCAAACCGACTATTGTGACTTCCATAATCAGTGTTTCAGGTATGATACATAAACTATTTATACAATAATAATAATATTTATACAATAATAATAAGATATATATAATATATTAATAAAATATTCAAATATTATTTAATTATAGGATAACAAATTAATTAAATTATGTTGGAAATTAATATAGAGATTAATAATTGGTGTTATATATGTATTATTATATCATATAATTGGCGTGTCAATCAACCTGTGCCAATGGACATAGAATTAATATATCAGTATATTCATGCGATTGATAACAACTTCATGAGATTGATCTTGCTACGAGAATCAGTATTTTACCGTGTCTTACTTGTAATGCATTCTTAAGAAGCCTATTCGATATATATTTGCACGCGTGCATGCGTGCGCACGTGCGTGCATGCGGCGCGTATGAGCGTATGTCATATGCATGCATATACAAACACATACGCATATATATATATATACATATATAATATATAAAAAACATAATTGCGTCTCTATCTCTTCCTATTCAACGAATTGAAGATATTAATTATTAATAATTAATAATTAATCTCTTCCAAAATAGTTCTGAATTAATATACAGTTGCATACGATGTCTTCAATGTTCAAAACAGTTCTGCAAATCATTTTCTGAAAAGCTATTGAGGATCTCTGTTGTTTTTGCTTTCACATCTTTTATTGACAAAAAATTGATTCCTTTGAGCACTGACTTGATCTTTAAGAAGAGATAAGTCGCAGATAATCAGATCTGGCTAATAGTATTCAAGCACAATATGCTAAAACAAATGTTGTGCTAAAATTAACTGAAAACTACTTCATAGACCAAGAATTGTGAGCGCATGAAGAAACAGTTGGATTTTGCACGATTGCAGAATTGTTTTGAACGTTGATAGTATGGTAGCTACATGTCAGCGGAAAAGAACTATCCTGAAAAAACTATTAGTTTATTTTCTTAATTTGTTAATTTGTTAAAAAGAGATATGGAAGGCTTCATTTTTTTGTGTTGGATTTCGTATGTATATAAATATCTGACAATAATCTAATCAATGTTTGCATGAGATAAAGCGGATTGAATTGAACAGAAAGATCTTCACGATTTTCGCGATAATTAATCGGGATAATTAATAGAATATTAATTGAAATTAAATTAAAATTAGCAAACTATAAGGCATTAGAGATATGCGCTGAGATAGTAAGTAAATAGAATGCCCTATGCACAATCACAACAATATTAGCAATAGGTGTAATAATAATAAACAACACTTGATAGGATAATATATAATTGTTATTCTTATATGCATTCTTGCATTTTGTTCCATTATTATTTGTTTACGTTTGTTGCTGGGTAATATGATTGTGCTTGGAATACTATATCTATTAATTTATTTGCTAATTTTATTTATTGCGTAAATGCTTTGATGTCAATCAATCTTAATAAATTAATAACTTTTTTATTGCGAAAATCATGAAATGATACAGAAGTATTTCTACCCAGTTTACTGAGTTCATAACTGAGTGCATGATCATTTTTTGTCAGTCACTTGAATATACTAATACACATGCTCATCATACATAGATTTGATAAATTTGTTATTGCATATTAAATTTTAAAATCTCTTAATTTCTAATTAACCATAACAGATCTGGTAATATCATATATCTTTAATATAAACAATATTTCATTAATCTAAATTATAAATCAATGCAAATTTTACTATTTTTCTTATATATAGTTGAAATAGTACATCTTATACAATATTCTTTAGAGTTTGACATTTAAATATAACGTTTAAACATAAGATGAACATTTAAAATGAAATATAATATTCTTTCAGGAGAACGTTATGATTTTGTCATAAACACAGATAATCGAATCAATTCTTATTGGATCCAACTTCGTGCATTAAAACCATGCGAGAATAGAACTATTCAACAATTGGCTATATTACAATATGATGGTGCTCCGGATGTACCAACAACATCTAGGCCTCTTTTCGCTCATCCACTTCCAGAAGGAATTGTAAGTAATATGAAAATATCTCATTTGTGTTGTAAAATATTGTCACTATAATTATATAAATATATAATCAAAATTTAATTTATTAACTCTGTGTCTTATAGTTTTTCTAATCATTGTATCAAAAATTGACTATTTAATTTGTATATTCGTATAAATGTTTGAGATAAACGATTTATCATTTCTTTTACTCATAACAATTTATCGGATTTAATATATATTTTTACAAAAAGGGAATAAAAAGTAGTAATATATTCTATAAAAATTTAGAAAAGCTTAAAAAATATCTTTTTAACAATTTTAAGTCAAATGATTAAATGTAGCAATCATGAATGCAATCATGATTATATTTGCGATTTTCATTTGTAATCTATAACACTTGTGAGTCTTATTTGTTATTATAAGATAAGATATTAAATCTTATTTTCTAAAAAATAAGATACATATTAATAAATTAATAAATTAATTAATTAATTAATTAATCACTTCTTATTTCTAACAAATTCTAATAGATTTAATCATAGAATATTAAAAAATCGAAAGAAAAATTTTTGTGATATCATTATAAAGCAATCTTTATCACAATTCTACTTTTAATTTTATTAATATGCGAATTACTATTATTATCATTTGTAATTTTTTATATAATTCAACAAATTTATTTAGTTTTTAACTATTTATTTTGTGTCTCTTTAATTTGAGCAAATTTTTTTTTCTTTTTAATGAAAAGTTAAGAATATTATGTTTATATTTTATTTTATATTTTGTTTTTTTAGATTTTATTTTTATATGTGACTATATACACGTATTATTATATATTTAATGTTAAGTTTATACAGAAGAAAAATATAAGAAATATCATTAACATGTTCTTTATGATCTTTACATATATGCATATATTTGAACATTAATGATAAATAATTACTTAATTTTTCATTACTTTAGAACTTTTGCTTTTAGCATTTCTAACCGAATAACTATATGTTTGCAGGTATTAAACCCACTTGATAGTCAATGTGATAACCCTAATAGAATTGATGCAATTTGCGTCAGCAATTTACAAAGTGCAGTTCCAGTTGATAAAGATATTTTTACAAAGAAACCAGATGCTCAGATTTATTTATCATTCTCATTCCATCGATATGATTTGCAGAATCTGTTTGCGCCTAATCGTTTTGATAAATTTTTAGGTAAAGTTTATGAAATGCCTTTTGTTAAATTATATTGCAATATTAAATAATAAAAAAAATTCTTTAGGAAATTATAAGGAAGGAAATTACATATCCAATTAAATTTAAAAAAAGAAAAACTAAATTGTTAGTTATTAAAGTTATTAAACTTTGTAATAATATATTAATGTAATAATATTTTAACATAAAAATTGAAATATCAAACAAATGTTATTGTAATATGTATAATATGTATAATTCTTTATACATATTATCATATACTATATATACATATTATACTCGCGCGTGTGTGTGTGTGTACATAATGTGATACAAGAAAATCATTCTATATCGAAGATATTTTTAAATGAATATTTCTTGTATTGTAAAGATTGAAAAGTCAATATTAATTGAAAAATTTTATTTTGTTGGATATCATATCATGTCTGAATGTATAAAACTTAAATAATTGCTCTTTTTTAAGTTTATGACTAATTTAAACATATTGCATTGCAAAGCTGTTATAACTTATAATTATTTTGGTATTAGGATTTAAGACAAATGATTCTAGTAATTTGTTAATATTAATGATTTATTATTAATGAATAATATATATTATACATATATTATACAAGATCAATACTACATAGAAATGTGTAATTATATAGAAATATTCTATGTTCAAAACGTCTGATAGAAATTAAATATAGGTTTGTGAATAAGAATAATAAGCTAAGTATAAAATATTTTATATTTTATATAAAACTATATTTTACAAACTTCTCAATAACATATATTATTAGTTATGCAGTATATGCAAATCAAAATATTGGATATGAAATATCCGGTATAGTTTTTCTTATGTCACCTATTAATAGCATATTATATATAACGAATATTATGTAGTGAAAAAATTCAAAATTTATCCGAAAAATATCCAAAAAATCGTAGAATGAGGGGAATTAACTGAATTATATTGCATTTACAATATTGTATTATATTATATTATATATATGAAGTGAAAATATGCAAAAGAGGAATAAAATTTTATACAGCTTTAATACATATTCATATTATATTTATATTAATATGTTATCGTATATGCTTTCACAGTTGCACCTGATTTTCGTCACACAGCTGCTATGATCAATAATATTTCATTTCGTTCTCCATCTTCGCCACTACTTTCACAATTAAAGGATATTCCGCCTAATGTAATATGTAACAGTACGCACATACCAGATGATTGTGAGGAGAACATATGTTCATGTACACATGTCATAGAACTTCCGTACAAAGGCATTATCGAATTAATCATAATCGATAACAGTAAGTGCATGATTCTTTTTATTAATTTCTATGAATATTTCATAAATTATTTGTAATTTTATGAGAAATATGAAGAAATTAGGAAATCACATAATTGCTTATACTGTATATTGTTTATACATTATAATGATAAGGAAATTATTTATATAGATAGAAAATTATTATCATGATTATATCTTTCTTAATATTAATTATTAATTATATAATAATAATCAACAATTATTAATATATCTTATTAATAATTAATATATCTTTAATTATAATTTAAAATCTTATTTATATTATTATTTTATAACATATGCTTGATTAATTAAAAATACACATTTTATATATATATCCAATTTTAGAATTGGATTTAGAATTGGTGATCTTTAGATTCTTTTTTTATGTTAGTCACAAAATGTAATTATAGCGAATATTTTTTATTTTTAATAATTTCCAGAATCTTATTTTATATAACTATAATTTATTTTTTAGAAGAGTTTATATATCTCTTACATATTTTTTAGCTAATGTTCCTTCCTTATATCATCCATTCCATTTGCATGGTTATGCTTTCAACATAATGTATATGGGTATACCAAATAATGGGACTGGTACTAATGCACATGAAATAAAAAACTTGGATGAACTGGGATCTCTGTATAGAAGAAAAGTTTTGCCACCATTTAAAGATACTGTAGCTGTACCAAGTAATGGTTTTGTTATTACACGCTTTCGTGCAAATAATCCTGGTACGTATTTCCTATTTTAAATATATTACTATATTATTATCATATTATATGCATGTGTAAATAAATAATATAACAATTTAATGGAAAAGATTTGCATCATTAAATCAAATATATTATCATAACAATAAAATCTTTAGTAAATTTAATTACTCTCAATGTTTATAATAATCATATATTATTATATATAGTTATATATATATAATAGATACAGACAGAAGCTTTCTAACTTCTTAAAAAAAGTTCTGAACAAGAAAACATTTGCTAGATGGGAGAAAATGTTCTATCTAAGTATTAGAAAATCATATTAGCTATCTAATGATCTTATGTCCAATTGTAATGTGACAATTTTTTAAAAAGATAGGATTTTACAAGAAATAAAAAAATTTTTTAATTGATGCTGGTAGAGTGCAAAATATTACACAAAGTAAAAATATTGAAAGAATATATTTGCTCATATTATAATATTCTTATTTAGTATAACATTTATTACAATATATATATAGGATAATACTAACTATATTAAATGTATAAAATTATACTAAAAATACTAAAAAAAGATAATAATAACATTATTATAATTATTGATATGACAATTAACATGTTATTTGACTTCAATGTAATAATTTCCTATGCTAAATGTTTTTATGTAATATGTTGATATACCAAAAATAAGTTTTTAAGAATATTATTACGATAATATTATATCGAATGTTGAATTATTAAATATAATCAGCATTTTATGATATTGAGATTTTTATAACAGTTTCACATTTATAGCATTTTTTCATTTTTTTGCAATAATATTTGAAATATATCATATTATTTTTTAATAAATTTTCGATTTTAAATAAAATAAACATTTCTAAATATAATTTTTTAAACATGCACTAACTATTAATCTAATATTTATATACATTATATACATATAAATATGAATATTATTAGATTTTAACACTACTATCTATTATTTAACGTTATAAATCATCAAGAACAAAAATAAAGAATCTAAGAAAATATATACTCAACATATAATATTGTAATATATATTATAATATATTATATATGTCCGATAATAAAAGTATTATATATGAAAGAAAGAAAAAAATGAAAGAATGAAAGAAAAAAATAAAGCAAATGATTAAAGTAAATGAAAAGATATCGTTTTACGATCTTTGTAATAATTGTCAAGAAATTAAAAGAAAAAAATTATGAATGAATAGATATCTCGTAGTGCCAAAACGATAAGTAGAGAATACTCTAGGCACTAAGCATTAGAGTCCTAACTGTTCGTAGATATTATCTAGTAATAAACACAAACTCACGAGAGCAATCACCGCTAGTAATTTCTAATGTTTTTTAATAGGTCATTATATTATCTACAACATTATGTCTAGCGTGAAACGAGCGCTCAGTCGCCAATCTTTCTTAATTATTTCTCGATGATTATTGCGAAGATAAATAAAATAATACATTATATTTCTATTTAATTCAATCTACTCTATCTCAAATAATTTACAAATAATTTACGAATAATTTTATTATCGGACACTGTGTTTTAGGTTTTTATTTAAATATATTATATTTTGTAAATATATCATATAATTATATAAATTATATAAAATATTATAATTATAGAAATAAGAAAAAAAGAGATACAAAGAAAAGTAATATGTCATAAATATTTCGAAATCAATAGTATAATAATTATAAACATAATATATATAATGATATAATTATATTGATTTTGATATAAAAAATATTATATTATTCAAAAATTATATATTATCAAGAAATTGCAAATTGTTTGCTAATATTGCACTTGTTAATATTTTCCCGAATTTAAAAACTACTTTTTTAGCTTTTAATTAAATATTGCATAAATTGCATTAAAATGTTCAATGATCTTGAAATAATTGAAAGATTAAATATAAATCAATATCTTTTTTTGCAGGATATTGGCTTTTACATTGTCACTTTACCTACCATTTGGCAACAGGCATGGGTAACATATTCCATGTCGGAAAATTCTCTGATCTTCCACCTATACCGCAGGATTTCCCAAAATGTGGAAATTACTTACCATATCCCCATAAATAATACAGCTATTATTATTATATCTGAATGAATCATTTAATACATATTACTTACATATAATTTTAGAATTAATAACTTTTCTCAATAAAAATTTTGTTCGTTCAAATTGATGTGTCCAAGTTGACGAATTATAAATTATATTATTACAAAAATGCAAGGTTTACATACCATTTTATTTTAAAGAATCAAGTCTAGAAGTCTAGAAAATGGAATTAAAAAAAATGTTTCGTACAGAAAAGTTTTATGATTTTTAAGGAAACGTAAGATGATACCATTGGTTTGATGGACTCATTCGAATTCGCGTACACGCACGAGTATCTCTGTATGCATCTATATCTATATGTATATGTCTCATAAATCACTCATAGATTTATGTAACAGCTTCTGAATTTTCTTCTGATTTTGCAATGAATTTTCATGTAAATAAAGATTAGTTGTGATTCATTTAATGAATTTGTTTTTCTTGTAACTTTCTTATCCAATATATATTGAAATGAAACAATAATTCTAGAAAACTATTTAATTTTAATTAATTGGAGAAATTGATCTTTTATTACAACAATGCTAGATCTTACATTTTCCAGTACATTTTGCAGCTCAAAAAATCAAACTACGATCTTGCTACATCCACGCTATTTTATTGCTCCATTAGATTATTATTTATTGTAACTAATTGTTGCGAGTATAATATATTTTTTAAAAGTAATTTTTCCCGAAATTTTTAAATTTATCTTTATATTTCAAAATGTAATTCTATAATTATTTCCATGTTTATTAGTGGATAAAAATAAATTCGGCAAACATTACAAAATATTTTCTTTATTATACCAAATGAAGATATGAAATATATTATAATATGCAAATATGCAAGAATTATAAAGTCACTTTTAAAAATGTGTAGAAATTTTTTATAATATAAATATATTATATTTATATTAATATATAAACATGTCCTATTACGTTTGATGTAACGCGTTTTATCATCTTGATTAAATATACCACATTTAAGTATATATTAAAAGAATTAAAAATCTATATGATTTTTAAAAATAATTTAACGTTTATTAAAAATAAACATTTTTATTAAAAATAATAACTATGTTATGCGTAATATAGATTAAATAATATCTAGTAAAATTATGTGTGTTGAAATAATTATATATGCAAACAATTAAGGAATCTATTTTGAAAAGTGAATGAAATAAGAGTTTTTAATGATTGTTTTCATATTTCTATAAATGTTTTTTATCTAGCTTTTAAACAAAAATGTTTTAAATAAAAATCAATATCAAATATTGAAAATATCCATTAAATATCAATATATTGGAAGGATATAAGTAATTTATTATAAATTTATTAAATATAATATTTTATATTTTAATATAAAAAGTATAAGAATTTTAATTAAAATTTGAAATTTATTTTAAACTAAAAAATTATAATCCATTATACATGCAGATTTCTTTCTGCAGAGACATTTCTTTCATATGATAATATTCTTTTATATAAAAAAATTTTGTAGAATTGTTAAAATACAAATAGAAAAAATTATTAAAAAATTGCCAAATATATGAATGACTTCAGATATTTTATTTATTTTATTTGAACAATCATTATATTTCTTATTATTATTGTCACTAAAATACATCATTCTTAATAAAGATACTCATATCTATTTATTATTTACGCAAAGCATTTCTTATCTTGCTTCAATACTTAAATAACTTAATCTTTTATTTTCAGACAGTGTATTAGTGATAGAAAAGGTAATATTTAATTCTTAATTTCGTTAAAAACAATACTTTCCAAACTATCTAATTATGATTATTACGATTGAATCTTTGTCAGCAATAATTATTTTTATTTTTATCTATCTTTCTATATAAATTTTAAATTTTAGATCTTAGAAAAAATTGTTGTCCCCAAAAAATAATTGTTAGAAATATTCTAAAATTTCTCATGAATTATTAATATCTACTTTGATATTATTATTGCCTTACAAACACTGTTATTTTATACATGCATAAATTTTTTAGAATTTGTGTGATACGTGACAGATTGCTTTCTCTCTTTTTGTCTTTTCTGCATTCTTAGACTCTGAAAAGTACTCAATATATTTTTGAATTCTTTTATAATTTGAAATATTTTATCATATTTTTCTAAGTTTATTTCTTTCACAAATGAATTATTATTATATTGTTTTCTTTGTTATTCTTTTTTTTATTTTTACATTTTTGTACATAAACAGGATAGACAAAATCTAAAAGCTTTATTGAAATAAGAAGATAATATAAAAAATTATAAAACAGATCTATTTTCGGGATCCCTTTTTTAATAATTTATTATATTATATTTAAAAAATTATAATAAATTAATTTAAATTTAATTGAAAAACTTTTATTCCACATATACATATTGATATATATTATTAATAAAATTTAAATTATATAAGTTATTGCACAAATGTAATACAGATTTTTCAGTCAAAAGTCTATAATATGATATAATACAATAAAATCTGTAATATAAATACAAAATAAATATACATATATTGATACTTCATTGCGTTGATAAAAATGATAGATATTTTTGAAATTATTAATGAAATAAAGGATTAATATTACTTATTTTATTATAAGATATAAATAAATTTTGATAAAGTCCGGCACAATATCACAATATCAGAATCCTTAGCACAATCATTAAGAGCACTTTGCTCTTTATTATATAATTATAAATAAAAATTTTATGTTTTTAATATAACGTATTGCATATTTTATATAATATATGATATAAAAATAATATTACATAAAAATAAAGTTTATTCTAATTTAATGAAAAAATGATTGATTTAATGTATTTCTATCAAGGCGTTTACATCAACGATCTTTTATGGTATATGATACTTTTTCGAATCGATCATTATGATTTAAAAATAAAGCAATTGCCATATTGCGATATTCTGGTGCTTATTTGCAGTCTAATATTAAAAAAGCATAGCAATTTTTTATAGAAAATTAGATTCTATATCGAAAACTAGACTCTTGGACATATATGATTCCTAGTGAATATATAAATTATCACAAAAAGTCGTCTAAAAAAGTTAAATTTGCAAACTGCATAGCTCATATATAGTGTCATCTATCGGCGAAAGATTAAAAGTAACTAAAAGGTAATCAGTTTGCTATGTGTGCACCATTTATTGTTATATATAAGATCAAGGCAATTTTTAATAATATTATCAAATACTTTTATATTTACAGTTTTCTACAGTTGATTATAATACCTTAGTATTGTGTGGCTATTAATTATTATTACTTTCATTGTCATAGAAATATGCATATAGACATCTGCTAGACACTATTAATTGTAGTTATGTGTATTCATTTTACGCTTCCTTAAAATTAAAGTAGTTATATTTATTTTATCCAATATCGTAATTTGATCCTGAGCTATATTCACAATTTGTGAATGATTTAGTATGGATTTCGTGTCCAAATTTAATATGAGATCCCATTTTTTCATAATTGCGATCAAGCAACATCAATCACAGTACTCATCGCACTAAAGATAGTATAATTAATTAAAACTGCCATAATTTGTGATATTCAATTGTAACTATTGCTTTTGATCGCAATCGAAACATTCCTTGAAAATATCTAACTCTTAGAATCAATTGAACAAATCAAATTACAAATAGTTTAATCAATAATTAAACTCCATCATGTAACATGTAAAATAATGAAAATCTTTAGTTATTTGTAGTTTATTAAAAGTGCCCTATATATGAAGATATAATGGAATCTGAAAATGAAAATTTTCATGATTTCAATGTGTCATGTTATTATCATGCCTTATGAATTTAAGTAAATATTGCTAGAATACAAAAAAAGGCATTTCTGCTTGTATTTATTTTCATCGGTTATCATTTATAGTATCTAATCTATATTACTAAACATAGTAGCATTCTTGATTATAGAAATATGAACTGCTGTTGGCAATTTTATATCATGAGGCAAGATGTAGCATAAATACTCAAAGAGTTAAGAGAATGCTGAAATAATACTTGAATTCCAATAAAAGTATCATTTTGATGGAACCAAACTATTGATAACATTATCGATAAAACTAATTTATTTATTTTTTCTATAACTGAAAACAAATATCATTTAGCAAGGATGGATATCGAACTTTGAAATAAAAATATACGAACGATACTCCATTTTTTTATAATACTTTTGTGTTTTTATAATACTGTATTATAATACAGTATTATAAACACAGTAATACTGTAATCTATTACAATGCATATATTCGAAAACATAAAAAGTATGCTCTACAAATCTTTCACAAGCTAATTTAATTATCAGTAATACGCGTTATTACAGGATTTACCATTTCAGATTAATGCAACGTGTGCATTTTGTATATTATAACATGCTTATACTTATATTTATACTTATATTTTTGTATAAAAATATCTTTAAAATATATCTAGATTATATTTTCGATATTATTATTGTAATTTTCTGCAATGTAATCTGTTTTTAGAATAATCAAGAATATGTTTTTCATATATGTCATTAATATATCATTTCTACATCAATAATATATGAAAATACGATCACAATAATAATAATAAAAGTTATAAAAATTATATATTACATACATATAAACTATTTTAATATCTTTGCAATTAATGTAAATGCTAGAGTGGATACATGAAATAGAATAATAATTTTGTTTATTTGGAATATCTCTGCTATTTTATATAAAAATATTATAAATATTATAAAATTGTATGGTATCAAGAAGGTCATAATTTTGGATTGCTTCAAAGATTTTGATTTCTATTTTTCTGAATTGCACGCTGTATGTTTCCTATTCTTAGTGTAATAGTGAATGCTCAAACGATTTTATGTTCTATAGCATATTATATCTTGATACTATAATTGATACTATAATTGATACTACAATTTTCGTAATTACGATATTTTTATATTTCTAAAAATAACGATAATATTTTAGAACAAAGTTATTGCTCTACTCTGTATGTCATGCATGCCTGAATATATATATGTATCCGCAAAAAAATTTGATAGATGATATGAATATTAGATAGAAAAAATATTACATTACATGGCAAATATAATATATAATGTTATAAAACTTTTAATTACAACACAAGTTTCACAAGTATGGGGAGAGATACTATTATCAAAAATTCCCGAAATAACTTTGAAATGCATGGTTTGCATTTCTAAACCAGTTATTTATAAATCAGTTATTCTTGATAATGATAGTAGCGTGCACATCAATTTATTCTAGATAACAGAATATATCTGAACAAATGATGATTATGAAAAAAATAGAATACCAATCATTTATTTCGTTAATAGGAAATTAAAGACCATAGTAAAGATCAAAATCAAGAACAGGTAGTAACCGCGGCTTTATAAAATTATGTAATATTGATTATAAAACTATGTAATTGTGAAGCACTATAAAAGTACTATAAAACACAGTATTTTAAAGATATGAAATGAAATTTTGGAAGCAATCTAAAAGAAAAAGAAAGCACTTTGATATTTTTTCATACACTTTTTTTTTATTGACTATACAGAGTAATAAATATTTTCCAAAATCGAAATTTATATTTAAATGCCGACAGATCTAATTTGTTTTCCACCAAACAGAAAAAATACAAAAAATAAAGAAATTATAGCTTATTTAATCTAAAAGATAAATCAATATTTGCTTCATAGAAAATTCAATCGTTTCTATGAAAAGAATAAGACCTAATTGGTTTGCGTAATAGACTAATATGGATTTCTTAAAATCGCATCTAGGAGTTTATCATAAAGGGAAAATATGCTTGAAAATTTTTAGTAACTGTAATATCGATAATGTAGAACAAAAAATTAGTTTGTAAAGATCTTGATAAAAGTTCTTATAACTTTATATTAGAATCTTTGACAAAGAAAAAAAAATAATATATTATCCCTATTATTCCATGTTATGAGCGAAATTATTTGAATAAAATGCCTAATAAAATCTGACAAAGTCAGGCACTATGCGAATATATATGATATATTCTCTTTCTAATGTATAGTCTATTGCAATAAATATACTTGATAGAAAGAGCGCATTCTCAAGATTTTTCTGATTTAACTCAGGCTAACTTGATTATAATAGATGAGATATCTTAATATACTAATTTCTGATTAATGCACGCTCAAGCGATGTATTGTGTAGATTATCTTCTCAGTGTTATTATTATAATATTCTGCAAATGTAATGCAATCTGCTTGTAGAATTGTAATCTAGAAACTTAAGAATGCAAGATGTATTACACTAATTTTTTTATACGAATATAATTATATTTGTAATTTCTTTTTTACATAAGATGTAAAAATACATATAAAATAAATACGTGTCTCATACACACACACACACACACACACACACACACACACACACACACACACAGAGAGAGAGAGAGAGAGAGAGAGATATTTTATATCCTGTTATATAATATATTATATCAATACAATATTTATTATTTATATATTTTATATATATTAATATCTTATATATATATATATATCTTTTACAATAAGAAACAGAATATACATAAAGTTTTATTTAGAATATTATTAGGCATACAAATTAATTTCTTTTTTTCATCTATTTTGGAAATTATTTTGAATTAATCGAGCCTTTTGTGATTTTTATGTTTCGATATGTTTTCGCTGCATAGATACTATATGAATGCTGTATGAAATAGTGAAACAAATAATATAACTTCTAAAAACAAATATGCGTGATGGTTTTTAATATTTATAACACAGTAATTACCTTTTTGCATGCTAGTTAAAAAATAATACTGCTGAAGTGATTCTTTTGCTCTTGTTAAAGATGTAGTGATATATAATTTGCAAAAATATATAAGAGATTTTACGAAAAAGATTTAACTCTAGAAACAACGAATGGTGCTGGCCATTAAAAATTAAAAAATGAGGAACTGCAGCATCTACTCAACTCAAACTCAACTCAAACATAAAAGGAACTTGTTATTACAACTCGGAATTATAATAACTCAAGAAGCCATTTTTATTCGAGTACATAAATTGAAAAAAATTTGTTTTGGAAAATAAAGAAATTAATTTGTACATCTAATATTTCTTCATTTAGGATACATTATAGAGAAGACTTTTCTCATCGTCTATTCCGATGAGAAATATTTGATTTCAGATTAAATTGATTAGATTAATTAGATTAAATTAGAAATTATTTGCGAACAACAATGAATTTTCCTCTTGGTAATATTTGTAAGCACATATCGAACAAAAATGCACTACTGAAAAGATATGGCATGAAAAATGTGAAAATGAAAATTTTGGATAATTAACACATAAATTTGAATGTATATAATTCCGAAAAAATTATCGTATGAGCATTGTCGTTTTACAATTTCAAAAAGCACTTGATTGTTATTAAATTTTTTTAATAATATTTTTCCTTCTTTATTTTCAAAATTGGGCATATATTTTTCATAAGAATTACATATTATAGAACAAAGAATTTCTTTCAGTCTTAGCATAATCTTTCAGGCATTTCATTTATCATTTCATTTGTTTTGTTCAAATTTCAGATTTTCTCCTTTAAAAACAGAAAAATATCGTGCTATGTTATGTGCTATATGTACCGCCAAAATATACGTACATATTACATACGTATATATTACATCAATTTTAATATTATTATTTTTTTAAATTATTTATATATAATAGTCATAATGTGATATAATATAATGTATAATGTATATATATATATACATATATATGTATATATATATATATGTATAATGTATATATATAATGTATAATATATAATGTATATATATAATGTATAATATAATGTAGTGTAATATAAAGTTATAAATTACTAGATACATATATACTTGTTTTTATCATACCTAATTAAATTCTAGAATATTCTTACTCTAAATTTATTGTTATTAATATTATTAATATTATTTTTGACATTTATTTATTTATTCTTATTGATATTATTGATATTACTTTTTATTTTTATATTAAAAATAAATAATAAGTATTATAGTTTCAATCTGCAATATAAGTATAAAAATTATTTATACTATGTCTTTTATCAATTATTTTTTATCAAACTTACTAAGTTTCGTAGTAACTTTTTTCAATTTCAAATATTATATAGTTATATTATCAAATTGAACAATTCTGCAATGTTATTAATGAAATTAAGGAAAAAGTTATCAAAGTGACGAGTTAAATATATATTAGCACTTTTTATCCTCTGAGATCATGTAGTTTTAAAAATGGTATATTATGTAAATTTCTTTAAATTTTAATACCTTATATGTGTATGATCGCGTTCGTTACATCGCTTATGTATTATTAAAAATATGACTAAAAATATAAAAATATAAAATTTAATATATTTTATATTTCAATAATCTTATAATAATGAGCCTTATATCGATCTTGTTGGTAAAACAGATGACTCTAGAATCTTCTCAACGTAGGAATTAATTTTGTAACGTATTTTATCATGTGTTACAGTAGTAGATGATTTTTATGAACTTACGTGTTTTCTGTGAAAAAGTAATAATTATCCGAAATGATTATATATCGTTTCATAAAAAATTACAAATCTAGGAAATATAAGCGACATTTTAATATAGAAACTAATTTTGTGATATATTCTACCGTAATGTGTATTCTATCGCATATAATAGTAACAGATTTTTATGATCCTTATATCTTTCGCAAAAAGTTATAAATATATCCAATAGCTGCATATCATTCCACAGAAGATTAGGATATGTAAATAAAAATATGATGAACATCTCTATTTCATAGGTAAGCAATTATAGATTCCGTATTAAAATAATTCATCTATTTTTTCGTTAGTTCCTCTAATTTGTCCAGCTAGACTAATTATAATTTCATTAATAACGTTATATTAATGAAATAAAAAAATAGATAACGAAAATATGACCTTATATATTTAGAGTCAAAAAGAGTCAAAAATAATAGTCCTATTCATAGATTATATTTATATAGCTATCGCTCTCACAAAATATTTGCATATTTATGACATGACATACAATTATGTATAATATTTATTTATATATAATTTATTTATATATAATTGACATTTAATTAATATTGCACATTTATTATATATCTTTTATCTTTGTATTGCTACCAGAAATGTTGGATCTAAATCTTTAAGAAAAATGAATCACATCATTTTATATCATTTTATAAATTTTAAAATATTGTTTATATTTTCTAAAATATTAATCATATATTATATATATATATATATATATATATATATATATATATATATATATATATATATATATATATATATTACATCTTGAACATATTCGAATATTTGTTTTCTTCTATATTTAGAATACAAGAATATGTCTATATATACAATTTCATATTACAATTATGTATATTCTGCATTCTATAATAATGCATTATAAATTATTTTTGTAACACATTTGCGTAACAGATAAATAAACGACTATATATATAACGCATTTATAAAAGCATATAAATGCATCTTAGATTAAACATCACATGTTTAATCTCATATTGCATTTAATCTCATGTTACATATTTCGTAACATTTATATAAATATATAACTATAGATATAATTACATATATTTATATAACTATTATCTTTGTTTTGCTCTGAAGAATAATATCCTAGTCATTTGGCATATAACAAGAGGTTCCGTTTGTGATAACTCGGCCAATTTTCCAAGCAAGCATTGATATATTGGAAAACTTATCTTTAAAAATAACATGGTGCATAATATTATCACTGCACTTAGGAAGAGTATATTTGATTTCAGCAATTTCCACTTTGTTTTTCCAGATTCTATACATGAACTAGTAGGATATATGTAATCTTGATAAAATTGCCAAAATAATGTGTCATGCTGAAAATAAAATTGTTCAATATAAAATAATATCATTTTATATATACTTATTTTATATACTTATTTTTTATAATAATTAAATGAAATGAAAATGAATGCAAACCTTTAAATAAGCAAAATCCAGAAAGTGTATTGAAATCTTAAATACATCTGACGTTTTTTTCAGACCAGTTGCAGCTAACAAAATTTCAATACATTGTATTGGCGTACAAAGAGGTATTTTATATCCTACTGTCTTAAAAACTTCCATTTCAGATACACGGATCATATCTCGTGTGTATTTAATATCACTGTCCATTTTATTCAAGATATCGAGAATCTATAATAGAAAACAAGTGGCATAATATCTAATTATCTAATTATGTATTAAATTTATTGTCACATATTAATTTCTTACAAAGCCTGCTATCTAAATATACTTACTGCTGACATTTGGAAATTATCATAGGTTGAATCCATTTTGCATGCCAGATAGAAGCATAATATAAGATACAACATTGACTTTGGAGAATCTATTTCGCTAGCTTCTTTAAAGGAAATATTGGACATATCATTTGTTAACTGAATCTTGCAAATCTCCCAGAAACGGCAACGTATGAATTTGTCAAACAATTGAATTGCCGTATACTTTACAATTGGTTTTACATCTAAATACTTTGCTATTTTGAAGGCAGCCTCCATGATATATGGTTTAATTGCTGAATATAAAAAAATTTTATATAATTATCATTAACTCATTATTGAATTCTTTCATAAATAAATATATATCCCAACATATGCATTCTCATATAATATGTTAATTTTTATATATAGTTCTTCTATATAATATATTAATCTTATAATATATTATGAACTTTAGTAGAAACTTTAATAACATACCTGTAAGTGGTAAAGCAATATGTGTACAACCACATGTGATTGGAATAGCAATTTTCTCTTGTCGTTCCTCCTTTATAAATTCCTGGACATATTCTACCCAGTCATCAATTAATGATTCTGGAATGAATTAATTAATATTTTATTAATTAATATAAATGCAGAATGAATTTCGGTTTGTAATAAACAAATATACTCACCAATGTAAGCTGTGTCCAAATCTGATGTTTCCATTGTATTTGTAACAAGCTATATTCTTACTAACTAAATTATATTCTTATTATATATATTACTGTCTCTTGGTAAATGTCTGTACACTAACAAGTGCTATCATATATCATAAGATGCGAAATTGTTTGTTAAGATATGTTAAGATATCGATTGATTTGTTTCAGATATGATATTACAATTAGATTAAGGAACTCTAAAATCTGCGAAATTAAAAGTATCTCTAAATTTAGTCTTATTTAGAAATTATATAAGTATTTCAGTTCAGTTCAGTTCAGATATATATTAACCTGTGCTTAATATAGGAATCGAGTGCTCCTGACTTCAAAATATAAATCGAATCTGTAAGAATATATATATATATATATATATATATATATATATATATATATATATATCTGTGGCAAATAGTTATTAATTGAATTAAACATACGCATACACACGCATACACACGCATTATACGCACATACACACGCATTATACGCACATATACGCATACATACGCACACACACAACTACTCATTATACACATACATATACTCTATATACAGAGCCATCTAGCCTTTGCAGCAATAAAGCAACGTTTACAAATAACGCAAGTTATTAGGTATCTATTTTTAATATGCGATATCAATATTCAAGTATGTGAAAATGTGTGAAAAATATAAGACTAACTTCTTTGACATTTATATAAATATAAATATATATATATATATATATATATATATATATATATATATATATATGTGCACTATTATGTACTCTATATACAGAGCCATCTAGCCTCTGCAATAATAAAGCAACGTTTACAAATAACGCAATTTATTAGATATCTATTTCTAATTTGCGATATCAATATTGAAGTGTGTGAAAAATATAAGACTAATTTCTAAGACGTTTATATATATATATATATATGTTTATATAAACGTCATAGAAATTAGTCTTATATTTTTCACACATTTTCACACACTTGAATGACGTTTATATATATATAAAAAAAGAGAGAGAGGGAATTAGAGCGATACGGAATGTGAATCTTTTAGAAAAATGAATTGAAGCTTTTTGTGCTTTCAAAAATATTGTTTATAAAAGATTTATAAAACTTTATAAAGGTTTATAAAGGTTTATAATAAAATATGTTGAAATATTACTTGTAAGAAATTATGGATTTCTAAAATTTATCCAAAAAGACAAATTATTAATTTATTGTTGTCTCACGAAATTATTGTTCAATTTACTTTTACAATACTTTTTTTTCTTGTTATCTTAAAAATTATTATAAGCTGTCACTAACGTGACATTTAGTAATACATGTGGCAAGATGATTTGCTGCCGAGTAGTTAATAAATTTTTCCCAGTTGAAATCCAAGTTGTTTTCGCTCGGTAGATATATGTTTCCTCCAGTTCATCATACTCATGCAGATAGCTCTAAGTATTTGGCAACTTCTGCTTAAGGGATTCTCTGACCATTTGGAGTTATTGAACATGTTTTTCAACAGGTAGTTACCTGTACAGATTTTATTCCGTTAGCTTTGATTCTTCATTTTTTAACCATCTCTGGATGTAATAGAGGCTTTCTTATAGTCGCAAAGATACTTCTATGTGATTGTTATGAGTTACAAGTATAGCTGTGCCGTTCGTTGTTGTTGTGGAGCCCAGAGCGACCAGAAGATCAGCGATGTATAACAGATAGAATACTGGCCCTAGTACACTATCTTGAGGCACTCCAGAATTAATCTCTTTTAGTTGAATGACTACTTCTCTATATTTAACTCAGAAAGTTCTGTATAGTAGATAAGATCTTATGATGGCATAGAAATCAGTTGGAAAACTGTTTTAATTTTATGAAATAATCCTTGATGCCAGACCTTTTCAAAAACCTGCGAAATATCGAGGAAGACCGCTATGCAATATCTACCTGCTTCCATATTGTTTATTCTTTTAACAATTTTATGTATCTGCTCTATAGTTTACTTTGAAAACCAAATTGATGATTGAGAATCAGCCCTTGGCTCTCCATTATTATGGAGATTCTTGGAAATAAAAGTTTCTCGAATAGTTTCGATAGAACAGGCAGTAAGCTGATCGGTCTATACGATTCTACAAGTTCTGCAAATTTGCTAGGCTTCTGGATCATAATAATTTGTGTTACCTTCCATTGAGATGGAAAAAAACCTCGTTTAAGAACTGCATTACATAGTTGGGTGATGTATTTTATTCTCATTTCTGGCAGCTTCTGCAGTATTTGATTGGTTGTGAGATCGTAACCCAGCGCCTTCTTTGGATTCAGGTTTTTTATTACTGCTTCTTTGATAGTGAAGAGCCTTGTAGGAATATCCAGGGTGATGGAAGTGGTATTATCAGAGAGTAACTTATATTCTTCTTCTAATGTAATCTCGCACGGTTAAGCTTAAAAATCTTAGAGAGATGCATAGCGAATGTTTCGATCTTTTCTGGCCCAGCTCCCGTCCTGTTTCCTGATATTAAACAGAGTTTAATTAAATTTTAGAGAACAATTTTTGCGAATATCGTTGACTAGACTTATATTCCAAATTCTCTTTCTTTCTTTTTTCATATTCGACTTTTGATAAGAAATTTGAAAATATGCTATTCTGCTTTTACACGTTTCTCTTAATACTTCGCTCATTTGTTATCTTATAATTCAATATCACGAATTCTTATGCGACGAACGTTTATTCTTAATATAAATTTTATCATATTTCATTAATTTTAGTTATATATATCATGTGGTCAATGATCCACTTTCGACGAATGTTATAATGTATAAATCTTGCGACTCGCGTCCTTCACAGCTTTGGACCCAGGAGGAACTGTCATTCTGAAATCTTCGTGGATGGGTCCCTTTTCTCTCGTAACATCTATTTGCCGTATAAGTTTCACAAGTTGCCGAATGACTCGTAAGATTTGCATGTATAGTGTCTAGGCATCGATTTTAGTCCGACTAATCCACGTCAACACTTTAAGTGTTTCGTATATGATTCGTGGACTAAGGAGATTGTCGACATTAGATGCGGTTTTTGCTCGAATCGAGCGAATTCCATTCGCTGATTTTAGATTGATTGAATTCTGTCAACCCTGTACCTTTGGCCCTTTGATCCGTAGCTGGCCGAATCGCGAAATAGAACATATTGGGACCAGTTTATCTGGATATTGTTCATCTGGATATTGTGTCTGCAGTCGTTTCAGTCCCTTGGTGGCTTTCCATAAAAAATAGTTGGTTTCCAAAATAGCGCTTAACTTACTTAGATATTCTTGTATCTCCTGATTTTTTTCCGAGTCTAGTAGGTTTTTAAGTGCTTTGATAGCTCGATTTAATTTGTTTTTCATAACTGGGCATTTATTAGTTTGCCATAACTTTTGTAGCTTCCTTTTTTCTGTTAGTTTGTCTTTTATTGCAGATGAATATTCAATATTGATATCTAGATCGCCCATCGGCATTGCATTCCAGGCGGTTTGCTGTACGGTATGGTTTCAAAGCTTTCAGTTGCATAAACTATATCGTCGTCGGTTTGTAGGGGACTAGAATTATCAAGAATAATCATCAGTAGTTCCTGAAAGTAAGACCAGTTTGTTTTTACATTATAGAGAGTGCAAGGTTTGCCTTTAGTCATGCTTTACTATTTACTGTAATAATTATTTTATCTGAGGGCAATTTAAAACAGGATTCAGTGTTGTTAGGGTGTTTAACATTACATCCATTTTTAGAGATTAATTAAATACTAATTTATAAATTAATAAACCCTGATATAAAAGGTACAATAAATTTTTTCCTCATATGATGTAATTCTTATATAATGTTTGTTACAAATTATCGTGGACTTGGAAGTATTATGTGTAACCTGATTATCTTGCCATGTAATTGGTTATCTACTTTCAGTTCTTGTGACTGAAATATGGGATCTTTTGGTTGGGCAGATTTAGTTTGTCGTTGTGGTTTCAGTGTTACTACTTTTCTCCGTAATATGGGGAAAAACTTTTCTTCTAAATGTTTATAGATCATATAATCTTTGTAATTGACTAAATGGTTGCCTTTGCACAATACGCATTTAACGTCGTTAGATTTTCCCTTGCGTGGACAGTTGAAAGTAGAGTGATCTTCTGCGTACTTAACGCATTTCGCTTTATAGAAGTAGAAACTTTTCGTATGGCCTTAATGCTGATAATTAATGCATTGAAGGATATTATATAGTGGCTCAAATTTTATTTTGAAGTAATAATCTGATTTCGTAGATGTTTTTATTATTGTTCTCAAGTTTTAACTCGACATAGAATATAGGAAGAATCTTACTACTTGCCTTGCTTCTTGATATTCTATATGTTGGTAATTATGTGTCCATATTCTTTAATTTCTTTTCTGATATCATCTACATTCGATGAAGAATGCATATATTTAAAGACTACTTTGAAGCTCCTTTCTTGCTTCGGTTTATATGTATGGAATTCCGTGTCCCTGCTTTTGAATTCTTTCACTATGTTAACATAGGTAATGGTTTTTAATTGAATGAATTTTGCTCATGTTCATTATTTGCTTGCTCATTATTTAATTTTACATAATTTTAATTTCATATTTATCAATGGCGATTTGAAATAGCGTCTGAATGTTATTAACTCTGGCAATAAAGTTGGGAGAGGATTTCACTGTTTTTTCCACTCTTGCGTTGTTATCTATATCCTTAAGCACTTCCTCGAGTCAAAGCTGTGCGATGTATGCACAAGTTTATTTAGCCAATAATTGTCTGTTTTGGGTCTGTTTACAAGACATTATCAGTTTGGGACTGTTCCACTTTCCCTTTTTGCCACTGATTACCTTCCACAGGGTTCCTTCCTCATTTTTCTTCTAAGTATTGTCTGGAATTTGTATTAGGATATTGTCAGCACCTCTCGCGTATATAAGATCTCGTTCAGTAGTTGATTCGCATGGGAAATGCGATCTTGTTCTGATGTTAACAAAGCTTTGATGCAAGATTTATATTGTTATATCATGAGCTTCCTAAATACACCTTTGTTATGCCTCTCTTTATGTAGGCTAGTTTGCATTTTATTAGAGATAGTGATATCCGATTGAGTATTGATCTCGCGGACAATTTCATCCCCCATTTCATATAACCATATCTATTTCACATTGTGAGCGTGGAGATTCTGTTCTACTGCAGTGTTCTGGTCTTCTTGATTTCTGCCTGTCTCTATGAATTATATAGAAGTTCTTCATTCGCTGATTTAAATTCATATTCATAAACTGAGATGCTAATAGCATGGCTATATTCCTCAGCTTTGTTGAGACACTCCGCTAATAACATTGGGCGATTACTTATTGTCGAGAGAGTCCTCCTCTCATCGATGGATACTGGATATTCGATCTCGTATTATAATTTCTTCCATGTACTATGCTACCATGTTAGTACATGTACCATGTACTATAATTGAAAAAAATTAACAATTCATACGCACACGCACGTTCATAAACACAATGTTAAATAGATGCAAACACGAAGAAAGCTTTGGCTTACTTGGCTTTGAAGATTTCGTGCGACGCATTTTCTTACCTCTGTAGTTCAACATGATCGAACCGATGTGTCAGATGTCACAACGGCTTTGCAAGATCGGTATTGACAGTTGAGATATGCATCATAAAACTCGAAATAATTACAAATAACAAACTGTGTGACACAATGCACAATACAGGTTCCTGCAGCGTCTTTGGCCAGAGAATAGAATTAAATGTTAAATGTTTTATTGATATAATTTTTATCATATTTTTGTTTATACTTCGCCGATATGTTACAAACTTTCTAAAATATAATATGTGATATTTTTGCTTATTTAAATTACATTCATTTTCATCTCATTTAATATATTATAAAGATTAAATATATAAAATGTATTATTGTGTATAAAATAATATTATTTTATATTCGACAATTCTATTTTCAACACGACACATTATTTTGACAATTTTATTAAGATTACATATATTCTACTAGTTTATGTATAGAATCTGGTAAAACAAAGTAGAAATTGCTGAAGTCAAATGTATTCTTTCTAAGTGTAGTGATAATATTATGCACCGTGTTATTTTTAAAGATAAGCTTCCCAATCTATCAACGCTTTCTTGGAAAATTGGCCGGAACTTCTTGTTATATGTTAAATGACTAGGATATTGTTCTTCAAAACGAAACAAAGATAATAGTTATATAAATATATGTAGTCATATCTATAATTATATATTCATATATAAATGTTATACGAAATACGTAACATGAGATTAAACGCAATATGAGATTAAACTTATGATGTTTAATCTGCATTTATATGCTTTTATAAATGAACAAATGTATTACAAACATAATTTATAATGCATTATTATAAGCAGAAAATACATAATTGTAATATGAAATTATATATGTAGACGTATTCTTGTATTCTAAACATACAAAAAAACAAACATTCGAATATGTTCAAGATGTAATATATTGTTATATATATGATATATGATTAATATTTTAGAAAATATAAACAATATTTTAAAATTTATGGAAAGTGATTCATTTTTCTCAAAGATTTAGATCCAATATTTCTAAGAGCAATAGCAATAAAGATAAAAGATATATAATAAATGTGCGATATATAAATAAATATTATATATAATTGTGTGCTATATCTATTACGCAAATATTTTGTGAGAGCGATAGCTATATATATAAATATAATCTGCGTACGAATAGGACTATTATTTTTGACTCTTTTTGACTCTAAATATATAAGGTCATATTTTCGTTATGTATTTTTTTATTTCATTAATATAACGTAATTAATGAAATTATAATTAGACTAGCTGAGCGAATTAGAGGGAGTAACAAAAAAATAGATGAATTATTTTAAAACGGAATCTATGATTGACTATTTATAAAATGTTAATATGAATTTCATCATATTTTTGTTTATATATTTTAATCTTCTATGGAATCATATGCATATATTTATAACTTTTTTTAGGAAATGTAAAATTAATAAGAACCTTCTGCTATTATACACGGTAGAATATGCAGTGAAATATATCATAAAATCAGTTCCTGTATCAAGATATCGGTTACATTTCCTCGATTTGTAATTTTCTATGAAAAGATATATAATCATTTTGGATAATTATTACTTTTTCTCAGGAAACACATTAAGTTTACAAAATTCTACTATTATAACATGTAACAGAATATATCACAAAATTAGTGCGTTGAGAAGATTCTGGAGTCATCTGTTTTACCAGCAAGATTGATATTTTTTCTTTTTATTAACTACAGAATTATAATTATTTTCGAATAGAAAAGATCGAAATTTATATTTAAATGCCGATAGGTCTAATCTTTTTGCACTAAACAGAAAAAATACAAAAAATGACGAAATTATATCTATTTAATCTAAAACATAAATCAATATTTGCTTCATATACAATTCAACCATTTCTGTTAAAAGGATAAGATTTGACTGGTTTGCGTCTTCCCTAATAGAATAATATGAAATTCTGAAAATCCAAGAAAGGAATCATGAAAGGAAAGTATTATAAGATACAATCTTAAAAAAATTATTTCGTGATATATTCAAAATTTTTTATATATTGTATGTTTCGTTGAAGATATTCCACAAATATCAATTTTAGATATTTGCGCACAGATATGTCAATGATTAATAATATATTTGAGAACATAAATTCTTTCGATCGAGTAATATTTAATTACTGATTATTACTAATAATTTATCATTAAAATAAGTTAAAATGGAAGCTATCGGAAAATATCATTCATCAATAACGGAAAAATTAATATACTTACTTCTTTTGTGCTTTGCAAAAATTGCAAAAATTGAATGTTACAAGGATATAAAATAATACGTACAATATTGCATACATACAATATATGTGCAATGCGAATTTACTTTCATAAATTCAAACATAATTTACGAGTCTTTTTTGAATCTGAAAGGATTTACCATAAATAATGATTGTAAGAGAATATTATATTATGTGTATTAATTTATATTGAGTTTAATCCGCAAGTTTAAAAAAAATAACTGCAGAGTAAATTACTCAAATTTTTGTCAGAAAAATTCTGCAAAAATGTCATGCATGCTGTTTTTATTGGACACCCTTTATACCAAAGAAATGAAATATGACATATACAGTCTCTGTCCAATTTTTATGATAAATAGAAAATTATCGATGAAAAATTTTCCATGAAAAATTTTAAGAGTAGACAAAAATATATACGTTTATGAATAATGACATATTTAACTGTAATAATATGTAAGTTACAGAAAAATCGATTTAAAAGAATTTAGATTTAGAAAAAAAAGGCCAATAAATACAAACAATCAAGTACTTTAATACGAATATATTTTAATATTAATGTTTGGTATTTTATATACTATTATTATTAGTTTGTATTTTTTCGTAGATAATTTATTAAATCATGAAAAATAACAACATTTTCTAGAATTTGTGCTGTTTAACTTGATTCATGCTATTCTTCTGCAAATGCGATTGAATTTAAAATATTATCAATAACATGGTAAACCATGTTAGCACATAATGCATTATATTGTAAGAGTATTTTCGACAAATTTATTATAAAAGATGATTTAGCGTTACAGTCATAATACATAATCATGCTTTCTGGATTTAATTGTTTTGATTTCTTTTTAGTGATTATTTTATGCATAAAGTATAATTATTTTTATTTGTTTTTTAAACGATTTTATAAATAAAAAAGAATTAGATTATATTGTTGGAACAATGATCATGTTAATTCTGTTATGTAAAATATAAAGAAACGATTTATGAAGCGTTTATTATATAAGGGCGGAATGTTCGAATATCTTATTTAATAACGCATATGATTCTTCAAAATTATAAAGAATTATAAAAAAATTGGAGTATTAAAAAAATATAGATCTTTTTAGGATACATTAACATTTTTATGTAGAGTATAAAAAATAATCAAACTACGTAGAAAAAGTATGCAATTATATTTATAAAAAAATATATTTCTTTTTTGTAGATGCATTACCACATTTATTTATGAAAAGAATGAAGTCATAAAAAAATAGATTTTCTTATACGATTTACCTTTTTTTTTACAATTTTTCTCTATCTCTAAACTCGAAATATAATTCCAATTTTGTGATTTATCTTATACAAGATGACTTTTTTTCAAAATTGATTCTTTGAATAATATTTTTTTTCATTACTAGTTTGTAATATTCTTGAACATCGTTTCTTCTGAATATCTGTAGAAATTTCTGAGATATCTGTTGGAGTATGTTCTTATAAATATTCATGTTCTACGTTTGATCATAAAATTTTCCTTAAGTTCAATTTTTCTATAAACTTTTGTATTTTTATAATCATATTCCTCGTTCCTTTTCTTGTCTTTGATTATTTCTATAGAAAGTATTTCTATCAAGAATTCTTGATCCATAAATCGCAGCCTTACTTCGATTGTTAGCTGTGCTTTTTTTCTTGTTAACATTATAATTTCAATTGGACTTTATTTCTTACTGATTGCTATTGAGCATCGTCTTTATCAATATGTTGCTGGAGAATACCCCGATTTGTTGAATATTGAAATATTGAGAATACATACTGAGAATTTGCATTTAAAATTTATCTTGTTCAATAATCACTGAGGCAGCTGCGTGAGGATTGCGTGAAGACTGCGGCGTGAGGACTGTGTGAATTTTGCTTTATGCTATATGAAATATGATTTTTTTCATGTATTTGAATCAACTATATCTAGCAGGTTTGTAAAGTTTAAGATTTTACTTATTCTGATATTTCCTTTTTCGCTGTACTTCCGCTTAAAAAACCGACAGACATAAAGAATAACTCGTCCATAGAGGAAAGGGATTGACTTGATGTGAAATTTTTCTTTTTCGCCTTTTGTTATTTTCTTTTTTGCTTGCAAAATCAGAGAGAGGCAAGAATACGATATTATGGTCATATGATATTCTTTAATCTTCTTCACAATCATTCAATAAAAGCATGAATATCTGATAATTGGATTTTTGGAGCCTAAATTTGCGGATCATGAATCTAGCATCTAATTATTACGATTCGTTTTTGAGGCAAATTGCTTCAATTTACACATTGATAACGCATTCCTGTTTTTCATTATCGAGTTTGTTATAGTATAATAATCATGGCAACAATTAATATAAGCAACATATTCGATAAGATAACATACCGGATAATTGAAAACGTATTAATAGATCTGGAAATTTTCCCATTTATGATATGATACTTGGTATAGATATTCACAGGCTCCAATGTATGTATAAGAATGTTTGTAGAAGCAAATAGACATATGAATTTACAAAAAAACATCAAGATATTATTAAAACTTATTAAGGGGGCAAATATTGATATAAATTGACATTGATATAAATGATATAAAATGAGATATAAGATATAAATGAGATGAGATATAAATTTATGATAATTATCGATATCAGGATTATTCTTTGATAAAGTAACTACGGATATTATAGAATATTTGCCGAAAACAGAACGAGGCAACGAATATATTTTAATTCTTTAAGACTAATTAACAAAATTTTGCATAAATATATTATTATCTGATCGAACTTCTGAAACCATAGCTGAAGTATTTATAAATGATATTTATAAATAATTTCATTTTTTTATTTGTTTAATTTATTTCTATTTTTTATTTTTATTTACATACTAAGAGCATCGAAAGCGATCAATAAAGAAAAATATTTCATCTGTGATTTAATAAAGAAGATAGCGAAAATATTTAGAATCCAAAAATATTATATAATTACGTTTCATTCGCAATCGAATGGATCATTAGGAATAGCATATGCTCTTGATGAATATTTTAATATTTTAAACAATATGTAAATTAACAGAAAACAATGAAACTAATGAGTGTGCGATATTTATATATATATGCATGTATATGCATATAATATGCATGAATTGAAGGGATATTATAGTAAAAGGATTAAACTTTTAAATTGGAAGATTGAGTATTTTTTATTAAAAGTAAGAAACTAAGAAAATTCAAAATCTAATATACAAAATCGTATAAAATTTTAAAGATGTTAAATAAAAATAATCTAAGAATCAAAATATCGAATAATATATCCGATTATGAATATCTTATATTAAATATCTTATATTAAATGCAATTAATAATATTGGAATAAACATAAAAAACAAAAATAGCATGAATTAACTTTTTCTTTTATCTTTTCTTTTTTCTTTTCTTTACAATATATTTCTTTACAATATATTATCCTTTTATATATTTGTGTACTGTTTCTTTCAGCAAAAGAAAAAGAAAAAATGATAATAAAAATTAACAAAATATAATAATATTATAGTTCATTAATTACCGAGAAAAAAGGAAATTCATCTGATTAATATCATCTCTTTGATTCGCTGTCCTTTCATTTATCAAAATTATAAAGATTGATTTTAATATTAAGCTCAGTTGACTAACACAGAAATTGATTTCGAGTGCTGGAAGAAGGATACCCAATGAACAACATATATAATTTGTTGATCATAAAGATGTATAGGAAAATGAAGTTGTCATCAAGAAAGACAAGTCAGCGAGATTGTATCTTCGAAGTCAAAGATCAGATGCGCAATGGGTTAAAGAATTATAATCGAAATGTATAGCGACTCCTTCACGAAAGTTTTGAGAGTTTTATTGACAAATCGCATTTTGACTCATATGCGATCGATAAAACTCATTAGTATCTGGGCAGAGATTTACTTGGGCAAAACTAGGAATTTAACGAAGATTCTGACCGAGCGCAAGAACAAATGTATCGAAATCCAAATGGCGGCAAATATAGTTGCATTCGTCGATCACATTATGAATTATTTATCCGAAAATAAAATTTCAGAGAAATTGTGTTTTACATTTTGGTTTACATGTAGAAAATAAAGAAAATAATAATCGATACTTTCCCTACCATATAACATAAGTGCTAAATAGTCTAAGATTTGGGATAAGATAAGACTAAGAATAGAATAGAAAGATAGATATTTTCTTTAATAAATATATTCACACAGATATTCAAACGATGTTTTCTTCTCATTTCCTTTTATTTTTGGATATTAATAATCCTTCTTCCCATAATGTAAGATTACAAATAATTTTATACATGATATTTTGAAGAGAATCTTTGAAGAGAAAAATGAGCATTTTTTCTTTATTTGCTCTTTTATTATAAAGACTTATAATCTAATTCTATTAGGAATCGTTAAAGCATTACGGAGCATTATGGAGCATTATGGATTCTTTTAAATACTGGCATATTTAAAATGTTACTATTTTCGAGAACTGTAGATACTTAGCAAGATCTGTAACAATCTGTAACTATCAATCTATAATAATTGTTCGTGTTTGAAAAAAAGGAAAAGAATGAAAGAAAAGCATCTAATGTTTGATTTTAATCTTAATTTAATTTTGTTCACCTCATAAACATCATATGTTTATGATGTAAATAAAATTAAATTAAGGTTAAAATATCCATTGAAAAAATACCAATTTTAGGTTTTTTTCAAAATATTATGATTATTTGTAATCTTCTATTCACCATATCACATTATGTGATATGGTGTATGTAATCTATGACTTATGTGAATCTAGATTCATAAAATAATCTGCATAATTAATGCGGATTTAATCGCGCATCCTGATTATGATTATTTCATGATTAGTATACATAAAAAAATATAAAATAAAATAAAATATATAAATACAAATATAATATAAAGAAGAAAAACTATAGCAAACAAAAAAAGGGAACATCAAAGAAAATATATAGCAATAAAATTAAACTAACTAACGCAAACCTCATAGATCATCATTATTGATGATTCAATTTATCATTAAACCATTTCTTTTGCTTATTTCTTTTGCTTTTCTTAAAGAATGTTAAAATGCTTGTTAGACGAAGTAATTTGCTTTTCTTGCGAAGAGAAAATTACTTCTCGAATCCTATGTAGACAATATATACATATTCCACACGTGCTCATATTTCTTGCTCTATTGTATATAATCAATCAAAATTTCCTATATATAAATATTTTTCCTTTCTTTTTTAAAATTTCTAACTCTAATGAAATCTAAAAGATCGTTAAACATTAATAAATATTAATAAATAAATAAATAAAAAATTGCTTTATTAATTCGGCGGTTGAACTCAAGTCGCAAACGTCCATAATCCATTCTTGAATTTCATTTTGTATTGAAACCTGCAATCGCATCCTTAGCTGTAAGCTTAGAGACAAATCGATAATTACGCTAGTAGTTCGTTTCCTGCTCTCCATTCTACTTCGCTATTCTATTATATCTAGACTTGATTCTCGGTTTCTCAATTTGCCTTTCTTGATTCAATCAATTCTTGATTCTCCGATTCTCATCAAAAATTTGGATATCGAAACGATAAATCTTGATCCATCATCTTTCCTTTTTATTGACACACTTTTATTGAGACAATCACATCTAATGATTGCTCAAGAGATCCCAGTTATACAAAATCTGTGGAGCAATATAAATTTGTTGAACCTGGATCTCGAGATTGTGTCCCTTGTACTCTTGTACTCTTCTGCATAGACTGAAATGCTGATAATCATCTATAATCATGTCTACCCAGTTTTAATATCACTATATCTTTTCCAGAATATATATTGTTATTTTCTACAATACAACTTGAAAGATTATAATTCATGCAGGTGCAATTAACGTTAATATAATAAGACAATTGTAAAAATTAAAATTAATTTATGCTATTTCAAATTTTGTTATTTCTTATTTTCGTGTATTTCCTTTTGTTTTTCCGTGTGTTTCCTTTTTATATTTTCATTATCTTTTATTCAATGATAAATTATATCTCTTATCCTTATATATTTTTCTATATTGTTGTTATTTCTTATCTGATAATGAATTATATATTTTTTGTTAATTAATTCTATCATTTTTATTTTATTTAATTCTTGCTTGCTTATATTAAACTCTTTACACATAAAATTATACAGTCCTAATAAGACAGGTCCAAGAAAATAAAATCCATCCTTCGGGTCGTTGATGGATGATAATTTTTGGCGAATCGTCCAATGTAACGTCCGACGTAATAATATTTACGTCGATACGTAATAATAGACTCTTTGGAAAATTCAAACCATTTTTCTCTCATTTCCAATTTATGATCCTTCTGGCAGAGACACAAATCAGATCTATACTAAATTGCGGGTCTTAAACAATGGTCAAATGATAACATGATGAGAACATTTTGAGACCAACGAGTGGGAATATATAAGACGACATACAAATCATCGCGTGGATAATTGCTCAGTATTCGCAATTTACCATTTAGTATTCGTTCATTCACTCATGTTAGAATCCGTACTCTCATTTTCTTACAATCTCGCGTCTTTCCTGAATTCTGGTGTTTACCCTCCACGTTATATTTTCCACGAGATCAATTCATATCATCATTATACGATTATAATAGAATATATTTGTTTTGTTAATATAATTTTCTCGAGTATTTTCTCACGATTCTTAATAATAAGCCTCGTATCGCTATAAATTAATCAGCCATTCTAATGACCGGCATGGTAAGCTGCGGCTGTTAACTTCTGAAAACGGGAGAATTTATTCTACATTTCCATCATGAATCACGGGCTATCTCCGGGAAGAATCACATTTGCGACAGCTGGGCATTGAAATTCACTCTATTTGTGATTGTATCTTAACGCGATCGCGAATGGATTTTTCTGTGCCCTTTTTTTCTCTAACTTTCTTCTCTTCCTATTTTGATATAATATTATCAAAGAATTGTTTTGTATAATTCTTGTAATAATATTGTATTATCGAGTAACTGATAAAGTAATACTTAGAAAATTTTTAATAGAATTCTAATAGAATAGAATAGAAAATTTCTGTTAGAAAATATTTGAAAATATCAGCAGTATTGTTTTTCCGCTTATCGCTTAATCGTGTTTATGCTTGTTGCTATATAATGTAGCAGTTATTGTTAAATTGTAAATCATTTCACATGTACTTATTCGTTCCACCATCTTTTTTAGCTAATATTTTCATTATTATTATGAAGATTGCACAATATTAGACTTTCCTGCTTAACTCTACGTTTTCTACCTTTTTTATAAATGCTTCTACGGTTTACTATTCTTTATTATATTTATTGTGGATACGCTACATGTATATATAAATATATGAAGTTTTCTGTTCTGTTTGTAAATAATTATAAGTTTGTAAATAATTATAAGCAATTTGTAAATATATAAGACATTTTTTAGTTTTCATTAATGCTTCCTACATATATCCACTTTTAGAGATATCAAAGAGTATCTTTATATATACTTTTTAGATTTTTTTATTTAAATATTAATTTAAATACTCATTAAAAAAATCTTTTAAGATAATTAAAATTGCAGATAAGGTGAAAGTATATATAAATTACAAGAAAAACAAAAGAATATACGTTAGAACTTAATTGAATAATATCAATCATCAATGAATTTATGTTTTTTCATAATATAAATAAATAATATATAAATAATATAAATAAAATAATATTAATATAATATGATACATATAATATTTCACATAACATAATATATATAAGGTTTAATTGTATTGATGAATATTATTTATTGCAAAATGCATTATTATAATATCGACAAGATAACAGATTTAATAATTAACATAAATATAAACATTCATATTAAGGAATATGTTTGTTTCGCTTATGAGAATGTAATTTGAAGAGCTGTTTGTAAGAAATTGCACAGATAAATTCTATTATTTACGTGAATGATGAACAGTAGATAGACTATTATTACACTGTTATTATCACTTACACTGTTATTTATCATTATAATTCCTTCAAACAGATAACTGAACAAATTGATCTCTGCATTTCTAAAATAAATAAAAAGAATATATTTACGCCTGCCACATTTATGGCATAGAACAATAGCAGTGATGAATTTTTAAAAGATAAAAACTTTGTTGTTGAACCTTCAAATATCTCGATATCTTGTAATCATAGCTTGGACAATAGTGTGAATAAGATATTTTAATCTTTACTTATTTATATATACTATCTATGAATATTTCTATAACTTTATTGCAGAGTTGTCGATAAATAATGACAATGCTGGATTTCACAAAACTATTACTACTACATGAAAGAAAAGTAGCAGAAAAGATTATAATAAAAAAAATTTTTATTGTATTATATTACTTTATATCTACTTTATATTTCTAATAAACTATATTTTATTTTAATATTATGTTGCATGCATGCGTGTATGTATGCCTGAATGTATGTATGTAAAGTGTATGTTGTAAATGAATATGTTGTATTACGGATATTAAATTGATATATGTTCATGCATATATTGATGCATATATGCATATATATAAAAAATGTTATTTTTATTCAGTCGTCATGAAATTTATAAATTCTAAGAATTTCCTTTATCCAACGTGCAAAAATTTGTTTCTAACTGGGAGAGATATATTTCATTGAAGTAATTATTTAAATTATTAAATTTTATTTTTCGTATAATGATATAAATATGACAAACTTTTTGCATTAACTTTATAATATAATATTCATTTATTATTATTTATTAAATGAATATTATTTATAATAGTAATGTTTTGCTTATTAATGTAATATAAACTAAATATAATATGAATATTACTTTCAAGAAGCTATGAAATGATATAGGATAATATTTTTTCTATAGGCTTCGTCAATGACATTAATGATTTTGCTAGTGAAGAAATTGGGATATAATTGAAGGAAAATTATATTTTCTCTTTTATTGTTTTTAAATAATAAGAATCTTTTAATTAAAATATTTTTAAATCGCCTTTTGCGTTATATTTCCCGATATCAATAAATGCTTCTATCTTTTGATTGTTAATTGATATCTCCTTTATGTATTTCTCACGTAAGGCGCTTCGCGTAACAATATTGATGTTGCTCACAGTTCTTGCTCGCTTATCGCATTTGGACGCCAGGTGTCCGCGCTTACCGCGGAAACAGTGGAAACATTTTGGTCCCTGCATCTTCGTTGGACAATCTCTACTGTGATCAGGCAGTCCACAATTGCAGCAGTTCCTCTACTCCTTCCGCCTTCACCGTTTCTGTCCCTCCTCGACTTGTTCGGCTTGCTCAGTCTTCACCACTTATGTTCCTCGATCGCGACTGATATTTTCCTTCGCCGTTTTTTGCTTCTTCTCTCTTGTCCCATCGTTCCACTTGCTCGAACCGTGCCCTCAACGCTTCTCTAGATGTCGCACCGCTGATTCGCGCTTCATTTCTCATCACGCGATCAGGAATACCGTCAATGATGTATCCCGCCAACTCCTCTTCTGCGATCGGCATACGGTTTCCCAGGATAACTTTCTGGTGTATGTAATCACTGAATGACTTTTTTCCACTTATGTCTTTGGAATTTCTCACGCAGCATTATCCTATCGGGTCACTGGTCGAATATAGTCTTTAGTCCACCGAGTAAATCCTCCATGAACAATTCTATATGTTCCGCCTTCGAATATAGCCAAGCCAAAGCTTTTCTTTGCAGCCGCAGCGATCAGTATCCTCATGTACTTAGCATTTAATTGGTAAGTTCTCTCCAGAAATCTCAGTTGATCCTGCCATGTGCGAAAATCACCCGTCATATTATCGAACTCAGGGAGAAGCTCAGCTATAGTATTTATATTAATCTTGGTTTGTACTCACCCGGTCTCCATACTCGCGTGTGCGTCTGGTGCACGATTGGTGCAGCATGCAGAATTAGTTGTCAGTGGATGAGTCTTCAATAACTCGAGTTCTCATTTCATTATCTTCAATTCCATCTTAATTATTCGTACATCTCGAACTTGCGATTCTAATCGTGCTTCAATGGTCACTCTCTCCCGACCGCACTCTGATCATAGATGCTCTTCTCGCTAGCAACCTCTTCAATCACTTGAGCTTCCGATTGTTGCTCAACTCACGTACTGCTGGGGGTCGACTCATTTAGACGCGTTATTATCTCATTTTTGCAAAGAAGATTCGTCCGTGCCGGACAGATCTAACTTCCTTAATTCTTCTTTCAACTCTATCATCGTTAGATCATTTGCATATCTGGCATTCATATTGAGCTCAATATCTCACCTTTTGGTTTCCTCTGCTCTCAACTCTCGCTCGTCAACTCTCAATCCTCAGCTTTCGATTCTCACTTGCAGCTCGCAGCTCGCAGCGCGCAACTCGCAATCCTTAGTCCGCAGCTCACAACTTGCAATTCTCAAACTGCTCTTTATTCAAGGTTTCTCAATCCAATTACATCGATCCTGGAGGGGCCTCCAAAATTTTTAGGATATATATATATTTTTATTCTGAATGGAATTGTTAAGTATGATAGGTTTTCGATGCCTCGGATTGATAAAACAATAAGTAAAAGACTCTTTATTTGTCCTCACAAAGACACAATGCAAAGATATCTAAGATAGACTAAGCTGACTTCACAGGATTCGCCGTTCGCGATTCTACTCGATTACTGTTTATCGCACACAATTTTTCATACTCTGTCTCGTCTCTCGCATACTGTTTCACACTCTGACTCCCACTCTCGCATACTGACTCATCTTTTATAACACCGAAAAATGGTGCTACATTTTAGAGTTGTCGGCTAATCGCTACATATCATCTAGATGAATCACATCGTCTCGCGAGCTTCCGGGCGTCAACAGTTTTTCCCGCGATTGCCTTTGTTCTGGACGCAAACACTCGCTCATGCGCCTTTGATATATGCCGCCACCGATAATTCTTTTCTTCTATATTGCAGTTATATGTTCAGTTTTACTCTGATCTCAACCCACTCGTTCTGTACAATTCTCCGGCCTTTCCATCTTTCACAAAACGGCTCCCATATACGTGGCATACTTAATTATATCGCGTTTTATATGATCGCATGGAAATAGTTCCGTGTCTTTCAATTGTTACATATTTCCATTCAATTCGGCCGAATCACGCCCCGCGAGCTGTCAAACATCGACGGCTTGCTTCATGGTTGTTTTTGGTTGAACGCGACGCGCTCAAATCTGCTACACATACACACTCTTTAAATTTTCAGCAACATCATTCAGACATTCCATATTTATACAATGTCAAAATAATTCCAGGAACAACGAAAATATAACATGCTACTAATACAAAGACTCGGAAAGATACAAGATTATAGGAATTAAAAGAAAGTACAAATGGAACTGAGATTGAGAAAAACTACCGCACTCTAATGCGATTGCTAAAAGAATCCGTGGAGTTACAAGACAGATGTTACAAGATCACTTCTTGAATACAGAATATAATTTAAATCGCGTTCAAAATGTGAAATTTCTCAATGCAATAATTGCCAGCGCTATGGTCACATGAGAAGTTTTTTCGTAGAGCTTTCGTAGAGCTTTCGTAAAGCGAGATGCGTTAAATGCGTAGAAGATCACCTAATCTTTAATTACCTACGCAAGAAAAAATCTAAGGAAATCCTATCAAATGCATGCGAAGACAATATCCAGCTAACTACGAAGATTGTATGATAAAGATCTACAAAAAGGTTTTTCTCTGCATTACGGAGAAAGGTAATAACACCCAAACCACAATCATAAATTAAATCTGCAAGCATACAAACTAGAGTCATCCAATCAAAAAATCCTACCCTTCAGTCACAAGAACTGAAAATAACCAACCAATTACATATAATTAAAATAATCAGGCTTCATAGGAATAAATGGTCCAAATGCGAGATATCTTATGGTAAGTGCTATATAAGAATTATATCAAATGTTAAAGGAGTTCACGGAAAACATGGGCAGCTGCATATGGGCAAATATTAAAGAGCCTAACAACTTTCGTCACCAAAACAATGTAATGATCAGGTCACTTAAAATAGCAATTTAGAACGCCAACGGGCTGACTAAACATTCGCGGGAAATTAAAACTTTTACTTTCAGTCAAAACATACATTTTACTTATTCTTGAAACATAATTCATTAATAAGAGCTATTGCCGTATTCCTGGGTATACATTGTATCACACAATGCATTCTGACGAAAAAATCCATAGAAGAACTGCTCTTATCATAAGAAGCAGCATTAGAAAGCAGTATTATGAAACTGATAAATATCAAAGAGAATATTTGCAGGTTACTAGCATCGTAATTGAAGACTGGAACGGTTGTATTACTATTTCAATCGTATACTCACTACAAGCACACCATAAAAAGGGAACATTGTATAGCTTTTTTTAAGATTCTTGATATTCGTTTCATCGCTGTAGAAGATTATAATGTCAAACACATGCATTGGGAATCGAGATCGATCCCACAGGCGGGAACTTCTCAAAGCAATCGAAGTTATGAACTAAGCAACCATGTCAACAAGGGAACCCACGTATTGGCTTTCTGACAGTAAAAATACATGTTATTCTAGATTTTGTTATTTTAGATTTATTTTTAAGGGCATTCCTAAAGATTACCGCCACATTGAGTTCTGTCTTGAATTGCTTTCAGACCATTTCCCAATAATTATTACAGGAAATAGTAAAGTATTAAAGGCGATTAAAGGCAAATTTTGCACTATTTGCAACGCCAAAACAAAATTATCCTATTTCCAGAAGTTATTGAAGACTACTCTTGACAATTCTATCTCTCTAAAATTCGGTAATATTATTTGCGCAGTTAAAAGCTTTAATCATGTTATGAAACAGGCCGCTTGGAATACAGGAATGCCGACGGATAGCAATCTAGATATCAATATTGAAGATTCATTTGCTTTAAGAGATAAACTAGCAGAAAAAAGAAAAGTTCATAAACTATGGCAAACTAATAGATGCTCAATATTGATTAAATCTTGTTATCAAAGCATTCAAAACTTGCAAACTTGCATCTAGCAAACTTGCTAGATTTAGGAAGAAAGCAGGGGATAAGAATATCTAAGCAAGCTAAACTCTATTCCTGCAACTGCTCTCTGTGAACGCAACCAAGAAATTGAAACGCCCGACAGAATACCTGTCTATCAGGAAGCAAGATAGAAGTTAGGTCAGAAATGAAGAAGAAAAGGGAGAAACATTCGCTATATACCTCTTCAAGGTCTTTAAGTCTAATCTGGGGAGATTACTTTAAAGGAGAAAAATAAGCTACTTTTGCTGGATGCCATTATTGCTGCCCTTCTAGATATCCCTACAAAATCTTTCAAAAAGTTAAAGAAATGCGAACCGTAATAAAAAATCTGAATCCAAAGAAGGTGTCGGTTACGATGCCATAATTAATCAAATTCTGCAAAAGTTGCCAGAAATAGCAATAAAATTCATCACCAACTATGTAATGCAATCCTCAGACAGAGCGAGTTATAATTTTTTATTTGAGTGTTTGTATTGTGCTGCTGAATATCCGAACTGTCGAAGTTGAGAGAGACAATCTGTTGTGACACAAAAAGCTGTCGTGATATCAGACACATCGACTCAATCAGAGATCGAGCTGCAGAAATGAGAGAAGATGTATAGCACGAGTCTAACCTTAATGTTCGCGTTCTAATTTAGAAGTCCTACGTTAAAGTATATAGTTTTCTTAGTGCTTATGCTTAATGTTTTATTGAGAATCGATGTGATTTATTTAGACTTTAAGACAATTAGCCGTACTTGCAGAGCGCAGATTCCTGCGTATGCTTAACGTATGTATTATGTTAAGGGATTATCAATTAGGTACATCCATATCTATATATTTATATACGTCACGACTGCCATGATAGTTATCGGGAGATCTCTGTAATACCAAGTCAATAAGTTGATAAACCGGCAAGTCGATAGGTCGGCAAATCAGTAAGTCGATAAATAGACAAGTCGATAAATCGTTCTAGCGAAAATCTCGAACGTTAGGCATAGCCGAAAATAACATCCGTTACTCTCCTCTATTGAATATGGAGGAGAGAATACAAAAAAGAAGAAGAGAAAAGGAGAGCATTGCGTCTAGTAGCATGGCTCCTACGTCTTCAGCAGAAAGATTAAAAAAGGCCTTTCAACTAGTCAAAAAATGAAGTAAACTCTCGTCGAAGCTATGAGAAGCGTGAAGATTACGAAAGAATCATTGCTTGGACGAAATGCTGTTTCTCATAACGGAGCAAAGTAATACGTTGTCCGATGTATAGGATAAATACTCGCTGTATCAGGGTACCATAAATACTTTAAAGGAAGACATTTAACGCGCTCCAAGCATCGCGAGAAGCTCTCAGCGTGCTTAAGTATATAGTGCGCCCAAAGAAACATATTCTTCTTGTACAGAGCAACGATAAAGAAAAAACGTCAAAAGACATAAAAAAGAATTAATAAATAAAGTGAATCCAAAAACGGATAAAATAAAGGATAAACAAAAACAAAGTCAGTAATAATGAAGTTTAAGATTCGTAGTGATCTAAAATATAAATATCATCCGAAATATAAGTCACTCCAAATAGAAGAACAAAAAAAAGAGAAATCCTCTCCTAATTTTACAGACACGCACAATGTCATAAATCTGCCACAGGCATTGCAGATAAAGTATGCATTGAAGTGTTACATATTTTATACCGATAGCACGGTTGCAATCGTTGATTGACAGGATTAATATTGAAAGAAAAATGTTCATCATATTTTAAAATTAAATTAGCAATCTCTCCAGATAGCGTTCTAAATTGGCATTTTATGGCTTTTTCATTTTCCTCTGCGAGAATATTTTCAGGATATTTCCAAGTATTTTTCTGGTAATCAAAGTTATTACTGTAGACTGAATAAATAAATAATACAAGGACTAAATATTTTCATGTTTTCAAATATTATAGAGACTGTTTTTATTTGAGATGAAATCTTGAGAATGTTTGAATATCTATTAGTCAAGTGTTAAAGCTAATATTTTTCTTTTTTAGTTGCATCCTTATTGCCAAATATTTACGTTCCAATTTTGATTTGATTATAGATTCATGGAATTGTGTATTATTTGCGAGGCATCTGTTACACTATGCGAAAAAGAATATATTTGAAAAAAAGAACCGTAAATATAATCAAAAATAGAGCGTTAAGAATAAATAACTGAAATAAATAATAATTTAAATCATATAAATATATATTTATAAGAAACAAATTTTTTTTAATAATATCCAATATTTATTGCAACTGTTACTATATATAGAATATACAGCAATACATTTGTTCAAAAACTTATGTCAGGTAAAGTGTACAACCAATGTCGTATCCGTATACAATGTAAGCATATTCGCAAGGGTACATATTTGCGATTATAATTATATACTATTTAGAAAAGTTTAACTATGGAATATTAAATGGAATATTAGATTATTAGATTAATAGGTCTATAAAGTTTTCGCTCTTGAGTCTTCTCATTATTTCTCTCGCCTTCATAAGATTGGCTGCGAGATTGTTTGGATACTTCTTTAGTCTGTCGTGATATTGTTGACATAATTCCTTGACAGTTTTGTGGTAAGATCACGACGGAATGTGTCATTTGTGACATACTAGGGGGCATTAGTAATTATTCTGAAGATTTTTGATTGCTATCTTTGCAGTATCTCGAGATTAGAGTTTGCGGCTGTGCCCCAGAGTTGGATATCGTATATCCAAATGGGTTTTTGCAAGGAGTTTTGCTTGAGCATATGAATAGTTTGTTTGATTTGGTTCGGATTGCATCTTGCTAGTTAATGGAGCTAAGAAATTATTGTCTTTTTAAATGCTAGAAACATATTCTTTTATAGTTCCTTATACACTCTGCATCCCTTGTAATTTGCAGGATGATTTTCATTACACAGCACACATTTGACATTCTGAGATCTTGTCTTCCTTGGATATTTGGTTTTCAGCGCACTTGATACTTCTTGCCGAAAGCAAAAATTTTTTATATTATATTAAAATTTTTTTATTTTTTTTATATCTATATGCTGACATTTAGAGCATTGCGGTATTTCACGTGAGGCTGCTCAAATTTTACTTTGTATTGCAATAGGAAGTTTATATTATATGTATCCTTATTATTTCATGCTGATTTTAATTCTACAAAAGACATAGCTAAGAGACCTTTATAGTTCTTCTTTATAGTACATTCCATATATTTGTTACTATATGGCCTTTACTATTACTATTTGTTTTAGTTCTTCTAAATTGACCGATGGATATACATTTTTTTTAACACGATTTTAAAACTTCTTTTATCTTTCATTTTATAAGTATGAAAATCTGTTTTTTGCCTATAGTTCTTTAACTTAGTTGATGTATATTTTATAGAAGTTTTGAGTTGGATTTTGTATGTTATTTAATACTTATATGTCGTATTTATTTTTAGCAATTTTGTCTAGGAAAGTCATAAATTAAGATAATGTTTGCGACTTCGGCCATAAATATTGGTGCAGTTTTGAATACTTTATTATCTGCATTTGATTTGTTTGGGTTTTGCACATCCTGAGCATTCCAAACCGATTTTGCAACGATATTTGAGAATCGAGCCAGATTTCGGTTTTTGTATGTTTCTGTCCCAATGCATAAATTCAGGACTATCACGAAGCCTTTTTTTGTTGAATGTTATCTCCTTTCAATCGTCATCCTATCTATTCATAATTTTATTATCTCTTTCAAGATTTACGTGTATATTCTCTGGAAAGCTTGATTTTGCTCTACCTAAGGAAAAAGTCCTTTGGTAAGATTTGTTGAATATAGAATTTATTATTTGCTTGCTTTCCTTTTTGTTGTTGGTCATTTAAGCTGTCAATGCTTAAGTCATTTGGCGTTGGGATTGATTTCACAAAAAATCAATTCTGAAAATGAATCCTTATCAAGCAGAATTCCTGGAACTATCCTTCGAAATAGATAGGTTTTCCAGATTGATACCTAATCTGTCACCGGAGATAGTCTTGTCCATGTTTGGTATCTTTCTCCATTGTTTGACTTGTTGTTAGAGGTTAGATCCGTTAGTCGCGAGTCGCGATAGAGATTAGAATCCGCTTTGCGGATCATCACCAACGATCGCTCGGTGCTTCGGAATTTTTTACGAGTCTGTTAATATTCAGCGAACAGCAAATGCGTATGCACGTTTCCACATATATACTCAACTGACAAAATAGATGAGCTTAAATATCATGTCGCTCTATCATTATTCTCTACACAGCGATACGTAGAATCTAATAAAAGAATAATATGCGAAATAAGGCTTACATAAAGAAAATATTTACATAAAAGCTTACATAAAAAAAATAAAGAAGCAAGAAATATCAAAATCGGAAGAAAATAATGCTTCATTTTGTGGATCATACTTGTACGTAAGTTATTTCAAAGATTTAAAAAATACACAATACAATAAAGTATATAAAATTTAAATATATTTAAATATAATTTAAATTTATTTAATTTAAAAGGTACAAACAAAAATATAAAAGTAAAGCAAATTTATTATTATCCAACAAAGAGAAAGAATATTAGTAACAGTGCAGATTGGAAGGGACTGTAGTGCGAAGTATGTGCTGTAAGAATCATCAGAGATTTCTGATAAAATACACATTTCGTGAAGATTTCTGATAATTGCAATAGACATATGACACTAGATCTTTCAATATTAAAAGTTCTAAACAATCTTACAATTAATAAAAAATAAATATTGATAAAAGAGATTCCTTAAAACTTAATGATCGTGATATATGTTATCATGTCAGAGCAACATTGAAAAAGATTTCCGTCGTCGCTTATTGTTTATAAAGAATTAATGAAAAAAGATTTAACGAAAAGAAAGAAAATATAATTATTTAATAATAGATATATGAAAATTGCAAATACACGTAAAGCATAAGAGCAAGATGCTTCTGTTTTTGTCTCAAAAAAGTCTATTTCATTAATTCAAATAAGGGCAAAATAAACTGGAATTGGTAGAACCTTGATTCATGCGATTATCGGTATATACTTCTATAATTTATGTGTTTATGCATATATTATGCATCGAATATATAACATCGATCCTATTTTGAATCTCAGTGATTGATAATAGTAACCATGATGAGGGAAAAGTTGATAATTCTCAATCAATTCTCTTTCAATTTATATATAAGATATATAAAAGTATATCAGATAATATATTTATGTAGATATGTTAGATATGTATAAAAGAATTGAATTGATATCAACTCCTCTCTTCTTATCATACACGCGCATATGCATTCACATACACATTCCCCTTGCGTGTATGCTCCAATGTGTCTGCCATTAATTTTCTCTTATTAAGCGAATATAACGAACAGTAATATAGATTGTTTTTCTTTCAGATCACATATATTTTCCTGCATATAATATTACATCTCAGATGACCTATATAAAAAGATAATATTTATTTAATATTTTCGTCTTTTCTTATTTTGAGAACATTGGATTGTTTAATAAAAAGCATTTTTTATGTTTCTATATGAAAAATATCTTTTTGTCTAAATTCCTAGATTGTTTCAATTAAAATTCAATTAAAATCATAACAAAAATCATAAATCAGACACTGTATAGTTAATAATTTGAATAATCGAATCCTCTACTTTCTATTTTTAATTTCTATGAATCTACATCTTTATTGTATATCTATATTTTTATTAATATCTATATTTCTCTTGATATGTTGCAACATTCAGATTGGTCTTCAATTATTTGCGAGTTTATCTCATGTATAATGTATTATGGTCGCAATTAATTTTATAGACTACAAAATTTGTATTCTGTTCGGCATTGAATTTTTATAGCTTTTTATAAAATCTGTTATTATATATATATATATATTTATATATATTACATATATATTTTTATACATATATTTTATTAATTTCTTTACATATATATCTATTTATTATATTTATATTTATTGTATATATAATAAAATAAGAAGAAATAAAAGAGGTTTTATGATGTATTTATCTTGCTTATTTTCTAGCAATGAAAAATTCATTTTGTTTAAATGATTATTGTTGTTACCATTAAACTCCGCAAATAAAGTTTCATTAAATCGTAATGAAACGTATTTCAGTCATTCATTTTTCGTATTTCGTAAATCGTAAATTGAGATGATGAAATAAAGATATCAAAAGAGAAGAAATATAATAATAACTTTGTGTAGGAAAGAATCTGTATTTAATTCTATGTTTATAATGAAATCTTTTTCACTAAAGCATATAAAATGGATGAAACAAAAACAGCTCAATAATTAGGTAAATAATGTTTTGAATATGAAACCGGACTGAAAAAGAACGTTAAAATTAATAAAAACTATGCGTTCTTCGATTATCGTGATATTATGCATGTTTACCTTTTAAACTAATGCCTAAAGGCTTAAAGTAATGCCTTTTTAACTAAACAGTTAATAAGAAATATTTTACAATGAAATGTTTTACAATGTTTGTATCAAAAAATTAATAAAAATTGAATTATGGCAAAACAATTCATGGATTTTGTATCATAATAATATATTTCTATTCATACTTGTTTGCATGCAACTTTCTGATCAAAAAAACAACTCAACAAAACAAAAGGAATGAAATAAAATTGAATGTATATATTGAAAACAGAAATGAAATATCCATGCTATATTTCGTAGAATTTTATGGAAAAAGTACTTGGTACAAGTATATTATAACCTATGAAAATTACCTTGAAATATTGACATATGAATTGTATTCATTTAGTATTTTATTTAAAAAATTCTGATATTTTTTGAATGCGATAATATATAAAATATGATTTATAATTCATAAAATTCTTCATCGTATAATAATTGTATTATTAGTAAAGTATTCTTATTCCTTTTATTTACTTTTAATTATATTATATTTACTTTTTATTTATTTTACATTACTTTCTTATAACTTATTCTTGAATGAACAAATTTATTATCTCACATTATATTTTATAGAGATTATATACGTCATATATACGTCCTTCTGCGCGAATGTTTTCTTTCTTTTAAGAAGCGCGTTGTGCTTTTCTTGATTTACTTCTTTATCAATAGCCGATAAGAAGAAATTATATTTCATCTTTGGCATATAGGAGTTTTTAAATATAGAACTTTTTCAAAACGTTTAGATCATCATTCGCCATTATATTAATTATGTTCATGAGCTTCAAATATTTTACATCTCTAAATCTTAACTGGATAGTATTTTAGTTATTAAAACAAATATGCTTACAATCATATATCTATTGGCTTCGGAATCTAAATACCATATTCCGGATTTTATTCATTTCATCTATCATTTAAATGTTCTATTATTAAAGCATTAACATATTTATAACTTTCGCCTTGTATTTTTTGTTGTAAGTATCATCAGTTGATATCATTCTTTGTTTTCTTAGCGATTTTGGAATGACATTTCTTTTTTCTATGACTACTCTTACCGCAATACCGAACTTGTGTTTTTTTTTCGCTCTTTTCATACTTTCTGCCTTTTACTGTGAAACACTGTTTTATTCTGTGATACTGATATTTTCCTATGGCACTAATGTGCCATTATTCTTTGCTTCTTTATTAACAATTTTAATTTTAGATTTGCCAATGTACGTTAATCCGGCAAAGTGGATTCCCATATTATAGTAAAAAGATTTATTTTTTGAACGATTTTTGAAAAAGTGATTTGGTAGATTGAATACAGATGCCGAATGGCCACATCTCTCCAGTAAATAATAAAAGTCGGGATGATCCGCTTTCAATTAAATGTGTAACAAAACTCGAATTTCTGCCTCTAAATAATTGCCTTAGACTAGTTTTTATCATATTCCACAAAATATTTTATATTTTGTTATTGATTGTTTCAATAAACAACATACAATTTTTATTAAAAATTTTATAAATCGGTAAGATAAAATTCATGAGGGACGGAACGTTCATTGTTCATTTTTTTTCACATATACATGTGAACATTTCTAAATTATTGAATGAAATGAAATGTGAATCCGATATAATAAAAGATCAAATTTTAGATCCTTATTTCTTTTCAAACAATGTAATATAATAATTTTTTTTTAATGTACTATAGTAATTTTAACAACCTACATTTATGATAACATACATTTATTCTGGTAATGCCAGAATTATTGAGAGATGTTCCTTTTGATATTCAGAAAAGTCTGATTTTTAATAGGGCAGTAAATAACCGTATTCTAGCTATGAAATAAAATATCTTTTAAATAAACTGGAAAAGAAATACTTTATTTTATTTTGCGTTTTTAACATTCAATTTATATATATACGTGTGTGTGTGTGTGTGTGTGTGTGTGTGTGTGTGTGTGTGTGTGTGTGTGTGCGCGCGTGTGTGTGTATATGTATATTAGCAATATTCATAATGTATGTAGAAATCTTACTCCTAACTCTTATTATTAAAAAGAAAATAAAATCTCGTGAAAATATTATATATTTTCGATTTAGTTTTATTATAGAATCGTTATTTGCCAATTTGCATCATTAGTTATGTAATAACTACATATAAGATATCTAGACCGAAAGATGATAATTAAAAGATTTCTTAACTCTAATTTCGCCATTTAAATATCCATCGCTGTGTTTGATCGCCCGCTTTCAAATACGCGCTTTGTATCTCTTATTATAGATTTAATTATAACATTATTACAAATTTAATTATTTTCCTGCCTTTATTTTTATAAGATCGGAATTAAAGTTTATAATGACATTAAAGTTTTTATGACTGAACTTACGAACGAATAAAATAATTGTAAATACGATTGTAAAATGTACATCATTATATTTTTGTGTAAAAGTTTGAATAAAAAAGAAAAAGAAAACTATTGAAATAATTAAAATGATTTTATTCTGAACAAGGATGCAGTGACTAATAGAAGCATGAAAGTAGTATAATAACGGATCTCGTTAAACAGATTTCAATCTTAATAGCTAATATGCCGACGAAATTCAAAGACGAAGAATTATAGTAGCTACTGAAAATTTCATCAAAACACAACAAGAGCTCGTAAAACAATTTGGAGTAACTCGGCAAATTGTTTTTATTCGATTATATTAATTATGAAAAGTTTAGAAAGAGAATCGAGAATTCTAAACGTAAAAAATTGTGGTTACGGCCAACTATCCACTGTAAAATATAGATTCCAGGAAAATATTGTTTTATATTTAATGGAATATCAAAGATAATTTTAATATTATGGTTATAGTATATTATTACTGCTTTGAAATCAAATAATTGCAGAGCGCTATAAAAAAATCATATATTCGATTAATAAAATGAAGCAAGAAAGATCATTTATTAACAAAAACTCGATAAGTCTTTCTATAATATAACAATATAACTCCTATAATGCGACAATTCTAGCATTGCGAAAAAAATAAGAAATGTTATCTTTTATAGGCTAAAATTCTTTTTTATGCGATATATTTGTCAGATTTGATCTCTTAGATTATTATTTGATTGTTTCAACATCATTTCGCTGATACTCATTTTAAAATTGTAAGAAGTTCTAAAAAGATACTGATAATCTTATCAACTCGATGTCGCCAAGTTTTTATCGACTGAGATTGTTAGTTTCTCGATAGATGGAGTAATGTTATCGACCACAACGATATTTTAATCGTTGTTTTTATTCTTTTACGATTAAATTACATAAGTAAACAGAATTTATATATTATATTTAATACTACGTAATATATATTTAATACTACGTAAAATGTTATAAAACGTTTTCTCTGTAACTATTAATAACAATAATCAAATTTTTTCTACAGTTTTTATAATTTATTGAAGTTCTTAAAATAATAGATCAAAACTTGTTTTCATAATGTTCAAAATATAAAAAAAAATTCTTGTTCAATTTCATATTTATTTCAAATATTTGTATAGATATTTGTATTTTAACAAAAATTATAATCAACATTTATTTACTTTTTTTGGTAAAAGTGAAGTAGAATAAAAAATTACTTTATAAATGGATATTTAAACGCTAATATAAATAAAAAATTATTTACATAAACAAAAAGAAAATGTATATAAATTTGGTAATTTTTGTGGAGTATATCTTTACTCAACAAACTATCCTTTATATTATTAAAAAAATACTAAAAAAATATATTAATCTTATTATTACATATAGCATCTAAATGTTTAATATGAAATAAAAAAATATGATCATAAATTTTGGAATAATAAAAATTATTTAAGTAACCTGGAGACTTTATATGCTTTAAATACTTTACATTATATACAAATATATTTTGTAAATTGTATCGAGTCATGTATTTTTTGTTTTCTTATTTGTATTTAGATATTAATACATGTAAGTACAATGAAAATAAGATAAATTAATTCTTAGATATTAAAATTTCATAAATAATTTAGCCGACAGTATAAATATAAATTTTAGGCTCCTAAAATAGGATTAATACATTTTTCATTTTATATTGAATACTTAGATATTAAAATGCATTCTAAAAAATTTTTTATATTGTTTCAGAAACATATCATCAATCAAGCGATTCTTAGATTGTCAAAACTTTTATATATATATATGTAAACTTGTGAAAGGAAAGAAATATAAATAATGAATAATAAGATACAAATAATAAGATACATTATAACTTTGTAATCATATGCCATAATAATAAATAAGAAATAAAAATAAATATGCAAGTATTAAATATAATGTACGTAATAAATGTTAGCTAATAATTAATATTAACATAATATGTTAGTTAAATTAATATTTTATTTAACCAAGAATATTCTACTTAAGTATTGAACTGTTTTTACACGAATATTTCATTCCATAATATTTAATCTTAATTGAGATTCGCAGACACGAAGGAAGGAAAGGAATATTAGTACAATGAAGGAAAGAGCGCGCGCATGCTCCTGACGATAGGGAGGCGCATTCGAGAGTTTGTGGGAAATTGAGTTCCATGTTTCATTCAGTTTACCGGCACTATTTGCGCGTTACGGTTCGAATTTATTTCGCGAGCGCATTTTCCGTATTCAGCAATTTCAGTGATCAGTGAAATAACAGAGAACACATGTTAGATGATCACAACGTTGATATCGAGATTATGATTCACATTGTTGAGTACATTTTGCAATGTAGAAATCACAAGATAGTACGTTATTAAAGAAGTTACTTTAAATCAAGACATCCAATAAGAGGGATAATTGTGCTATACAATACAACAACATGAAGATTTACGCGCGTCAATATAAGTGAAAAGTTTTAATTCGACGATTTAAATTCCAGGAAATGGCGAATAAAATTATATACAATCGAATAGATTTGCCGATTAAAACAGAAATGGATTATTGCCGATAATACGAGATGACATCGTTAACTTTCGTTCATTAAGATTGCGTGATGCATTCATGAAATTTTAGCATCCATAAGAAATGATGATCGATTCATTGATAAGTAGAAACGTTAAACCGATCGCATGAATATTTAAAATTTATCTTGTTTTTCCGTTAACAATAAATACCTAATTATATATATAGGCGATTATAATCATTAGCGATCTAATGAATTAGCCAATGCTTCATTAAGCTTGATTTTCTGGCAGATCATCGGATCGATGGTTATATCGTTAATTCTAAAGAAATGAGTTAAAACGGATTATTAATCGCGATATTTCGAAAAATTAGAAATTGGAAAATTGGACAGAATTCCTGCGAAATGACGAAAAATTCCATGAGTTGGAGGAATTACGCGTGGAATGCATAGTCAAACGGCAATGAATTTAATCGCGTGATCGGCAATTGCATTCTTTTAGAATATTAAATGCTCGCATGATTACGATATTATATGCATGTATTTGTTGGCAGTGTATCTCAAAGTCAAATTTGGCAGATATCTTCGAACATTCTTTCAATTTTTGCTGAAGCATTTCTTTGAATCTCAAACTCAAGAAATATTATTCACAGAACTTCTTCCTACTTTTACAGCTATAAAATACATTTTTCTTCTCGGTTTACTCATTTATCAATACTTTTTTGCAAGGAATTGCATGAAATACAAATAGAATTTCAAGAATTACATGATGAGTTTGCCACTTTATCAAAGTGACAAAAGAAGAAAGAAAGAACAGCGTAATATCCATTATATTATTAAACAGATTGACATATTCTTTCTTATTAAATATTTTTCATTGAATTATTTCGGAAACAAAAATGATGTACATGAAATACAAGTCATGCGTGTTTATTTAATATATTCCTGGTTATTTTACAATTAAATAATGCAAATCTATTATCACGAAAGAAAGCTAAATTATTTTAATCTGAAAATTAACGGTACTAATCGCTGAGAAGCGAAATGTCTCAGAAGAAAGAATTTCCGAAACGCGAGTTCTCATTGAGATAGAAGATAAACATTCATTTGAAATTTCTCATAGGTTGATACTCTCATTATTCTGAGCCATTTCAATCGAAGAGATTAAACCATCTCAAAATAAGAAGACTAATTAGGACATTTTGCAGAGCAAATAATTTTCCGCGATTATTCCAATCCATTCTCTACAATAGCATTTGTCAAAATAATTCGATAAATAGCCTAGTAATTTGATAATAAGTTAATGCAACGGAACTCGATAATGTCATGTTTCCTCGACATAGGTTTTGTCAATTATCATAAAAATCACGGGTAACATGAGAACAGACGAGATTTGTAATAAATCGGATTAAAGTTTTATATTCGTACGATTCCCGAATAAATCTTCTTAGATAATTTGTTTCAATGATTCGTTATTGAACTATATAAGATTCATCGAAAATCGATCAAAATTTTAAAATTTCACAAATTATGCAAAAGAGGAATTGACATGATGACACGCACCGCATTTGTTTCTACATAAATAAACCTGTAAATATGTATATTCGACTGGCGAACCATACAAATTGAAGCATAGAATAGCATAGAGTTGTTGAGCTTTACAACTTCATATGTGATTGTGAGGAGTATACGCAGGACATGTAAGTGCTCCAAAAGTGAAAAAGAAGACTGGACAAAAGGAAAGTGAAAAAAATTCGTCTCGCGCTTAAAGAATGCTAACGACAATGTCCATGCATACAATCACGCTCGAATTGAATTTATTCAATACAACGGCGATCGACAACAGTGCACTCGATGGATTCTCAGGTATTCTTGTGATTATGATTTTTTTTCCCGAAATGACATGATTCTAAAGAGAAAAAGTTGGCGTATGCGTATAAAATATGTTTTATACAAAAAATTATTGCAAATTCAGCTAAAAGACTTCAACTTTTAATTTTATATATGCGCGTGCACATTTATTTATATATATGTATTTATATATAGAAAATCATGTACATATAACATTTCGAAAAATATATTCACATTACATATTATTCAAATTAATGTAATGGATACCAAAAATGCAACAAATTTCTTTATTTATCTTTATCATTTCAAAATGTCTGATTTATTTGTGTGGCAAGGTTTACGAAAGTTTTGATAAAATATGAGATTATATGTATTTAGAGATTATATATTTATATGAGATTATATCTTTATTTATTTACATAATATTTTCATAATAATGATTATATATATTTATTATTATTATATATATATTATTATTATTTTATTATTATCATATATATATACATATACATAGTTATTTCAGGAAATAATTAATAACTTTAATTTTAATATGCATGTTACATAAATTTTTCGTCTTCTTAAGCATACTATGATATATAGATACTACATTATTAAATAAATATATAAATATAAATGTTTCGCACATAAATCAATAAAATCATTAAAAATTTTAACTTATTGCTCAAATTGTTTACTCATCAAAATTGATAGATTATAATTAAGGATATATTTATAATTATTATTAAATATATATATGAATATAAGAATATATTTATTGCAAAAATTATTGAAAACTGTTATGCAAAATTATAATATATTAAATTAAAAAAGTGAAAAATCAAAAGAATTTTTCATGTTCCTAAATTTACAATTTCCATTATGTATCAAAAAGAGATATTTTACAAGAATTAATAAAGATTTTATGTAAGATAGAAATTTGTTAATTAAATTTTTCATTTTCTAATATAATTTCTTTAATTACACATGAAAATTTAATGTATTGTATTTCCTAAATTAAGTAAACAGATAATAAATAAAATTTTTAATAGAATATTTATGATTTTTTAAAATGCAAACAAAATAACGAAAATGCAAAATAACGAAAAGTGAAATCTTGATTTACTGTAATCATATTATATTTTTAAAAAGAATTTTAATCTTCACGTATTCATGTCATTGCATGTTTTCAGTAATTGAGCCAGAAAATACTACTTCCACGTTGTATATGCTGCCCGCCTACATTCGACTTACTTCAATGGTAACTTGTATTATCATCATGATATTGGGAATCGTTGGCAACTTGATGGTAATTTTAATTTTAATCTCTCGTATAATTTTTATTGTGCGTTACAGTTGCGTATAATAAAAAACAAATTATAAGCAAGTAAAATTTAACGTTATCGTAAAACCCGTAAATATGATAAAACATAAAAATGAAATATAAAATCAATTTCATTATAATAATCGGTAATATATATCAATAATCAATAGTCTTTTCAAAAATTAACATAATCTTTGCATATATTTTCAAGATCGTTATAATATCAATAATGTTAGCGATGAAACTTGGAAAAAATATCGAGAGAAATATTGAATTATAGTAAGGAGAAAATGCGAGAAATATAATATGAAGATAGATGTGATTAGAGATGATTAATATCAATGGATTGCGTAGACCATCAGTCAGAACTTAATAATCGAACACATTCAAGACACATTCAAACATACGTGCAATATAACACATGTGCATCAAATATATACATGAACAGAAAATATAATACATTAATGCTTCTAATTTCGGTTATTGATAATTGAGATTAAGTAATAGCATTCATAAATATCATTTCTAAAGACTTAATTTCTAATTTCGTTAATTTAAAACATATATGTACACGCACACATACCCATACATACCATTAACGTTTCTATTTTTAAATAAAAATTAAATATTACTTTAAATATTACTTAATAAATGTTTGTTTTTAAATAAGAATTAAATATTACTTTGGAGAAAATGAATGAGACTATTTTTAAAGATATCATATTTTGTTTGCAACTTTAAATATAACTATTTGATAGAACCATATAAATATCATGTTTTTATTCAAAAATTGTCATAATGAAAAGTGATAATTTCTTATTATTTTTGTCTATACATATGACGCGCAATTTATTTGATCATGCGCGTTTTGCAATGCATTTTGGCTCCTCCTGTAATAGTTCTTACGTAGTAAAGGAAAGAAGGCATAAATTTTGAATGCGAGATTTAAATTTTTAATAATCGAAATGAGACAGTATTAATGCAGTCATTATTGATTGTGTATACACGGATGTGTATATATATATATATATATATATATATA
>JAHMML010000035.1:1484990-1535320 GCA_020341155.1 Eciton burchellii | reverse complement strand
AGAGAAAGAGAAAGAGAGAAAAAAGAGAAGGAGGAGGTAAGAATCGAAATTTTGTTATTTTCGTCTAATAAGAATTTCGTGAAATAACAATGCTTAGTCAATAGGTTATATAGTGGAATATAATATATTATATTATTGGGATTATTTTAATAAACCATATTAGCTAATTGAAATATCAATAGCGAAAACTTAGCTTTTAACATTTATTACTTGCAAATATGAAATAGAAAGAAAAAAATGGACATATTTAAATATAATCAAGATGAAACATGTTTAAAAAATTTTGTTGTTTATTAAGAAATCATAAAAACAAAATTCTACGGCAAGAACATAAGTTCTTGATAATAGATATACGAACATGGACGGAAAAGAATTCGATCTCTTTCTTTGTATCAGATTCTTTCGCATCGCGTTTGGACAAAAAGATTCAATAGAATTTAAATTTTCTGCAGCTTTCATATAAAATAAGATTCTTTTTATTAAATATCTAAGCCAAGTATTGGCTTTTGATTTAAGTCAAAAATCTAAATGATAATTGCTATATCTATTATAAAGAAGCTATGTTTTCTTCATTAACTTTTTTATAACTTTTTTATAAATAATAAATGCGATAATTATAATTTTGTTATAATTTGAATGTATCGTATTATTTAAAGTTATGATCTTAATAACATGTATCAAGGTCATTGATATCATTTTAAGAAGGCTAACTTTATCGAGATGTTTTTAACAATGATATTTCGCGTACTGGTATAATTTCAATAACGAATTATTTCATTTTTGAATGAACATTTGAAATTCTTAGAAAGAATGCGTGAATCTTTCAATTTCAATAGAACTTTATCATCTTTTTCGTAATAGCATTTCAATTAAATCTAGCACAGAAAAAAATCTGCTTTAATTTAAAATTAGAAAGAGATGAACATCTAGAAAGACGCAGTTGTTATAATTATCAAATATCATATCTTCGCAGGTTCCGTTAGTTGTACTGCAGGGCAAGGACATGAGGAACAGCACGAACATCTTTTTGGTGAATCTTAGTATCGCTGATTTGTGCGTTCTCATCATTTGTACACCCACCGTGCTAATTGAAGTTAACGTTGGTCCACAAGTCTGGCCACTTGGCGAACACATGTGTAAGTTCGCACAAATAACGCCTAACTAAACACGAATAGATAATGCACTTTGATGTACCTGTTTCTATCCTCGTGCGTGTATGTGTCTATCGCTACCGACATAATAATGATTAGCCAGCTGTCTAGATCCAAAAATACTGAGTGTTATGTACATCTCAACAGATAAGTCCAGATAGTCTCGCTTCTATCTTCTCTACCTCTATCGATGATCTTCCCTGTGATGAATCCATGTGATTCATTATATGTTAAATAAGATCTGATCGCTTTTATTATTAGTAAAAATTTTGCGACGATTTTATTATGACATAAGAATTATTGACACCATAAGTATTATTAATGACTGACATGATAGAATTAGCTCATCTAACGGTGTAAACAAATAAATCTCAACATTTGTAAATTTGGAGATAACATATAACTGATATGATAAAAATTTAAAATAGAAATTAAATGATTAAAAAAATGTTTTAGCTGTGTATATTTTGATTACTTATAATAATGAAAATATCATTGTCACGTGAATCACCAAGCATATAATTCTCACTCGATATTGAACGCGTTAATGCATTGACATCATAAAACTTCTCAAAAAAGATTTATATCGTATCAAATTTTTATCGCACAGTTAATCTTTCTCGCTACATTAAAATATGTTTAATATTATTTTATTTGATTTCCAAGTTGAAACTTCTTTGAATTGCTAATTTGTTGAATTAATTCATTATTAATTCATTAGTCAATTAAGTCATTGAATTATGATGAGTTTTTCATAATTAATATGCGCTAGGAATAAGATGACATTTAATATCGTTATTGCAAATCATTATTGCAAATTTTATATCGACTTATTGAGAACAAGATTCTTCAAAGAAGAATATCGATTAAAAATAAATCTTTTCAGTTTTAATTAAATTAATTATGTAGTTTTAATAATTTACCATTAAATACTATTCTTTTATCTATTTGTTATATGACTTTCCGAATAACGCAATATTAAAGAATAATATTAACTGTCAAAAATATGATTGATTGTATTGATATATGTTATATTCACATACATGTACAATATACAGGACATATTATAAAAATATATTAAAATATTATATTAAAATTATATCAAAATATATTTTCAAATTATAATGATAATAATTTTAAAACAGTTAGGCTTTTAAAACAATCTTTCTTACAATTAGATATTATTAGACAATAATTATTATTATTAAAATTGGAACGAAAGTTTCAATATAAGATATCAATGTTGCTTTGAATCTTGTCAAGGATACAGTTGCTAAAATATTTTCAATAGTACAGCAATTGTAACAAGTAGAAAAGATTAAACCATTTTTGCCTTAAATTTTATATTATATTTAAACGAGTATCCATTAAATTTGATATAATAGACAGAGTTTATGTCACATTAAAAAATAATTCCCATTGTTCTTAAATTATAGAATTACTATTTAAAAAATCAAACATTATTCGCAACATTAATGGACATAAATAACTATATATTTAATTAGTTAAATTTGTTGTGTGTAATATCTTGAGAAAAACTGCATTTAATTAATATTATTCTTTATCGTTAAAGATTAGTGAAAGTAATCATTATGGGATATAATCGGTTTAGCTTAATTGGATAATATATAAAAGCAAAAATGATAATTATTTCATAAAAAACTTATGAAATGGATGAAGATGTGTCGTGCCAAGAAATGCTGTAAAAGAAATTCCGTTCAAGAGCATTAAAATAGAGAAATTATTGCTTGGATTATACATGATTTTTCAAAATAAAGTGAAATTTCATGTTAGGCAAATGTTCAATGCAATTAAGTAATATTAAGAAACCATTATTTAATCATAATAAATTTAATAATACGTACATTAATATATAAATATAAAAATAGAATGTAAAATTCAAATATAGTAACATTTAGAAAAATATTTTTCAACAATGAATGCATTTAAATTTCTTATCCTTTTATATTAGATATAATTGCATTAAAAGTTTGCTTAAATATCAAGTATGTCACACAAGATAACGTAAAACTTGTTCGATGCAAAGCTATTATTGAAAATTTTTACTTCAATATCTTTGTTTCAATTATTAACAATTTAAATTTGTTCAGAGTTGCGATCGAACATCATCAATTATAGTATTCATGATAGGAATATTCACTATAGCACTAAATGTTGTGATTGATCGCAACGATGCGCAATCATTGTACAATTAAACAAATTTAAAAAAGAAAATTTATGATCTTAATAATTCATTAAATCCGATATTTTTACATTGAATATCTTTTTTGAATATCTAATGAGTCATGTACAGAAAATGATATCAAAAAATGAATTAACAGAAGATATAATTATCATCAATTTAATATTTTTATTACTAAATATTAGCAGAAATTTAATTTAATTTGTTGTTCTTACAACAAAAAAGTATTAATAAAATGAGCAATTATGTAAGATGATAAATACTAAGTACTACACATATCCCTTGATTTATACATGAAAATACATTCCTTATCTCTTTTTCTTTTCTTTGCATTTCTTTACGATTTACTATCACTTAAATCCGCTAGAACGAAAGAAAATATGTAAACTAATAACGAGTGTTTCGTTAGAAATATCGCCACATTCATTTTGAGGATAACTTCCAAATAACATGCTAATTAATTCATTCTCGATTAATTTGCTGATTTAGGATAATATTGCGATTGATCTCAATGGTATGTAATTTGATATCAGGCATACGAATTCCATTATCGGAGACTTTTGTACGTCTCCGATCCGTTCTTTGCAGAAATCACATTTGCATGCATTCGGCATGTTCGTGCACCATGATGAACAACTAAATTGACAAATTCCGGCATAAGTAATACGCATACATGCACTGTGTCCAAGTACTACTTTGAGACTTTGTCTACTTTATATCACGGCAGTAATGGACATTAAGAAAAATATCTTGTATGTCCGTTTCACTTAAAAAATAAATATTAAATATTAAATATAAAAATTAAATGAATCTGCGATGAAGTTTTCCCGTTTGCGGTGAAAAATGAAGTTCCAATAGTACTATAATATCAAAAGAATTCGATAAACAAGTATATTGCTATTTATTATAATTCTTCCATAAGTTTCCGAGATTTACATCGTAGATATCGCGTTCATATTTACGCAACGAAAACGTGTACGGATGCAATGAAAATATGTCTCGATTGAATGTTATTTTAAATAAGATCAACGAATATAAATAGAAGAAGATAAGGAGATTAACTCCAATATTTTTTATTAAATACTATAAAATATCATAACGCCATATAATATCGAAATTAAAATTGCTAAAGATATATTATTACTATTTTTATGTCATTTTCATAAACGAAGAAAATAATAGTAATAGTGTCATAATAAAATCATATATAACAATTGACTAAAAGTAGCAAATGTAGCAAAAGTAGCATGGATAAAATTGTATTAGGCCTGCAAATTAATATGATATTTTCTATTTATGCAGAATTATTTCCATTCCAATTTCGATCCGTGTCACGAATATGATCAAAATATCTATGCTCATAAATCATCAGTACCATATGGCATCACGGGAATGAAAATTTTTTCCAGCATACGATTCCTTATAGGCAGTTGCCTTATATATAGAATTTTTAGGTATTTTTTGCTCACTCAGAAGAGCGTAAGAGAGGATAAAATGTGTGAAGGGGGGGTTGAGAAATTGAATCTCAACCCGTGAATAGCGAAAGCGTCGTAAGAGATCTCTGTAGTTGTATGAGATGCGTTGGCTGCTAGAAGGTCACAAGAATGATCCAGAGGGGTGAAGAAAAGTAATGGTGAATAAAAAGGGAGCAACGCTTAGGCCCGTCTGGGTTTTACGGTTCGGCGTACTCGTTTCAATATCGATATTCTCGTTCCTTTCTCGATATTTTAGCATATCTTTCGCCTGATACTTCTTTTCAAGCTATCTTGACGATTGAGACCATGTGGCGTCTATTATGACGTCAAGTATTTTACACAAAGATTAGAATTAGAAATACTTCATATCCCGTGTGGAAAATGAAAGTTTCCTTGCCCTCATCCTTCTTTTCTTTATGCTACTGATAAATTAGTCTGGTTCACGTATGTCACAATTACATCAATGGAATTCTAATTAAATTCTTCAATGCTTGACTCTCTCATATCCATGATCTCATTTGGAATCGATTTTCATTGTATGCTATGCTATCACAGAATTCAGTCATTTTGTAAATTTAAAAATAATCTTTATTAAAAAATTACATAGTAGATAATAAGATTAGAAATAGTTATTAAAAATGGCCCTTAATAAATATTTCTTACTTTATCCAACTCAATATTTACATATCAAAAGGTGTAATTAAAATTAAAAATGTTTATATATTTTTTGGCTTTAGATAACAACTACAATAAAATATAAAAATTGTTACAATTATTGAAATTTGCAGAATATTTCTTTTTTATTTTTCTTTTTAATAATCATAATTTTAACGATAATAGTTATTTATCAACAATCTAGCAATATAATCTAATAATATAAAGAAGAAGATATTATTGTTATTATGTGAGTATTTCTAGCGAATTCGAACGAATCGAGAGATAGACGAATTGTAAGAACTACTGAGATCATATTTTCAATTGTTTCTCTTTAAATCTCTTGTTATGGGTTTATCAGATCAATTGACTTATTTGAATATATATAAATATATATGAAAATATATTCATAAAGAGCTATCTGTATGCAACAGTTTTTGACCTGTTGACCTGACCTTTTTGACCTTAAATCCTTATATTATTATCAGTTTATATAACATTCCACAGAAATAAAAATATATTTCCATTGTTATTGCTACAAAAATGTTACAAACGATATAAATATCGATGTAAAACATTTGCTTAATAATATAATTACATATTGCTTAATAATATAAAATCAAAATTTATATTATAATACATTTATTTCATAGAAATTTTGATTGTTTAGTATCTATATAATAGTATCGATATAATTAAAAGAGTTTCGCATTATAGTTTTATGAAAACGAGGATATTTATTTAAATACCTGAAGTATCTAAGTATTTATATATATATAAAAATATTATGTTTTCCAAAAGAAATAAAACAGAAATAAAACAAAATATCGAACATGCTTGTGAGACTATTTTCGATAAAAAGTATAATGTTAAAAAAGATTGTTTCACGATTCTAAATTTAATATAAGATGAAATCGTAATTAAATTTAAAAAGCAGATATTTAAGAAGAAAGTGTAATGCATGTATTGTATATGTGGAAAAAATTTAGCATCGCTAATTCTAAACTTATTAAAACTTATTAACTTATTAACTTATTAACTTATTATGACAGTAAAAATGTATTGATCAATATATAGTATTGATTAATTGTAAAATTATTGGAAACATCAATCTTTATTTCCAATAAATGTAATAAGTTATAAATAATTATTATAATTCCATTTTGTAATTATTACAATGAATAAAATTAAGAAAATAATTACGCGCTAAAATTAAAATCATTTATTATTGAAAGTGATTAATTGATAATTTGATTTAATAATGCCAATATTTTCCATAAATATTTTTTATATTTAATATGTTTTAAAGATTTGTATTTAAAAAATATTATTACAATTACATTTTATTGAATAAAAAATTATAAAATATGTTTACTATGGAATCTCCCAATATTATAATTTTTATACAAAATTTTCTAGTGTATAATTTCGGTTTTAATATAAGTTTTTCTTATCCTTTTTGAAAACATGATTTTTAATAAATATCAATTTTTATTTAATAAATATTATACAACAGAGAATCAATGTTTCTAAATATATATTTATTAACATACAAATATATATTTTTCAAAACATTTTAAATAAAAAATTATAATAAATTATATCAAATAATGTAATGATATATGCGTAAAAGACATGAATGTAACGAAACTAATCATGTTAACAGACTCAAAAGATTGTAAAGTTATATCATAAATATATCTATTTTCACTTTATGTGCTTGATGAAAAGAAATATCTGAAAATCCAAAACAAGGAAATCTGGTATTAAAAATTATATTTTAAATATAATATTTTTTGCCGAGAGAAATGTTAGTTATCATGGAAAAATTTTTTAAAATTTTTAGATATATAAAAATAATCATAGAATAGTTATTGTAATTGCATCAATAATTATTAATTATGTATTTATTAATGATAAAATATGCATCTAATAAGCGTTCTTATATTTTCTTGATAATATATACTTATCAATAGATATTATCTTGATTTATGATTTACAGTTTTATGAAAACAGTTTTATGAAAACGAAGATATTTATTTAAATACCTGTAGTACCTTAAGTATCTTAATACCTTAAGTATCTAAGTATTTATATGTATATAAAAATATTATGTTTTCCAAAAGGAATAAAATAGAATATCGAACCTGCTTGTGAGACTAATTTCGATAAAATTATAATGTTAAAAAAGATTGTTTCACGATTCTAAATTTAATCTAAGGTGAAAAAGCATATAGGTGAACGAACATAAATGGCGATAGATCATATATATTTACACGAATAGGATTTAGATAAAACTTTAGATTCTTCGAACTATTGAACTTTACTATGAGTTGAATTAACCTTTAGATAAATTTTCTTAAATAGAATTAATAAAATTAAATAGAATTCATATAATAAACGTAACCTCCAAATTATTTAAAAAATTTAATTTCTTTTTTTTATTTATGTTTTTTATAAAAAAACGAGACACAATCTAAATAAGGAAACATCATAATTCGAAAAATGTTTTCATCATTTAGCTTGCAGGATTGAAATTTCTGTTATTGAACTATAATCCTGAACGGTAAATATTTGTCTTAGACATTTTCAGCATGCGAAATGAACACAAACGTAGCAAATAACAAATGGTAAAATTATAATAGCAAAAACAATTGCATTCCTTTAGTTTTAACATTTTTTTACAATTGAAATCTCTCTAACATCCTTCATTTTATACATCTACTTTATCGATCGGCATCATGCTAGAAACATCGTTAAATAAAACATATGATTAATAAAATCATAGTATGCGTGCAAATTGCAGATATAAACATATAAGATACTCAGAAAATGCTCTCTATTGAAATCTCTAAAAATCTTGCAAACAATGCGTTTAGAAAAAAAAATTATAATCAAAAGCAGAGGACAAAGTGATTTATCTGATAATATTAATAATTTGATTTTAATCATCACTAAAGTTAAATAAAGTTATATCGAATTTCCAAATGAAATAGGAAGGAAATTATTTTTTATTTTATTCTAGAATTTGATCACCGGCATTAATTTTCTAAAATATTAGTAAGATGTTTATTATTTCCATTCAGAACTTTGTGAGTTATGAGTTTTCGAATTTAGTTTATCATCGGCATTAGCATCACCGATGATATACGCACGCGCATATATTGTATATACACACCTGTTTATTTATGTGTAATAAATAGAGACCAGGATTCCATAGTTGGTCACATCTACGTATAATAACTCTAAACCCCTTTACAACATGTGCATGCATGCATATGCTTATTATAAGATTATTTAGAGCTTAGTTAGAGCTTAGTTAGAAAAGATTTTTGAACTATTGCCTAGATGTTAGATACCTACATTACTCCATTGTAAAAACAGATATCTAAAACCACATTTCATTAATATTCTATTCGGCAACTCGTTTTATCATGCAAATTGCCATCAATGAAAAATGGGTCATTTACTGATGTTATTGATGATTTTAGCTCATACGTTTAGCTCTCGAGAATATTGCATGTGAATAGCAATGAAAAGTGATCTCTCTTTCATTCAAGATCTCCAATCTATGGCGATTAGCATGACTATTAAATTGATAAGTTGCTTCATCGAGAAAAACAATTTTTAACAAGATTCGAGGATCCGTATCTATCTTTTTAATTATGATTTTGTAAAATTCCATGCGACGATTAAAATCATCATGAAAACACTTCTAACGCTGGATGGACTTTATTAAGAATGATATCTATTTTTTTCTGAAAGTTTAAGAACTGATTTCCAATCGATGCTATATATCATATCTTTATGCATGAGTATTTTTGATGTAAAAATACGTAGAGATTTGCCTAGATTTACTGGGAATGCAATCTTATTAGATTTCATAAACTATTAATACTTCCATTTTCCTCTTGCAGTATCGCATTATAGATTTAAAAACAGAGATACGTTTTTCGGAATATGTCATTAAATAGTCGTAAAATTTCATTGTAAAGGATGAATGCATTCCCAAATTATCAAAAATACGAGCTCATATATTGCGAGTTATGTCATATTTACAAAAGAATATTGCACATATGTACCTTCATGATATATATAAGCAACGTAACTTATATAATTCCTCACAGAAAAATATTAAAGAGTTTTTAGTTTCTAGCATGCATCTTTGTGAACCCATATATATGTATGTATGAATAGATTTATGTATCAATCTACATTAGACATTTTATTATATTAATTTGTTCGTGTATTGATGCGATCATTATTATGCGCATTCATATAGGTATGCACAGACAATAAGTATATGCACATATATAGTAAGGAGAGCGTGAACTCATTAAATGTATGAATGTGTCGCGTAGTCTTCATTTCTATTTATCTGTAAATAAACAGGAATAGATGCACAAAAAATCGAATGTAAATTCGAGAACGCAATCTTTATATGACATACCTATAGTAATAAGAAAAAACTGGGGAAGTCCCTCCTCTTTCTGGTTTTGATGAATTTTAAATATGTTAAAATATCGCTTAAAACATAAGCTTGAAATAAGAGATAATTTTTATAATTATATTCTGCTCAATACCGTATTAGGATTTACAAATATCTTCGAGAGAAATGGTTCTTTTCTTTCTTAGCGTATAATATCGAAACGATGAAAGATATGAAAAAATCTTTTGAGAACGAGTTTTGAATGCATTTTGAATGATTTCGAATGTATTTTATGATTTAATTTTCAAGAATTTCATAACTTTTTAGATATACTCATTTCACTCATGCTCATTTTTAATATAAATTTTGTAAATACATTTTCAAGAATTTTTTATTTAAGAATTCTTCTTTTTAACCCCTTTTTTTTGCGAAAACATATATTGCATTTGTATTGATATATAATATGACATATATGATATATATATGACATATATAAAAAAATAGATTTATTTAATGAATATATATCCGAATAAACAAACTAGTCCATTTTAATGGGGAAGATTATAATGTAAGGAATTAATATTCAGCAAGATTCAAAAATTAGTGGATGAATTAGAACCGACTTATAAAGTATTAAATATTTAAAAAATCCAATTTAGCTATAAAGCAAACTAGAAACTATTAAATTTTTGTAACATTTATTTATATCTTTTATATTGACGATATTTAGTTAGAAAGAAAAAACCGATATTTTTCGAAAAATTGTTTTAGTCTTTTAATATAAAACTGAACACTTAGAAAGGATATTCCTATTTTGAGCTATATTTTAACATATGCAGCTATATTTTGACACATAATATTGATACATTTGATGAGTTAATGTACTTCATCAAAATGGAAAAAATATCTCTTTAAGTTTGTGTGAGATCTGATAATTATGTGCGTGCGTGTGTGTGTGCATATATGATTTATTTTCCTATTGATATGTCACTATAACATGAAATATGAGTTATACTACACAATCGCATAAATCATGCTCAGACTTTACCTCATGAATTAATTTAATTACCTCAACTGAACTAATTTTTTCATTTATAATAATCAATATCTCTGGCTTTTTACCTTTTATCTTTTTTTTATTTAAATGATATAGAATATTCGCCTTAATTTCATTAATAAATTTCAATACTTATTACAATACTTATTATACTTATTATACTATTTAGCTCCTTATTAATAATATATGTTTACATTAATATTTTAATTAAAACTTCACTCTTATATGCCCTAAATTCAAAAATAATCTATCATCTATCTATTATACCATAAACAAAATCTTTATATTTTGAATTTTTATCCTCTTTTCCTTATTACTATATTAATTCCTTATTATTATATTAATTTATTAAGATTTTAAGTTATATTTATAAATTATAAACCTTCAAAGTCTAAAAAATAATTTTAAAATTTATAAATCTTTATCCATAAAAGTTAATATTTATAACAATAGATACATCTTTAAATGTGCAATTTAATATTTTTATTAAAGAATAAATTTAATGTTAGAAATTAATTTTCGTAAATAAATTTACAATTTATCACTTGTCTTTATTTCAAAAGAATACTATACTAGTGCATATCTAGTAATAATTAAAAAGCTGTGTTCATAATGGAGCCTTTATTTGTATTGATAACATTGCAACATAGCCATATGAATTTATAAAATATGATGAATTTTTCTTTCGAATAAAATAAATTTTCATTTCTATATCGACAAATTTATCGGATTTTATTTATCGATATAAAGTCGCAAAAGTTTCGTAAAAGTCGTTTTATATAATGTTTTATATTGACAGTCTGGTATATTATTATCAAATAATGAAAAAAGTATAAGTCATAATAATAATCATAATAAACGTATAGAAAGTATATAAATGTACACATCTGCACACATAATTTTTTTATCAAGAAATTCGGAATTTATTTAAAAGCGCAAATCACGGCTGACATCGCGCAACATTCATATACTACATATTTAGAATAGAAAAATGTAAAACGTATAAGTAAATTTTGTTTCAATATATAATGCAATACAAATAGAAATCAATAAAAACGCGAATGATTTAATTTCAAATATAGCTTATGAATCATGTATTCATTATAATAAATTAATGCCAAAACAATTTGTTATAATACTCCAATTTCTTATTTATTTTTTACAAATAAATTTTTGAATAAATTTGAAGAGAATTTGTTACAATAAATCTAGGGAATTATAATACATATGACAATAGTGAAAATACGTATACGTATATTTAAACTGAAAAGATGATATAGATCATACAATAAGAAATATTCTTGGAATGTTATTAAACAAAACCGATTTGTATCTATCAAATACAATTGTTCTCAAATAACCGATCACTTTTTGTATATCACTTGCTGCATTTTACAACGTCTGATGAAGAATAACTATGCACTCGTGAGCGAACAGAATAGTAAATTGAACAAAATAAGATCTTATAATTCGTCTTGCAATCTTCGCAATAAATAAATAAAACAATAAAAGAGTTATCAAGATTTGTCAAATTATATCGAGTAGCCTAGATATAATGGTCTAACAGTGAACGAACAGAAAATGTTAGGAAAGAATAACAGCGACGCGTACATATATTATTCGTTTTGCGTATCTATATGTATTGCTATATAAGATAATGTGTAAGATGCTATGAAAGTCTAATAACAGCTGCTACTATCATTACGAGACAGCTGTCATTAGACCATTCATACCATCTGTGACTTTGACAAAAATATGTTCTGATTTTTAAATCTAATTTATGCACCCACGTACACACATAAATGATTCTTATCCATTTATTTTATCTATTATTTGTAATATTTTTCTAAATATTATAAATGTTATATTTAAATTTGCTTTAGCGGGCGAGATATATACTGATTTGTAAATCTTAATCGATTTATAATTCTTTTTTTGTTACAAAAAGTGTTAAATAACAATGGAGTTTTACTGTCCAGCTTCCTAAATTCTATTCATTATATACTCAAGCATATGGCTATTTTTTGTCAGATTAATAAATGATTCCTTATAATAAACCATAGATTTTTTAAGATAAACTTAAAAATATGTAGGACATTAATAGTTTATGATATATAATTACAATATAATTATAAAGATTGTAATTTATAATATATGAATATATATAAAATATATAAAATATATTAAAATATGATCTATGTAATCAATATCAAAAAACAATCACAAGATGATCAAATAACAGATACAGCGTTAATTTCGAAACAAATTATTAGTAGCATAGTAAATAGACAATAATGTATTACAAACAACATGATTTTTTGCATAAATGAATATATAATATATAATTGCATATTTTCATATATTTCATTATATCCGTATTATTAAAAAAAATCTCTTGCAAAAATTTTATGTTTTGAAGAAGAAAATAGGATATATATGTCACAAATTTTGCAGAAATTTTATGTATACACATATTTTCTACAAAATAGTATTTAACACGCGTGTAGCATGTTATTTATTATTGTATTAAAAAATTGTTTAATGACACATAATACAAATTTTTAAAATATGATCTATATAATCTATATTAGAAGACAGTTACAAGACGATACGCAACACATACATCTTTAATCTCGAAATAAATTATTAGTAGCACAGTAAATAGGCAATAATGTATGACAAACAATGTTTTTTTGCATAAATGAATATATAATCTCATATATATATATATATATATATATATATATATATATATATAAAATATTTGAATTGCATACCGTTATTTCACTTATATTAAGTTATACATACATACATACACACATACACACACAGAGAGAGACAGACACATATATATATATGAACATACATATATATATATGAGCTTAATAGTATGCAATTCAAGTATAATAAAATATTGTAAAGCACATTTTAACATGCATTTAAAATATTTTATATTACATTCTAATTAGTAAATATGAATATTTTATTCCAAAGCATGAAAATAGCATTCCAGATGAATGATTCACTTTTATGGATGAATGTTCATTTTTAAATTTATTATTAGGCAATAAGCAGATTTTTAAATATGTTCGTCATATATTTTATTTTAATTTATAATAAAATATTTGGTTTTGATATGTCTTTAGTATATCTATATATATATATATATATATATATATATATATATATAACAATATTAATCTTCAGGTCGTGAAGTAATGTTCACCGCTTCGTGCGTGAGCAATTTATATTATAAAAATCGTCTTATCGGATATTTAACATTTTTTATTAATTTTCATATCAAGAATAGCTATAAATTAGACACGTTTATGTGATATATTCTCAGGGGAACTGAAAAAAATAGAACTTGATATAAGACGAGCGAACAAGAGCGTACGATGAAAGAGACAATCCATCGCTGTACGCTAATATATCTTTTTAATTAAACTGAGGTTTTGAGTTTACACGAGAGACTAAATATAAAGCATGAAAGAGAAAAAGTCTTGTACTTCTTTCTTTCTTTTTTCTTAAATGATTGTTTATTCATTTCATATCATTTCATTTATGTTTAATAATAACTCGTGAATACTATAATTCTTTATTTCTTTTACAAGAAATTAGAATACCTATTGAATATAATTATCGTAAAAATAAAACCAGATATATTTGTCCAATTTAATTGAAATTTCTCAGTCAATAACTAATAAGGAGATTGAATACAGACGCATCGTATATGATAAGTATAGTTTTAGTATACGTTTTAGATTTGAAATTAATTTAACAACTATCGATACAAATATAAGTAATTTAATTGAATACTTGGATATTGTATTGGTTTAAATCGCTGAACTTGGAAACAGATCAATTTAATACGCGGTATATGAAAAATGGAAACTGTTTTCAATTACATTAATTCATGTATATTGAAAACGATGTATGTGTGTATGTGTGCATGCATGTCATGTACATAGGATCCAATTTTATTTTAATCTGGAAATTAAATATCTGGAAATTAGATGTGAAATTTAAGAAAATATTCTGTACAAAAGTTTCATGACCTCGAGGGAAATATGAGATGGTGCCATTGATTTGACCTTGGACAATTGTTTCAAGATTATATACAGATTATCTTCAATTTCTTAAATGGAAATTCTCATTTCTTATTATATATTCTTACAGCTCTCTCGCTTACCGCGAGTTTTTCAAAACATTATAATAAAATGTTTTTTTAGTACTTTTTGAACTATAAGGCTTGAAGTTTACAGTATCGCCCAGTATTAGCATTATTCAAGATATATCGCATGGAAATTCCACGGTCGAATTTACATTTCTGTTGTGCATATACACATATGTATTCGCATGCGATAGAAACGAGGGTCTCATGATTCGTCACGTCACCGTATTTTTTATGTTCAAACTACTTTGCAATTGCATATCTTATAGTAACTATTCAAAACTTGCCGTTGCCGTTTTACTCGATAAAAAGTCAAACTTGTCTATTAAGATTCACCACTGCATTCTGCAGAGTATACATAAAAATTCTTCTGCAAAGAACCATAATGCGATTTATTATTGTCATAGATGGCTCGCGGTGAATAACGGTCTTTGAGAAATCTTCAGAGAAGAAAGTCCGCGAAGATCAAATCGAATGACCTAGAAAACCAAGTCATCAATCCATCGATTCTGATATACTGCATCCGAATGATCTCTCGCAATTCATGATGTGAAGACTCATCATCTTACCAGAATCACATTTTCCGTTTAGTATTCAAATCGATATTTTTGAAAAGCCGCAGTAGATCATCTGGATAATATCCAGACTCCTGATTATTGATAGATCTATCGAAAAAAAATTAGGTCCAATCAGATCCTCATTCACAAGTTCATACCACATATTTAGCTTCTATTAGTGGTTGAGCTGGCGTATTCAATGTAGATTTTGAGAGGCTCAATTGTGACCATTGCGGCGCTATACGGAAGCATTGCCATGAAGGTGATCTCATCGCTGAAAAGGACATAGTCAAGGCTTTTATGGTAAGATGTCTAGTCAATGAAAGCAAAATAGTATTTAGTCAAGAAAGGCAAAGTTAGAGGGTGATCCAAATAATAAAGACAAAATCGGCGATGATTAGATAAGAACATCAAAATAAAAACTGATGCTTCTGTTTATGTATATTAACAAATATATATTATATATGTTTATGTATGTTTATACATGATCTGCTTATTAATAAGATTTATTTTTTATCGCATAATATTTCACATAATATTTCACATAATATCTAGCCTTATTTTATAAAAATTTCTACGATTTACTTGTAAGAAAGTTTGATATCGCATAAAAATGTTCTGTCAATAAATACTAATTAATATAAACATCAATTTGTAAGATACAAATTTAGAAAACTTTAAATAATAATTTATGAAGTTCAATCCTTAAATGAGTAGAATCAGAAATTGAGAAAAATAAAAGTTCAATAAGCTTTAGATAACGATTAAAACAAATCTAAATGTATACTGTATATTGAAGAGATTAAAGATTCGAATAATGATTTATTATAACGTGATAAGCACAAATTTGAAATTTGAAAATGCAAATATGCAATTAGATTAAAAACACACGGAATTAAAATAATTACGAGTATAAATTTAAATAATAAAATTAAAAAGATAATATACAAAGATAATATATATACAACGATAATTCATAATTATTTCAGCTTTTGAATATGAGATTTAAAATATTTTAAATATTTTGAATATTTTGATGCTCATTAGAATTAAATAAAAACAGATTTTAGATATCCACTAGTCTAAATTATCGATCAAAAGAAATTGTAATTTGTGAAGTCATTAAAAACTGATTGAATAGATGTTTTGTGAATACAATGTATTTTTAGAGTTGTTTTTTCATAAGCGTGATACGTCGGTAATTATCTTTAGCAAAGTGACATCGGAAAAAAGAAATGAACTATGAACAAGGATTTAATCACGAAGGTAAATTCATAACAGACATAAACATTAATAATTGAAAGAATTTTAATTTAGAGATCTTAATCAATCTTAATAATAGATGTTAATAATAGAAAATCTTCATAATAAAGAGACACATATTTCGTATAAATCTCAGCTATTTACTATTTGGATTCAAACTCAAGTCATTCAGCGCGTATTATATTTTTAACTTTGAAGAAATCGGGTAATATAAAATTTCAGCTTTAAATTCAAATTATCTGCACATTTTTATTATATAAGAATTCGCGAAACATCATAATAATGTTGAAAACATAAATCAGAACTTAAGTTGCATTCTCTCGCACAAGATATTTTATTCCGGTAAACTTATATACTTTATAATTAAATACTTTATAATAAAGTATTTAATAAATTATATACTTTATAATAAAAAAAATATATCCGTTACAAAAACAATGAAATCTGATGCTTATATAACAAATCATCTTGGACTTTCAATTTCTGACTGTCTTTAACAAATGAGATATTTTCGCTGAATAAGAAGAACAAAATCTGTAATTACAATCTTTCTATGATAAGAGATTAGATAAATAAAAATGAAACTTTTACAATCACAATTTTTTTCTTGGTAAAATAACATAAAGGAAAACGGAATTTGAGATTAATAAATCGAATCACATACTTTTGTAATCAATTCCGGATTTCTGTAGTTTATTTAAAATAGTGGTAAAATTTTATTTATTCCGAAAAAATTAGGAAATTCAAAAAAATGATTATTACATATATACACATTGTTAATGCATGAATGGAACTTTTGATAATTGAGATGATAATTATAAAAAGACATTAAAACAATACTGATTTGATCTAATCAGAATTTAGCTTTTATATATTTACATAAAAAATTGCAAAACGGTATATATAGAAAAGTTTTTTGTATTTGCACATTTCTATTGAATTTTTAAAAGCTTTAGTAGAAAGCATAAAATTGAAAAATATATAATTAAACTACAAACTATAAACTATAAACTTAAATATAAACTATTAATTAATTGTTTCAATATATAAATTATAACTTTAATATAAATATACATGCATATACATATACATAACATAAAGATACATTTAATATAAATATAAATATATATATTCATTTAATATATAAATTATATCTTTAATATAAATAAACAAATATATAAGCAATTCCTAACAAGTATAATTTTTGTTATTAATAGGAGTTATTAATTATCAATAATAATTTTCTTTAAAAAATTTTCAATATGTGTGAATTATTCAGACAATTGTAATGATCAATATTTATATATATAGCATTAGAAATTGAATTCTTTATAATTGTGCCAATTATAAAGGTTGACTAAATAAAGTAATTTACAATAAAGAATATGAAATTAAAAACTCGTAAGTATTATTTAAAAAATAGTGTTGTTTAGGATTCCATTTTTTTTCAAAGCTTTTCTAGCCTTTATTTCAAAGCTAATGACTTTGTTCAGTGTGAAAATTGCTCATTAGTTCTTTAATTGAAAGAATTTATTCGACTCTGAAGATTAATAATATCTTAAGCAGTTTCCAGGATATAAACGGATACAAAACTTTTTTGTATGCTTAATTTTGTATGCTTAAAGCTATATTTTCATATATTAGTAATGAAAGCAAGATTATCCAAACCATTGATAAAGTATTGACTTATCGAGATATTTATCGAGTATCCTTTGAAATTAAAATAGCTCCAAGCAAATTTTACAGAATTTTAGATCTACTTTTAATGTCTTTAATATCTTTGAAATTATATTATCCATTATCGATGATATCGCTATGTTTAGACTGAGTTAGAATGTAACATTTTATTTTTTGTATAAAAAAGTTCACAATAAATAATATATAACTTCAGAGCAAATATCAATTTTTTAAATAGAAGGTTTTCTATTCAAAATATAGAAAACAAGTCTTCAAGATTTTCAAATAAAGCTATAGCAATTTTGAAAGCTCCCAGATTTAAAAAGGTCAAAAATGGAAATTTTTCGGTTCTAATTGTCTTTCCAGATTTGTTCCAAATCACATAATCTAATGAAAAATTGCTACACAAGAAGAGATTTCCCTAATCATGGGATGCATTTATTAAATTATAAAATTAGATTATCACTGAACATATTCTAATGCTATACAATTCGTCTAGTTACATTAGAATACATAATACTTGTCTAATCACAATATTATGATAATCATAGCCAATTATGTATAGTAATATCGAATAATCACTCTCTAACCAGAATAATATCTTCTCAATATGATACTAAATTTCTGCATTACATGTGCATGATTGCTATGTTACGCAACATTTTTAACTCTGATTACGAAATAAAATATAAAATTGAAGGTCATTGTAATATTTTTCACCTGCTGAATTAAAAACTTGATTCAATCATACATAATGACGATAAAAAATTAATGATCAAATAATTAACTAAATCTCAATTGTTCCTATCAAAAACCATTGCTGAGAAAATAATCAAAAGTAAGGATATTTCAACTTAAGTTAAAATATCTAAAATATCTGAAAAATATTATAATACAGTCTCGCTAATTTGCATAATAGTATTATCTTAAGTGACATATATTATTTATAATTGCATCTTTATAGCTTATGATTTTCAAGGAGCTACATTTTACTCAATAAACATATCAAAATGAAGATTTTGGTTATGCGATATCGTTATTCGCACAACATTACAATATCAAAGATATCGAAAACGATTATGTCCAGAATGCATAAATTATAAAATGATTCAAAAAAGAATGTCATTATTGAAAAGATCCTAAGATCAATATATCAACATATATTGCAAAACAGAATTTTCGATTGATGTTCTTTATTTTACATGATATCTTAACAGTTTCAGCGATTTCCTCTTAATCGATCCGTTAATCATTGTAAGAGGATAAATTCTGAAAGCAATTGTTCGCAATTCTTATCGTTTTTCAGCGTATGCCGCGTTTTTCTCTTTGTTTGTCTTCTTTTTATTATGATTGACCTAACTTTTCTATCAGAAATAGAAGGTTGAGACCCGCGCTCATTTGAAAGCGAGTCGTTTAGGTTTAATTATTTACCAAAGGAGTTTTCAGAGTTGTAACTATTCGATTCTATACATAATTAATCTGCTAAGCTATAAGAAACTTCCATTATCTTTTTAGAATCGCAGCTTGTTTGTCTACTAATCGAACGAAATAATAATGTAAAGAAACAACGATCGATGTTAAAAATAATTCTTAGTAATATTTAATTATTTAATTAGCATAATATTGGAATTTCAAATCATCGTCAGAATCATAATTCTTCATTAGAGCTTTTCATGAATGAATTTCTCCGTTTTGAAGAGAATCATTTTGCTGTGACCCAGCTTCGTCCAGCTTCGGTTGTTAAAAATTCTCACTCCACTTTTCAGACAGCTTATTCTTATTATGATATTAGATGTTGCAAATGCGAATATACGTCTATTGTCTCTGACTGAAATTTAACTCTACTTCTATCATAGCGCGAAATTTTTATTTATGATTAAATATGTTCCATTTATTATTATCTGGTACAATTTCCATTATAGCGCAATTCATTAATGAAACATTCTGCATCGAATTATTTTAACGATAGAGGGCATCATCTTCCATTAAATTTGGGAAGAAATAAAAAAGGATACTCTTGTCGTTCGTGAAGCATTAAAAGCAGAAAGTTTTCGAAATGCAGGATTTTCTCGAGAGAAATATTCATTGGACTATCATCTTAAATTCTCAAAAGAAATTCTTTTGTCTCATTTATTAAATACTTTATTTCATATAATTCATAAAAAATAAATATTATATAAGAATATTATCTATTCTATGAATATTGAATCTTTTTTTCAAACACACTATTTACATTATATATTTTTATGTTTGTACTTTTATCTTTTTTAATAATATTTTTCAGTTAGCATTGAATCAAATCTTTTTTAATTTAAGAAAGAAAAGATGTAGATATATGTGTTCATAATAGGTTGCACTTATAATAATGAAGTTACATAAATTTTGTAATAATCATGTTTTATAATATTATAAAGAAATTTTTTTGTAATATCATAAAAATCGCTATAGGAATAACAATAATAATAATGATGATGAGAGTCCATTTAGATAATATATTTTTATAAATTATTCTTGTATAAATTACATATTACAGGAAAAAATGAAGCCGTGCCATTTCGAATGACATCACGATAGAAAGCATATGTGACATATTATTACTATTGTTATTTTTTATTATATTTTCACGAGTATACTCCAATACTTTATTATGAAATTTGCGTTTCCTGTTGATTATTAAGTTGATTAAATAAAGTCTCGTTAAATCCCAAGACTTAAATGAAATCAGTATTAATAAATATAACATGTATATACATTGCATATATTGTGTTCAACTCCTTCATGAAATGTCATTAAATGCAGCAATATGCTGCAATATAAAATGGCTATTGACTTATATTTATCATATATAATTTGTAGAATTATTGCAATAAATATCAAAACAATTTTCCATTATATTTTAGTTAATTTTAATTCCATTTAATTTTGTTAAATATTTGATGAACTTAAAGTTCATTTTCCTATTTCTAGTTCTTTTCTTATTCTCGCATTACGATAATAAAAAATGTCATATATCTAATCTCCTATTTATTATATTATTTATAAGAATTTATAAGAATAAGCATACATTATAACAAGATTAATGTTTGACTGTTCGTTTGTCAATCATTGGCCTAGAAACTGTGATGTAGTATTATCATAAATAAATAATTGAATGGTTATTTATTTTTGTAATTGGCATATCTAGTGAGAAGAAAAGTCGTTCTCGGATCAATTATATCATGCAATACTAAGAAATTTATTTTTGATTAATGGATAATCAGTCAATATTCTTAGGCTATTCTGTATATAAAATTAACATTTTTGTATATGACAAATTAATTAACATTGACTTGATATTGACACTGAATTAATGTTAAACTTTAATCAATCCAATTATCAATTACCGATGTCATTCCAACCAGATTTATCATCTCATATTGCCAATTAAATGAATATTGATAATAATATTTCGTCAATATAGAATATAGTCAATATTGAGTTAACATCACGTCATTTATAAATATGTACTTAATAAATACTTAATACATTTCCAAATATGGAAAAAAAAATACAAACAAATATATCATTGCACTCATGAAGAACTATTGCATATATGTATGCACAAAGCGAGAAAGAGAAAAAGAGAGACAGAGAGAGAGAGAGAGAGAGAGAGAGAGAGAGAGAGAGAGAGAGAGAGAGAGAGCTTTCTTCGGATAGATTTCTTAGAAATTAATAATATTTATGTGAAAGATTTATTTTTATTGTGCATCATTACAAATAATTTTTTCATAAATATCTGTAACAATTCTAATATATATTACATATGATATATATGATACATATAATAATAATTAATTGTTGCAAGTAATAATATTATATGTAATATCTCGTAATATGATAATTATATATAATATCTAAATTGATTTATTTTAATATTTTCAATTAACACATAAAATGATTCTTTCAAGATCGTAAACATATCGCTAAAAAGAAATGACTTAAAGTAGTCCGTATAGAGGAGAAGATTTCTGCTCGATAAATTATATAATCTGTATAAAGCGATTGATTCATGCATTTTTTAATTATTTACTATTTCATTATTCTATGTTTATTAAATTATTATCGATAATAAATATGCAGAATTCATAAAAATATTCTTCTTGAAATCCGTTTCATATTCTTATATATATTACATACATTATTAGGAATCATATATATATGAATTCTAATTTAATATGTAAGAATGTATAGATATATATTTTATATAATAATAAAAATAATATTAATAATAATTTCGAAGAAAGTACGTATTGAGCATACGTGTTCGCATTGATATATATTATATCATAGATATGTTATAATTGTTATTCTTAAATTGGCAATGCAACGTGAATTGTCATCTAATTATAATGTGATCCAATATGTCTACTTTAATTCAATACAGTTTAATGCTAGTTTATATTATTAATAGAATTTTAAATTATCATCCAATTGTAACCTAATTCAATATTTTTAATTTCAATATATTCCAATACTAATTGCTATTATTAGAACAATATCGAAATTCTAATATTCAATAATAATCTCATATTATCTGATAATCTGATATATTCTGATATGAATTATGAAAATAAATCGGGTTATTAAAGACTATTGTCGCTGGGTTATTACCGCTTTAAATTGTTTAAAATTTTTAAGTAGAAATTAAATAGAAAATATTATCCAATTATAATTGTATCGGAATTACAAATCTAATATCAAAAGTCTTTAATAACCCGATATCAGAAAAACAGAGAAATCCTATATAGCAGACGAAAATAATAATATAATATATAAATATATTATATAATACATATAACATATAAATAAATATAATATATAAATAATATATAAATAACAAAAATTTAAATAGATACGATAATTTTAAAACATTAATATTATATAATAGTAAAAGATGTTGAAATAAAAATAGGACTAGAGCAAGAAAATGTCTATTATTTTCAAATATATTATATAAAATGCTTAAAGCAAAAAGTGTAAATCTTATCTCCTCTCAAATAAAGATAAAGTTTTATGTATTATAATTTTTAAATATTTTAAGTCTAACAAAATCATACTAGTTTTTATAACAAACTTGTGTATCTTAATGTATCTCAAAGAAAGATTATTATCTTTTAACTCGTACGAATTCCATTGCTTTCCAGATTTTCTTGATTTTCAATCTTTTTCACAAAGATACATTTCTATTGCGATATATAAAGAAGCTAAGTTATGAAATTTTGCAAAGCAATTCAGAAAACAAATACATTTTCTGTGAAATACACTTGTTGGCGGTATTTCTGCGTTATTTAATTTTATTATTTCAGGTATACTAGCACATAAGAGATATAAAAGACGATATTAAAGAAATATTTTATCAAAAAAAGACAATGTGGGTTTTAATAATCAATTAGAGATAAACAGAATATATTCCTGTACAAACAGAATATATAAGAATATATTCGTACGAATATATAAGATCTTTCAAGATCTTAGAAGACACGCAATAAAGGCCATACAGGATGTCTTAGTTTAGTCGATCATTTCTGAAATCTCTTTTTGTTTCTAATTTTGAAAGCAAATAATTCGGATAGAAGTATGAAGCTGAATAAATAATGATGAAATCAATTTCTTAAAAAGCGATTTCCAAAAATCATACGAAAGTCGCTTTCTATTTCTTAAATAAAACGTCGCAAGCAGATCCCTATATAACTAATTAAAGCATTTCTATGAACTTATAATCATCTATACCTCTACTAAGAACTAGCGAAGATATGACAATACAATAACATCGCAATTTTTTTTACAGATTATTTTCAGTTAGGAAACAGATTTTAAAGCTAAAGAATTTTAATTCGAAACAGGCTTAAACATTTATAATTTTTTATTATACTAATACAAATTGAGTAATTTAAATATGCATTAATTCGTTTTAGATTGTATTTAATTTATTAATCATATAATCTTAAAGAAATATCTAATTAATAATATTAAAATGTATTTTAATATAAAGCAAATAACAGAGACAACATGCCTCTAATATTTTAGATTAGGCGTATTAGAACGATCTGATTCTCAAAATTCAAATCCAACAAGGTTATAATTGTTGAATCCTATATTGAATATCCTATAATAATCCTATTTCTGGAAACTTCCGAATTTGCACGAAAATTCATCTTAATAAATCACTTTAATAAATTCACTTTAATAAACTCATTTTGATAAATATATAAAAATGAATATAAATATATAAAAAAATATATAAAAAATAAATATACGAATTGAACTCAAATGTCGCTACGTAATACGAAATTCTTTTCAGATGAACAATACAAAACAACTCGAAAAAGATAATCATAAGACATTAAGGTTTGTACATATATCAGATGATATGCACGAAATTTATTTTCTCTTCAAATAAAGAAATTCCACCGAATTCTTTTAAACATATAGTAAGATATCGCGATTTTGTGGATATATCCTGCTCATTGAATTCTCTTTTATAATATGCATAATCACTTTTTCATCTGACAGTAAAAACAAAATGTATTAATTTGCTCGTTATAAATTCGTCTATCATTATAAATCTTGTATTATGTATACGATTTATAAGATGCAAAAATATTTTTATAAGGAAATATAGATATGACATTCATGCGTAACAATGTTATAGCGTTTTTCCATACATTCACCATAAATAGTAACTTATCAAAATATTCTTATAATACTTAACAATATTATAAGTCTATGTTTTATTTGTTTCAATCTATTTTTTCTATTAAAAAAATGAAAAATTAATATTTTTGATGTTTTAATATTTTCCTCTTTTTTTTTATAGATATAATGTGCATTTATTTTGGAAAATGAAAATCCGAATTTCATGTAAGAATATTATATATTCGTGTAAGAATTATTAATTTCGATTGAATAGCACCAATGAATGTTATGTTCCGGCGAACAAAGACCGTAAATATATATATATATATATATAAACATTCTATTTATTGTAATATTCTCCTTATTATCATTATGTAAAAATCAGACCAAAAGTTTACAGGTAAATAAATCATTGAGAAATAATATTATTATATGTGATATTATGTGAGATATTATATGAGATGAATTTAAAAATAGATCGATGTCTCTTCTATTACGCAAGGAACAACCAATTGAGGACGCAAATTTTGAATTGATTCGCTAACTTTTTTCATTATATCTGAAAAATTATTGTAGTCTCGATGTTTTCACGTCTCAAGGTCATCATTTCAAAATAATTTCAAGACTTTAAAAGCATAGAAATGTGATGCATGATTATGAGACACGCTGCATATATAATCTGCATTTATTATTGTTCGGAAAATAGAATAATGAAAGCCACATTGCAAATTATTGCAAAATTATTCGTTCAAAATTTCAAAATCGTTCAAAATTCGTTTTGAATGATAGGCACTCAATCTGATAGGTACTTTCTCCACGGTATAAATACATTTAAATTATCAAAATCTATTCTCTAGCCAAATTCGTGTCTACTATAATCATAATTCGCGTATAGACATTCTTATTTTTCTTTTTTTTGCTTTCTCTTTGCTTAATTTCCGTTATACAATCTATTGCGCTTCTGTATATTGCACATACGAAAATACAATTTCCATTTACACTTCTAATTGCGACGACAATTGAATGCGCGAACAATATTTTATCTTCTATTATCGCAATCTAGAAGTTATTCCATTAGCGATACTCGGATCGGTGATGACTTTTATGAAATATGATTTTCAAAAGACTCTCGCATTAACGAGAAAAGAAAAGATGAAAAAGCCGCTTGTTTTTCTTTTGTTTTTTATTGGCTATTATGACATGAGTCTATTTGGAATTTATTTATTATTATTTATTAAATTCAGCTAAGATAGCGCAAGGATTATTTGCTTTTCCGTTTCATTCTCAAGTACTTTTTCTTTAAATAAAGACATTAAGTTTTAACAAGTCTGTGTCTATGTTACAAGTCTGTCTTATTTCTTCGTTATTTTTATTATCGTTGACTCCTTATATTCTTTTCTTTCGTTGGGAATGCTAGATAAATGCTAGATAAATCTTCATGATGATGTGCTTTGGTTTACATTAAAATATAAATATGAAATATTGTATATAATATTTTATATATAATAAGACACAAAATAAAGGTGTTACATTAAACTTCGCATTCTATGATACGAACAATTAAATTTAATTTAATTTAAAAGCATTTCACACCTTGAAATGAAAGCTGCTCATGTTAATCCACTGTTTCCTTTTAACGTAATTATTAAGAAAATTATTAATATATACGTACGTATATTAATATAAATTAATATATGTTAATAATATAATATAAGTTATATATATATGTAAACATATGCAAATGGTAAAAATCGAAAAGAGAGTTAAAATTAAGTTAGACTAATTAACCATGTAAAATTTATGATTTTATTCTGATAATAAGTGATAGTAACAAAAACAATATTGTTAATGATTAACAGAATAACTTTAATATTAATTGAAATAATTAATAAATAAAATCAATAATTTTTAGGAATAATAATAATAATTTATATATATATAATATGCACATATCGAGATCTTGCACATATGTATAGGATGTTCAGTAAACTGCTTTGTATAATATCAAATAATTTGAAGAAACGTAGAAATCGGCCAGTTGCGCGACATGCTAACCCAAATAGATAAATGAACTTAAGCGGGTTCTATCACACATGCTATCATTGCATGTCCGCGCCTATGTTAATATAACTCTAAAAGATAGTAAACTGAAATTTAATGAAAGTGATACAATAAAGTCCGCAGGAAAGAAAACGCTTGTGTTATCACGCGTGTACAGGTTGTCATATCGAAGTATAGCTACTATTTTCGAATAATATTTATCAATATTATATTATTGATTACTCTGCGACATGGAATTGTTACTACAATATGTAACAATTCAATTCATAATATTAATTTGCAAATTTTATTCATCACTTTATTCATCCACGATTCTTTTATTCATCAGTTATTAGTTTACAAATTTAATGTCTCTTTTATAATTCTTTTCTAACTCTTCTTTTTGTTAATAATTAGTTTATTTTTTTATGGTTTGCTTCAATTATTTAATACTTATTTCGATGTGTATCAATAATGCAAGTATTTGATATCTATCAATGTTCTTGATGCTAACTAATTAATTAATGCTAATTATTAATTCATAATCGAAATTTATATTCGAGATATCTTTGAATATTCTAATCAAACAATATCAAAAGGATATACTAGTTTCAAATATTGCGCATTACTTAATAACAAATTTCTCAAATTATATAAACACAAAAATCCTTATTAGAGAGAATAGAATCCTTAGAAGATATATCCTTAGGAGATATTATAATAATTTTTAGATAACAAGCATTTAAAATTAATAGAAAAAGTAATTCAATATTTATAAATAATGAATATGTTATATTGGATTCGATGAAAACATATAGCATGCCTAGACTATTTATTACAATAGTATAATAACATGATTATCTGTTATATTATTATCTGTTATATTATCTGTTATATTATTATCTGTTATACTATTAGAGATTGTTCGTGTAATCTGGTGTTTTGCAAGTATTTTCTATTCTTAGAATTTAAATCTCCAATAAAAGGAATTTAATATGACAATAATATAATTACAAGTAAGAAATGGGTTTCGAAAATGGATCTTGCATTGAATTTTAGATATTATTATACTTGATTAACTTCAAACCATGATTTCTATTTACTTATTATATTATTGTAATATTATCAACTATTATAATCTTGATGCATTGTTATGAAAATATATATTTTAAGTAATCTTTAAACTTCATTATATTAAGTTTTTTGTTCTTTCGTAGCGTCAATTATAACTAGTAAATGCAAAATAATGTATTACCATATTAATATCAGTACATAACAGTCACACAGATACATATTCGAATCACATTTTCTTGACATGAATTGTATTTATATTTTTGTAATATATTTTGTAATATATTTTTGTAATAAAATAAAATTGGGATACATAAGGAAACATATCATGATTCTATAGCTCGGATGCATATTGTTAACAATTAATATTGATTTTGTAATTGCTATTCGACTAATGTTGATATCGCAAAAAGGTAAATGGATAATACACGAAACCTGAAATATCTCATTAGAATTAATATTAGAGTTAATAATTCATTAATGATATTATTTTTCACAAAATATTTTTGTGTGATTCTTCTAAGCTAATAAAAAATTTAGATATATATTATCTTAGTACACATGTTATAGTAATAAAGTATTATAATTTTATGTACTTCATGCGTTTTATAGTTCATTAATTTGGAAAATATATTCTTTGTATTGAAATTGTGAAAAAATTTTAAAAAGGAAAAATGTATATAATCTTATTGAAAAGATACCTTAAGAAGTTTAAAGGAACTTTTCTAATTTCTGCAGATTTTTCTTTTTATATAAAAAAGTTAATATTATTATTTCATAGTATATACCATAGTAGTATATATCATAGTAGTATATATCAAGAAATATTATAATTTAATTTAATTATTCCCAGAAAGTTCCAAAATTGCAAGCTTGTATTATATATTCCCTCGTAAACAAAAGTTTACGAGATTTTTTATTCATTTATTGACGTTTTATTCAGTACGCAAAATTTTGTATTTGTATATGTGTTTGTATATGGCACGTATCTCTTATGTATATATCCTATGGGATATCTTATTGTAATGGAAATCTATATCTCCTAAATTTGATAGAAATATAAATTGTAGAGAAATCAGCTATTTCGTAGTCTTGTTTATTTTAATTTCATTTTTTAAATGTTTTTCTTTAGCTTTAAATTATCTAGTATTACATGCATTTGTTTTTTTTCTTGTTAAATATAGGGCATACTATAAAATATTTGTTTTATTTAAAAGTTTTATTAATTCACAAATTATCTTCAAATTATCTACAAGTTTTAAGAAGGAAACAATACTCATATTAAAGATGCTAATATTAATTTCTTATATACTTTTTGAAGTCATATAATTTTTTAAGATAGGAAAACATTTTTTGTTGCATGAGTATTTTTTATTTCTTAATTTAAAGCAACTCTTGTTTAACTTTTCTTTTGTTTAGTCTTCATTTGATTAAATTTATGATTCATTTCATTTTTTTTACAATCATTACTTAAAGTATCAAAAAAATCCAATTTTCCGTGCATAATTAAATATGAGTTTTAATCTATTGTCGCAAATAATATTAAATATCGGTTTGCATTTGGTGTTGAATAACATTCCTGAATATCAATTCATGATCATTTTCTAATCGTTTAGCTATGACTGATCTAATATGAAACTACGTTTCTCTACGCGTAATTTTGTCGCAACGTAACAGCATTTGATATATTTCATTTGTTTTATTGAAAAAGATGATTCATATCAGGAAAATATATTTGAGAAAATGTGATCAGAACGATATTGATATCAATAAATTGCTTTTGCACATAAGAATATCATGTGAATGTAGTATACAAAATAGCAATATTTTTTAACTGTAACATAAACTTCTTAATATTATTCTTTATAAATAGATTTAATTAAAAATATGTGACATTCTCATAGCAATTAAGCGTACAGTTTTCAGTAGGAAATAAAGAAGAATAAAGAAAGAAATTACTATAGTGACATGTTGCTTCAAAATGTTGTTTAGAGAAAAACGGGAATAATGTTGTTTCGTTCCGAAACATGCTTTAGGAGAAAACCTCTATATCGACTATAACAGCTACCCAGCTTTATAGTATCTAAAGTTTATTTCTAAATATCTATAATTCATATAATCTGTTTTATCGTGTATGCAAATATTCTAAATTCTGTTCTTTGTATCCTCCAAGATCGGTAAAATATGGATATAGTAAAACTTTTATCTTTTTGATTAGCATAAATTCCTCATCTCTAACAATTGGAATGCTTAATTAATATGAAAGAAAGTTATTCTATGAAAATTAAAAACTTTGAACAGTTAAGTAAGGAAATATTTCATAAAATATTTGCACAATTATTTTTAAGACAATCTTTCTTTGCTTATTATTCACCAAAAAAAAATTTTAAGATAAAATCCATAGAAAGAAATCCGAAAATATAAACTCTGAGAAGTATTAATAATCACATAACGAATCTGTGTCGATAAATTCAACGCCAAGGAAAAATACTATCAAAGAAATTTATAACATTAAACAAATTATAAAAAATATATTGAGAAATCATATAATTGGAATCATATTCTTAATCTGCTTTCTATATCACTATCTTATAACAAAATTAGTAAATATGTTTGGCACGAAATATCTAAAAGAAAAGCTTTAAACAAAAATTGCTTAGATTAATATATAATAGTTTTGCGCAATAAAAAATATAATTTCCTATTGCTTTAATTTTCAGGTTATCTTCAAAAATTTCAAAAAAGAGAAATCAATGAATGCAAATATACTTTTAACATATTTTTAGATCTCTAGATTTAGATTAGAGACTAAGACCTTTAGATATTCGTTAGATATCAAATCTAGAAAATATTTCTAAGCTGTTTTTATTCAAATGAAACATCTTGTATGTAACATCTTGTAATTATGTAGCGAATAACTGACAATATTTTGCGATTCCTATCGATATCGATATTATCAATTCTTCTGCATGATATATAAGTATGATTAAAATTACATAAAACTCATTACATAAACATAAAATTCATTCATTATAATTTTTACAATAGAATTCTTATAATGCTTATATTACAATAATTATAATTCTTAGAACATAATTTTCGTTATATCTTCTTTTTTCCACATACAGCCGAGCTATCAATTTTTTATGTACATAAAAATAAATATCTGAAACATTCCATATAAATAATGCATATTAAAATCATTTCGCATATAACACTCACTGAATTCTCATTGAATTTTGTTGAGTTTCTTTATAAATGAAAATCACATCCACTTGAAGTGAAAATTTTATGTCGATCATTCGACTGATTATTTTAACTAATTATATGAAAATAATTATAAATAATTATATTGTGTATATAATAATAATATAAATTTTATATATAATATAAAATTTTCAAAAATGCCAATCTATAAAATTCTTTGTTTTCATTAAGAAAAAGTCATATGAAAAATTGATAATGAAAAATGGTTATTTTATTCAAAAAATGTAGTTAATTCTGAAATCTTTTTCATGCTTTCAAAGATTATTGCCATAATCAAAATATATAACATTATTGTCAATATAGTCGAAACTATCTTTCAATTTCAATTTCTTCTTATTGTTTGTAACAATAGTTATGATTTAGATAGCTATAATTATAGACTTGTAATAATTATGAATTCATACTAACTACATATCACTTTCGTTTTTTTATTCAGATAAAATAGTTATTGTTATTAAATCTGTCGTAATTAATACGATTAAATTTATAAATTTCTCATACTTACATATTTTCTTTTTTTACTATATTCCATAAAAATTCAAATTTTTTCAATAAACATGCAAAAATATAATATTTATAGTAAATTAATTATTTAATAATTTTTCAATAACATTTCCATCATTTAAAAATTATTATTTAATTTTTAATTTATTAATAATTTTTATGTTTTATATTTTATTTACATGTCTTAATTTTATTTTAGATTTTGAGAGCGAAAGAAAATCTTAAAACTTTTATTAAAAAATTCTTGCAAAAAATTACAAATTTTTTAATAAAAAAGATGTTATTAAAAAATTTTTATGACTAGACATACGGCATTTGCTAAGTACATCATTTGCTAAATACATCATAAAAACATAGATATTGAATAGGAAAATCTCTGTCCGATTAACACTTGGATTGAATTTGAAGATTGTGCTTTTGATAATATAATAGAAACAATCACTGAAATAAATACGTAAAAATATTTATTTTTAGATAAAGAGGATAAATAATATTATATAATATTATTCAATATTATATAATATTATATAATTAATTTATATACAATCAATTTTTGGACAAAATGGATCGTATTATTTTAATCTTGAATTTGTAATCAAGAAATTTGATCGTTAAATAACATGTATAAAAATCATAAAAGAAAATAAAAAGATAAAGAATTTGCCAATTCTATTAATTTCATTTCTATGATTTCTATGATTTCTATGATTTCAAGAATAAAAATTTTTATATTCCTATTATTTAATTATAAGATTTAATTTTATGATTATATGTTTCAATTTTCTAAGAGATTGTGAATCCTAGAGATAAATGCATTATGATGGCACATTTATAAATCTCATGAACATTAAAAGTCAATCATTCATTGTGGAATCTTATTACTATTATTTAACTATGGATTAGTATCGAATTCTGGTAATGCGTTACTAAATGACCTCGTGAATCAAAAACAGCTTATACAAACAGTTTCAATATTTTATGCTTCCAAGAAACTATAAGCTATGAAAAGTAGAGCACATTTCGATGTGTAATCATATAAAGCGAGATTTTCATAAAATCTTAACACTTTATCGATAAGATGGATAAGAACTATTTTTCATACATATTGTATTACTGATGAGACATGTGCTTTAAAACTTATATACAGATTTTTCTAAATTCCATATCTTTATGTTTTTCTAAATATTGTATTATAAAATTATATTATTATAATATTATATTATAACATTATATAATATTTATTTATATGTTTTTAATAATAGTACCTGCATTTAATCTCTAATTCTTGCTTTCAATCATTAACTTGCATTTATTTATGACATTCTTTTCAAAATTTCATAATAAAAAATAAATATTTAATAATAATAGTTATTAATAAAATAATAGTCCAATAAAATTGTTTTTATTTATACAAACCTTTATATAAATATGGTTATCTCTAGTTTTCCATATAACCGATATTAAAGAAAGAATCCAACATTAATTTAATAATTTTCAAAATTTAGATCTTGATAGCCCAATAGCCAAAAATTCATGTTGAAGTTATATTTAAGACAGAAATCTTTAGGTCAGGAGGAAAAATATATAATATTGAATAAAGAAAATCATGAAAAAGAAAGGGGTAACAAATATGAAAATTGTAATACAATAATTATTCATATGTAATCCATTGTCTTCTAAAAAGAACAATTTTTATATAAGTATGTCTAATAAAATTATTAGAAATAGAATTTTTAGAGAAAAAATTGTATTCTTCTTAATTTTATTTTTAAATATTATAATATGATATATATATATATATATATATATATATATATATATATATGTATGTATAATTTTATTAATTCATATGTATATAGTTTTCTGATATATTTAATTCTAAAATATATGCATTTCTTAAAATCGTATGATTTTATATTTTAAGTTTATAAAAACATCATTTTTAACTCGTATATTTAGATTTTAAATTTTAACTTATTTTTTAAATTTATACATGTAAATATATGTAAAGAGTAATTTATAAAAATTTTATTGAAATTATGACATATAAATCTGTTTGCAAGTATCTTAAGAATCATTATGGAGTACCACATTGAAACCTCAATTTTATAACAACTTTATTATTTTTGGTTCTAAATTGAGAATACAAAATTAATAAATATAAGGAAAATTATGAAATCGTGCAATGAAAATTATTTTATCGATACATGATAATACATGAAATCATACAATGAAAATTATCTTGTTGATACTTAAAAATGAATATTTCCTTTGAATCATTGAATTAATGCTTCCAACTTGACAGATTAAATTGCTGAATCAATATTCTTCAAATTTCTCCAAAAAGCTTAACTTTTCATATGCACAAAATTTGTATGCATGTATAGAAATATCTCCGATATCATCTTTCGCAATTTCTTGAAAAATTAAAACATAGAATCATAAGATTAAATATAAGATTAAAAACTAGAATTATAAAAATCTTCATTCTTAGAGAAATTATAGAAATGAAAGGAATAAAATTGACAGATTCTTCATATTTTTTTATCTTCTTTTATGATTCCTGTATATATGATTTAACAATTAAATTTGGTGACGAAGCAAATTCAAAATTAAAGTAATACGATTTCTTTTATTCAAAAATTGATTGTATATAAAGTAATTATGTATGAATAATATTATATAATATTATTTTTGCTCTTTAAAATAGATCTTTTTACATTGATATTTTTATTTCAATAATATTTCTATTATATTATTAAACGCACCTTCTTTGACTAGAATTTGATTAAAAATTTTATGAATTTTATGAATTATGTATTTTTAAATAACTTCAAGAAAGCGGCAGTTTCTGTTATAAAAAAAAAAGATGACAAAAAAAGAGGACAAATTATAATTTTGATCTGTCTGTCATCATTCATATTCCGTACAATATATTCATAAAATATTTTAAAATTAAAAAATAAATATTATGAGTAAAAATTTTTCATAAATATAATTCTATCTTCAGAAATTTCAAAGTTATTCATATTTTTCTTAAACTATAAATAAATAAAACTATAAATTTATTTCATTTCAATCAAGAAATAGTAAGTAAGATTAAAATCTGATCCAATGATTTATAATAATATAAACTTTCCGTGGGTTTAAAAAATACAGCAATGTATGAGAATAAAGATATAAAATATAGAAAAAATAAATCATATAGATGATAAAGAGATTAAATTTGTTTATTTAATAAATAAATGAAATAAAATTTATTTTGAAAAATGTTTAAAATAATTTCTATCGATTTCAATATATCAATATATATGTTATATATGATAAATAAATGTATATTATAAATGATTAATTCTTTCTGATCCTTCTCATATTTCCAGACATCTATAATTATTTGAACTTTGTATAAATTTAGATAAATTAATATACATATTTCTTGTAGCTTTAATTATCAAACGATTCTAGCATAAGATTTATATTGAAATATAAGTTATAAATATTTTATTAATTGGTAAGCTTCTTTGGTTATAGTATATTTATTACGGTGTTATTATTAATCAGTACGATTTAGAAATTTATTATGATCGATTCAATTTGTTTATTGTTAGAAATTATATTATTTCTGCGATATTGATATATAATCAAAGAGAAAAAAGTGATAAGATTATGATGAATAAGTTTTAATTTCCGATGAGAAAAATTGCAAGAAATTTCATACAAGTATGCTACATAATGTACAAAAAAATGTTTCTCGAGAAAAATTATATTTCTCAACAAACTTTTGATTGAATAGTTTAATTGTTTTCTTTAAACAGACAAAATATTCATTCGCTTAACAACAAAATAATTGAAGAATACTATTGAAAAAAAATTAGGAATTGTTATTGGCTACAATAATAAATGAATTGCATACAATTTGTTGAAAAATTATTATAATGGCGTTATAATGGAATTTTTAGAAAAAGTATATAGCATTATATAAATAGTATCTCCAGAATTACAGATATCATTTGTGTTATATCATTAGAAATTTCATGACGATTTTCGATTTTTAGAATAATGCAATTTCTTATCAATAGATACTATCAATAGATAGTATTAAATAAAAAGAAATATAATCTTTTTACAACATTCTATTTATCGTTACTTTTATATTATACAATACAATAACATAATATCATGATTAAACACCATGCAAATACATAAATGCGTATACGCATAAATACATAATATCATTATCGATTTTTTCAAAACTGATTTTGGTAAATTTTCAGCTTTCATATAATGTTATTATTACATTATAGTATTCCTATAATGTAATAATAACGATAATTGAAATTTTATTGATAGTTCCTTTAATCACCAAAAATATGCAAAATTTTGACTTTTGAGTTATCTGTATTTTTATTAATTAGAAAAAATATCCATAACTCAAAGAAATCGGATATAGTAGCAATATGGCAGATATTCTCATGATATATATTTAAATCATAAAATATTAAATAAAAAATTTCCGCAACATTAAATCAGATATGACGTAAATGTTTAATTATTAGATATAGCAGCATAAGATTATGCTACAAAAGATTTCTGAAAAAGGAATCGTTTATTTAATCGTTGTATACGCTGAAAGACAAACAGCTCTATTCTTAGTCGCTGCACCAAATATGATCCCTATACGCTGTATATGCTATATATAATGGATTTCAAGAGGTCCTATCATAACTTTGCTCATATGTTGAAGAAGATCTCTGGAAATGTTTCATTCGAGAACAATATCTTTCAACATTCAAGACATAATATAATAGTGGAGAATAATTATTGTTTAGATGATGTCCAAAAAGCGAAATCATGAAGCTCAGTTATGTATAAATATGCATCTTATTTTGTTAGATTTTCAGTATGCTTCTTAAATGAACCCAATTGTTTTGCTAAGAAAGAGAGATGAATCCTTAAATCTATTACAAGTAAGAAGTGATTGACGTATTCTAGTTTTTAATATATACAGCAAAATGTGAAGTCAGATTTAATCGACTAAATTAAATTGTGAATTATTTAACTATCGCTAATAATCTTAAATTTATTTAATAAGTTATTCATTCCAACATTTCCTCATTGAACGCTAATTAATACTCTTCACGCGGTATTTTTTATTGCATTTAGCATACTTAAATAAATCAACGTTTCACTAATAGCATTTTTTCGTTAAGTTCTGTGTTAATGCAGTGAGCATCGATAAATATATTACAATATAATAATATATTAATTATAATATATAATAATATATAATAGTCACATTATTTGAATTCATTGCAACTTTTTAGTCCCAATTCAGAATAGAATTGTCGTTTTTAATACAAGGATCATTTTTTGTGACGGAATAATATTTCAGCACAGATATGCAGTGTATGTAATTTATAGGCACGTATTTCGCGCATAGTATACTTTTTTCATATTATATTACTATTATATTACTAATTGCTTCAATGGATACAGAATTTATGCAAATTTAATTTATCCTGAAATATGAAACGTAGACACTGCACATTTCACTCTCGCGCTTAACTTCGTTCCCATATCACTTTTATCAACTAAGAGTTGCAATTCAATTATATATAAAATGTAATCAGCATTAACAAAAATATGAAGGTGTAAAAATATGAAAGTGTTGAGAGAAAGAGAGAGAGAGAGAGAGAGAGAGAGAGAGAGAGAGAGGATATTTTATTTCTTTTAATAATAAATATTTCTACTATATGATATGAGTTCCTTTTTTTCTTCTTTTTACAGGTATCAATTATTATATTGTTTTTGTGCAATTTTTGCTTTGACATAACTTTATAATATAGATATAATATAGATTATGATTATTTAAAAAAAATACTATAGGTAATTATACGAAGATATTCGAATCAGCTATATGAATTAGAAATCTATTAAAATACGATATTGGATGTTCGGGTTTTTCAAGATATAAATAACGATTATCATATTTTCATACAATACACATAACATTTTCATATTAAAAGATATGTTTTAAAGTTTATCAGAACATTTATCGTTAATATTATTGACCATTATTAGTGTTAATATTAAATTTATACGTATAAGATAAATTTAAATTTAAAATTAATTGAATTTAAATTATTATTTAATTTATTACTTAAATAAATTTAATTTCTTATTTAATATAAAATATTAATTTGTGAGATTAAATATGTTCAAATTAATAATTAATTAATACATATTAAAATTAGTTTTAGGTTATTATAAAAAAATATATTTATGTTTATTTGATAATAGTTATAATTTTAACAATAATAATTTTAAGGTTAAATTTATTTCTAATTGATTTAAGATTATGAATTGAGTGGGTATTATTTTTAGGTTAAATTCTATAATAATAGAAATTTTAATTTTAATTGACTAGATTTCTAAATCATTTATAGGATTGGTTTTGATAATTTCTTCAATAGTTATTTTATGTAGAATTAGTTACATAATAGAAGATAAATTTATTAATTGATTCCTTTTTTTAGTAACTATATTTGTTATTTCTCTAATATTAATAATTTTGAGCTCTAGATTGTTACGTTCCGTATAAAAAAATATATACATAATGAAAAATATATACATAAATTTACTAATAGACAATGAATTTAAAAGCGATTTTATATATAATAATTTTCTTTCATATTTAAATATTAATATCTTGTTTTTAAATTTAATTTAATTATATTATACTATACATTTTCATTTATTATATTATATTATCATTTTTAGGATTCAAGATTGCGTTTAGAATCAGAACTTAGCAAAAAAATAGTTTTAATAAATATTTCAAAATGTTTTTCAAGATAATCTGATTGAAAAAGCAAATGATTTTAATTGAAAAAAATCTTAATTGAATACTAAATATATAAATCAATAAAAATTAACAAGCATGTTAATAAGCATTTAAATATGACAAGGCAAGAAAATTCGCGTTAAATGAGCGCCATAAAAAAGATCAAGACATCGCTACGTCTATGATAACGACGTGTACATTCCATGTTAACAACATTTTAACATTGAATAACACAAAAAGGAAATGAAAATAAAAATCTAAATGCCATAAAAATACACTTGGGCATATTTTTTATTTGATTTTAATTTTGATTAAGACGATCAGACATTATGACAAATGATTCATATATGATTTAAAACAAAGTAATATAATAACGCGAAATAATAGAGATAATTTCAAAAGTATTCCTGGACTCTTCTTTTAATGCAATTAATTATTTTGAACGTTGCTTATTCGTATAATGAAAATTTGTATAATTTTATTGAAATCTAACGTAAAATTTAATATTTTTTGACAATATGCAATATATTATGCTCAATGCTTGTGTTAATAAATAATCATAGTTGATGAATATAATAAAAACCATCAAATTATAACTGTCAATGTATAATTAATATAACGTTTATTTATATATATAATATATATTAACCATGTAAAATAATCCAGATGAACATAAATCATAACTACTACACTTCTCTAGTCACCATCTTTGTTAAAGAAAATAATGAACATAATATAAAATTTATATATAGATGAACTACAGATGAATAGGCTACTATTATCTTTATATCAATTTGAATCAAACAGTATAATCTTATATAAAAACACTCAATAAGCCCTTCTTTTTAACCTTATTTTTAAAAAATGATTCAAACATCTATCAACAAATATTATTGTTAAACGAATTGAACTATAACCACCTAATTTAAGTAAAATAGCTAATAATATTGACCTATTGATCCATGCACTGGAAGTTCTACATGAGCTTTAGATCTGATTTAAAAATTCTATTTCCTTAATAAATTCAAAAATCTCTATGCAATTTATATCTATATATTTGAATTTCTCAATAGAATAGATAATTCATTCGTTCTGCGCTACAAAATTTATGTTCTTTAACGTTTTGTTTTGTAATATTATTTTAACAGATTAGCACATCAAAAATATTGATATTGCTTTAGAAACAGAGGTAAGAAAAATCCAAATTTTATATTTTCAAAATATTTTATTTAATACCTACCATTACCGAAGCTCTTTAAGGATTTGACAAATGAACGAATGTAAATATACTCTTATATATAATACTATATAAATATACTCTTATATATAAATTCTTACGAAATGTGGTTGTGGATATGAACTTTTACAACACATTAAAAACTGACATTAAATGTTTTTAATATTTTCCTAAAAATAGTCGAAGATAAATTTATATTGAATTAGTTATGCAGTCACAATTCATGTAGAATCATATAATTATCTTTGAATAAATTTAAAAGATTTGAGTCTTTTTCATAAAAATAAATTTGTTATTGTTAGAGAAGAAGAAATATAAATATATGTTTAGTATGACAATAATGATAATAATAAAAAACTGATAAATAACATATAAATATATACAAATAATAAATACGAATAAATACGAGATGATACAACATGTAATATTTCTTCACCTGTATTTTGTATTTTGAAAATTATCTATGAATACGGATTAAAATCAAATTAATATGATAGATTATCGTTAATTCTATCTAGTATATCATCATAAAGATTGTGATGATAATTTAATATGTATATGATGTTCTATTATATATCCTATATAATTAGCAAATATATAATAATATAATATATATAATAATCGAATGTTACGTATAGGGAAGAAATCAGTAATCAGATTTTATTGTTTCGCATAACACTCACAAACACGGTGATGTTTCCCTTTGCGGAGAATATCATGTGCCAATGGGAACTCGAAGCTTTTAAAGGAAAAAGCGTTCCCCAAAGCCCATGAATCCACTGCCTGACCATTGAGTGATTTATCGTCCTAAACACGTTAAAACTTCAAAAGAAAAGTTCACGAATAATCCCGATCGTTCTTTCGCGCTATTACAAAACCCAGAGTTTCAAGAAGATTAACTTCCACTTGAATATAATTTATATATTAGCAAGTTATTAAATATACATGTAAAATTTAAGAAACATTTTTTAATTGTTAAATTTCATGCCTGCATAATTATATTGTATTAATAATAGTATATCATTTATAAATATTTTGATATTAGATCGACAAATGATAAATTTCACAAAAGAAATCTTTTTCAAACATAAATATATGTTTTCATAGTTTCATCATTTTTTTTCTTTGAGCAAATCTTGTGTGACAAATCTAATGAAAATCATATGAATGAAAATCAAAATAATACGAATGATTGTAGCAAATTTTTGTAAATCATAAATTAATTAGAAAATTGATAAACTACTAAAGTAGAAATTTCACAAAAACTTCGGGAAGTTATATTTGTGATGAAAATATGAATTTTATATTTGTGATAAAAACATGAATTTTAGTATCTAACAATGGATGTTAGATAATGGATAAATTACAAATGAAAATATAAACCAATTTTTGAAGAATTACATACACATGTACAATAATATACAATACTTTACAAATATAAATTTATATGCGAGATGTATATACAATTATTATAAATTTGCTTTAATCTTTATATTGTAAAACTATCTAAGTTTTTACAAAAAGCTTAATGGCATTAACGAAAAGTTATCATGTGGAGCAGTGGATTCTAAATCGTAATTTAAAATAAAAAACAATATCTCATATAACGTATTTTATGAATATGTATTTTTCCTATTAGAATTTAATCACAGCACTTATTTCTTACCAATGTTCACTAAAATTATGGGATTTTCTGCACCACAAAATCTCTCTAAAAAGGTATCTATTAAAAAATAAGTTTTCTATTTAATTTTGCAAAAATACAAAAATGTTGCGAGTTGCATGCGAGAATTGAGAATTAAAACAACTCTGTGCAATCAATTATATATATAAATATATAAATATATAAATATATATAAATATAAATGTATATATAAATATATATATTTATTGTATTTCATCTGAAATACAAAATGCATCGCATTTTAAATCTAATAGTGATGTTGCATCAAAACATTGCATTTATTAGATGAATTTATTTACATCATTTACATTAACTAAAATATAATATCAATATAATTTTATGATTTTTATTTATAAGAAATAAAAACAATATTTTTATATTTTTTTAGGCTAGCTATCGCCTCATTTTTACTATTAATCACATTAATAACAATTTACATTATAACTTTTATTATTCCCTAATAAATATAATTATAATTTTAAATCTTATATTTAAACTAGGCCTTCCTTCTTTACATTTTCCTCATAATTTCTATATATATAGATTGAATTATAATTTTAATTTTTTTTCTCCATTCCAAAAATTATTCCATTTGTTATTATCTCACTTATTATTTATCATTCAATAATATTTATATTAATAATTATTTTAATAATAATCATCCTCATTTTATATCATTTAAAATAAGAAATCTAAAAAAACTTATAGCCTAATCATCTATTAATCAAATAGGATGAATAGGTATTTTGCTATTTTATAAATATAACTAACAATATATATATATATATATATATATATATATATATATATATATAATATATAGGAAAAAAAGACATCAAAGTACATTTCAGAATTAATGCATGCAAAAAGCGAAAGCACGCGATATTTTTGCTAATGCCTAATATTATTGTTTCGCATACAATATTATTATATATTTTCTTAATTACCCATATATATTTAAATAATAAATGAAATAAAAATAATATAATATAATATAAATCAACTATTATGTAACATAGAACTAAAAACATATAAAGAATATTATTACTGTTCAAAGATTTTTAAAAGTTTTTGAGCTAAATAAAAACGTCAAAATTTTATAATAGCGTCGATTTCTCCATAAAATTCAAACTTTATATTCAACAATAATTAAAAATACAATGCAATACATTAATCTTTAAATATAATTTTAATTTAAATATAATTTTAATTAAAATGTTTTTGTTGATATTCCATTACAGTTCGCTTATTAAGCAATAAAACTGATTATTAAAAAAAACAACAAAGATTGAATATATGATCTATTTTTCAAAAATATGTGCAATTTTAATACATCTAAACACGATTAATTAATGATTAGGAAATATCTAAAAGATCATATATAAATATAATTTGCGGAGAATACATTACGATTTTTCGCATGTTCTTCATATCTTTCTTTCAACTTTTATTAAAAATTTTAAAGCATAAGATAATTACTATCCTATTTTTTAAACCGAGTTACGTTAATAGAATTATATTTTATTTTCTAAATGGATATAATTACTAAAGAGAAAACATTTTGGAGAACAATATCCAAAAATTCGCAATGCATAAATTATCTCGGGGAAAAATTGTCCATATGAACATAAAGCGCTATAATATATGATTATATATAAATCAATATTCTTTATATTACATATATAATTACATATATAATTACTTAACAGAAACATGATACATAGTCATATATAATCTTCTGTCATTTCATATAATCCTGTATGATCATAATATTACATATATACATAATATCTTATTACATATGGAACATCTTTTCCCAAAATAGCAAAACAAGATCGATATAATTTATTACAATTAACAATTAAATGCAATCGTTGCATTGAAACTGAGAAAACTATACATCGAGGGAAATCAATTTTAAACATGAATCAATTCTAAACATAATACTCTTCCTTTAAAAGACATATTTCTTTCAAAAGGATTAATTTTATCATTTAATTGCTGGACTTATAATTCCATGAACAATCGCGCGGAATCCTTAAGAGAAAGAAACGCCAGCTCGCTGGGACAAGGTGGAAACGAGCCAACGCGTACCGTAATACTGCAGACAGGAGGCAACTTGATGGTGACCTAGCTGGAGCTGAAACGTGTACGTGGAAACTTCTACCCCCTGCTACGAATTACCGTTGCTCTTAGCTTGTACTACGTCAGAGCATTTAATGCTACGCCCGGTATATAACACTTCTCTCTTGTCCGGTTCTCCACATTCAATTCTCTTTTTAACTTTCGTAGCAGGAAATACGATAGAAAGACGCCTGTGGCCAAGTTGACGAACTCTATGAATCCCTTCGATCTATACGATGTAGACAGATCCGGACAGAGAAAAGGGTAAAAAGAAAGAAAAATAAAGGCCACTGGTCTTGCTGTAGTGCATTCAATCTGAGTTTCTTTGGATCGAGATAGAATTTGTGTCCTTTTTAATTGTTTATTATATATTTTTCCGCAGTCTTTCTTTCCGCATGAGATATAAAGGAAACACTAATTTCACAGATTTTAATTTACAACTGTTGCTTGTCCATGAAATTTAAAATCATTTTCTGCAGAGCATTCAACAAGCCTTGATTTTAACTCAACATTTCCTAAAACAAGATTGCTTAACGTCTCAGATAACATAATCTATATAAAAAAATGCATGTAATTCTTCGCTGTTCGTATAGAATGTTTCTTACTTTTCAGTTTTTTTTCCAAGCTATTTTTCGCTTACAGATAATTAATTTATTTTATTAATTAATCTTGATTTAAAATAACGAAGATTCCTCAGATTTTATATCAAGGCACATATCTTGCTTCTTTTGTTCGTATCACTTATTGAGCGGTTGATACAAAATATGTCGTGCACAATAAAATATCAATAAAATATCATTACTCGATCTCTAATTCTCGAATATCTGAATTTAAACGAAGCAATCTGATTCTGTTAACATAAATATTACTTATAAATATCGATATTACTAAAGATTAATTCACAATTAAATGTTTACTCGAAGCTATGATTACATTTCTCACAATATAAGACTTATATAAAAGTTCAAATGGACAATGTATGATGAGATAACAAGCATGTTAACTCAGTTAATCTGTTTCTTTGATTAATTCGCGATAAGATTCATTTATGAGAGAGTAAGAAGAGGAAAATATTTTGCCATCTGAAATGATAGATAACTTTCCTAAAGAATGATGTGCAATTATACAATTCCACTATTTATAACAAGTTATCTATAAGAGAAAAAGAATAAAAAGTTTTCATCAAAAAAATTTATGTCGTAGCGATATTAGTTGCAACACGAAATAAAATTTTGCTTGTTTCGAAAATCAAAATGAAGAAAATATAATATATGTTTCTTTTCCGATATGTATTTTTATAAAATTCTGAAATCATAAACTATTTACTTTTCTTTTTATTGCTATATTTACATCTTTTATTTTTTATTTAAGAAAATTTAGTAACATATTTGGCAATATAACTTTAACATATATATTTATTTCCAAATATATATACATTTATATATATATATATATATATATATATATATATATATATATTTCTGAATTTTGAATTAATACGATTCATTTTTCATTTGTTCCTTAACTATTTTATATTTACAACTTCATCGGCAAAAAATCCAAATCAATATTTTTTAAATAAAACTGATATATTTGCTATAAGCCGCAGAAATCCTACGTAAAATGTAAAAATAAAAATTATAAGAAATTATAAACATCTCTAAAATTACAAGATATTTCTTTGCATTTTGATATACATTATTGCACCTGAAACGATATAACGGAAACTATAGAATTCTAAACCTTAGAAATAAAGATTGCAAATACGAAACAGAATTAAGCCATATATCTTTTTACAAAAAGTATTAATTAATTTTATAATTAATCTATACTTTATCTGTAATTTATATACTATATATAATTTAATTTGTATATATACTTGATTCAATGTTTTATTAATATTTTAACAATAACTTTATGATTGTTTGTGAATTACAAAAAATACAACGAACGATCTTTATACTTTTTTTCTGGATTATATTAGATTCTAATAAAAATTCATAACATTATTTAATCTTTTCTAATAAACAGATGAAATGTTTTAAAAAAGAGAGATTATATAGCTATCACAAAGATTGCAAATAATATAACAAAACGGCGCATTTATGATTAAACAAATACTCATAATACAGATATAATAATCATCTTAAAAGGTGCTAAAAGAACGAATTTCACTAGAAAGATGCTAAAAGAAATTTTTATTAGAATTAGATATATGCGAGTTAGACACACACAGATAGCGTGACAATCCTGATTGTGATTTAGCCGTTTCATGATGATTTGCTTCCTTCACACATAACCATAAGAGTCATAAAAACCTCTCATGGACAGTCTTTCAAAGTATTTTTCCATTTTTAAATAATATTTTATTTCGCGTGACATTATTCCCATTTACGTACTCATATATATTACATCTGCTTTTGCATAATATATTTGATTGTATTTCAATGTTGCATTTTCGAGTCACATCTATCGTTAATAAATATATATATAAATATATAGATATAATATAGGTGTTCCAAAGCTACCGGAAATAATTTCAAAGGCAAATTCTATAGATCGATTTAAAATGAAAATCTATAAATCAAATATGAAAATATCAAAGTTTAATAATTTTCATATAAAGTGATTAAAGTTAACTAATAACAGAACGGAGATTTTAGTATATCCATTATATGTTTGATATGTACAGCATAGGTATTTTTGTGAATTGATGATATTGCAATTATCGTATAAATTAACGTATATTGTATAAATTATCATATAAATTATGGTATAAATATATCTTCATAATTTCAAAAAGGAATTGTTTTTTTTAATATACTTTTGCGAGTATGCAAAATTTCAATTCTGTCATTAATGAATTACAATCGCTTCTTATTTAAAAATTATTACAGCTTTGATATTTCCATAGCACAACTTTTGTCTCAAAATGTACTGTAGAATGTGTCCTTAAAATTATCATCGATGATTTTAAAACATTATTTTATAATTGTGTCTTATTTCTAAAAGATATAGTAACATTTTATTTGATGTAAAAGAGTTGGCATTTGATGAACGAATTAAAACATTGTGCGTGTATGTATATAAATGTTAGAAAGCATAATTTCATGATTTCATTTCAACGAATGCTAGATTTTCTTTATCTTTATATTATGCTGCTAATATAAAAAAAATAGAAAAATACATTTCACTTTGTCACGCGATTTCATATTCTGCATAAAAATATGAATAACATATTATCGAAAGTGATTGTTCAAATGACATTTGATATGAGGACAATTTATACAAAATTAATAATTTTAATCAAAAATAATTCCCTCAAAAGATTGATAAGTTTTCTCTTTAAATTAATGTGATTATTATATATATAGAATGAACAATATAATTTGATCACTTTAATTATTTCCACTTTTAATGAACCAATACCAATTGTTTTTTTTAATATTTCAGTGTTCAAAGAGTCTTATTGATTCTAATATATATTTTGTAAATCATTCATTCATACTTTTCAGAATCACTTCTATATGAAATTCTATATTTTTTGCTATTTTTATCATCGTACATTTTTCCAGTTTTAATTAAAGATCTCGGCAAATAACTTTTATTTGAAAATTGTTCAGCATTGCACTCAGTCACTCGAGATTAGATATAGAGAATAGATGCTTCTCTTAAGCTATACATAAAAAGATTTTTTCTCGTTCTTGCAATTCTGATTCATAATTATACTTTTGATGCTACTTATAACTATACTTTTGAGAAAGTGCAATTAATTTATAAAGCTATCAAGGATACAATATTTTCAATGTTTATAAATATTATAAAGACCAAACTGATTTAATTAAATAATATAACAACGCTTTGCATATATGGCATTATAAAATTCCCTTAAAATATTATTTTTATCATATATTCTCATTTAGAAAATAAAAAAAGTATTTCTCGATATTTATCGAACTCGTTTCTGTTCCAATTTATATTATAATATTAGATGAAAATTGTTGAAAAGAATAATTTATTAAATATTAAAAAATTAAATATTAAAAAATATTAATCTATTAAAGGATCCTTTGAACACCGAAATGTTAAGAAAATCATTTGTTGTCATTAGTATAATCATTAGTATAAATCATTAGTATAAATAGAAATCATTAAAATAATCAAATTATGTATACTTATATGTAGGATATATAAACGGTATTAATGAAAAAGTGAGAGAAGTGTACGCGCGGTGCGTGGGGTATGGGAGGGGAGTGATGACCTTCGATGAAAAGAATCGGCATCAAGCAATAGAATCGGCATTGTTTGATAACGATAGCGGCGTTACGCAGTGCCCATTACAGTATTTCCAATGCGCGGTATGCGCGGCATAGGACTAAGCGGCGATCACTTTGAAGGCGGTGTCTCAAAAGAACGTAACTATCTTAAGATTCGAGTATTTTTTGAAAAATAAGTGATGTGATAACGGGATGAGGGAGAGTGCGAGAAGAGAGCTTAACGAGAGTCTAGCAAGTGAACGATTGATTGTGCGAGAATTCATATAGAGTAAAAAATGAACTGCTGATCTTAATTCTTATTATATGTTCCATTTCATATCATAAATACGTATACATATATGTATACGTATATATGTATACGTATACGTATATGCTGTATATATATATATATATATATATATATATATATATATATATATATTCATTCTATATATATATATAGAATGATTCATAAAATATGTTTATATAAGTTTACATATGTTTATATTAAAGTTGTTTATATAAGAAATGTTTAATGTTGAGAGGGGATGCATGAATGGAGGAAATTATTTTTTACAGACATCTTAAGTAGATTTCAAAATCAATTCGACTTTTTTTAAAATAAAATGTTATATTTTGTAATTCTTAAGCTAATTATCGGAAATATTAAAGTAATTTCAAATATTTTAATTGAAGTATTAAGAATAGTAACGAAGCATTTAATATATAAGAACTATACAGATCTTTTTGCTGAAAACTTTGGGGAAAAAGGACCATAAAGAAATAGGATGGAAAGAAATCTTTGTAGAAGAAGAACAAAGGACTTACTATCGATATTTATAGACAAAGAAAATAGTCCAAAGAAAATAGAACTAGAATAAAAAATAGAAAATATGTAGAAACAAATGTGCAATTGCAAAATCAAGGAAATAATATAAAGATAAATCAAGGAATGTAACCTTTCATTTATACTTTATAACCTAGATTTAAATCATATGATAAGGATTTAGAAACAATGTGTTCTCAAAGAAATTTCATTAAACAAGAAAGGGTATATAAACGCAATCCTATTTAGCAACAATCAAACTATCATCATAGCTTTTGAGGACGATTTAGAGCAGTGCATCAATTAAACCTAATAGCTCTAGAATATGATTGCGAAATCTCAAAAAAAGAAAAGAAAAATCATGATACTTAAAAGAAAAGTCTCAATAAAATAAAAAATAATAATCGAAAATTAAATAATTGAATAGTAAACACTTTTAAGTATCTAGAATGTAGAATATCGTATCAAGATAAACAGGATATCGATCAAAAGCCGATTTCTTTTTAAATGTTGTGCGGAACAATTCGACGCACATTAAGAAACAGATCTAAGAAAAATATGCAAATAAAGTTTTACAAAGTAATGGCAATGCCGTCTCTGTTATGTGGAAGTGAAACTTAATGAATAAAAAGTAATGTAAGTAATGAATAAAAAGAAAACGCTACAAAAATCCAGTCTAAAATGAAATTTCTAACATCAATAGAATACATAAGCATAGAAAGGATAACAAACAACGATATTAGACGACAACTGAACATTTAGCACTGATTTTCGATATTACTTCATAAATACAATCCAGGAAGAAGAAAAGATATGGGACACTTGCTGAAAAAATAGCATATTGAGGCGGAACAGACATCTGCATCTGAATCGTGAAAGCGATGATAATGATAAATTATGCAAAAAGAGATACAATATAGTTAGTTTTGTGGGCTTAGTTTTGTTTCTTTATGCATCAATAATTTTGATGTCCTTATAAAATACATTATTAAGCATGTTTCGAAAATCATTATTTAAAAAATTAAATATGTAATATTCTAAGAGTATCCTAATATCTCCAGTATAAAAATATGCTATACATGCACGCGCACATTCGCCCGCATGCACATATACAGAGAGAGAGAGAAAGAGAGAGGAGAGAGAGAGAGAGCGAGAGAGAGAG
>JAHMML010000035.1:1378979-1484605 GCA_020341155.1 Eciton burchellii | reverse complement strand
GAGACCGAGAGAGACCGAGAGAGACCGAGAGAGACCGAGAGAGACCGAGAGAGACCGAGAGAGAGCGAGAGAGAGAGAATTGTAATTAACATTTTTTGTAAAATTAAAATGTCAATTAAAGGATAAATAGTAAAATTTCTTTAACTTTTGTTCGGTAATCACGTTACTATTAAAATATTTTGGAGATTTCTTTAGATTCAAGAGAAGAGATAACAGATAAAAAAACAAAGAAAGCGATTTCATATAAACCTGAGACTAGTAAATGCCAGAAAGTAATACTGTATGGAGAATACAACGAAGAGATAAATAATAAAGGTATATTCTAAGAGAATCGAAAAATGTATCTCCAAAACTAATTGTTCATATATAATTATAATCCAAAGCCGGAAGTTGGAAGATTTCATCCTTGAACTTTGTGAAAGAAACTCTAGCGTATCATATATATAATATATCTATTATAGAAGTTTAGTTTGATTCGCTGTCTGCCATACGATGAGCCGAACATCGTCCTTGTCCGGACGAAGTTTTCCAAACGAAAAATCCAATCATCCTCTCGCTCACAATCACCCTTTTCTAAAGGCGATAAACTTACGACACTATATCTGAGATGTTTCTTTGCGAACCTGGACACATCGAGAAAATCACAATATAAAAATGCGTATGATTTTTCACAACTATGTATTTCATCGTAGCGGTCTTTCATGTATTTCATAATTTTGATGATTTAATATATTAAAAAATCAGAATGCTAGAATAAATTTAACGAAGAGCAAAATATATCAGAAATCTTTTCTTGAATAGAAAATATTTTCAATTCAAGTAAAAATTTAGAACTTTAATATGCGCGCGCACACAGAGGAAAAATGATATGATAAGAATATGAAAAATTGTTTGCTTAAAATTAAAAAAGATTGTTTTCTTATAATCGAAGGCCGCTATTTCCAACGTTATTCATTATAATTTTATTCTATTTGCTTTTTTATTTTCTCCCAAAATTAAATTTTTACTCAAAATCTGGATCATTAGTATCGTGTATGATAATATACTTTATTATTTGAAAATTATTAAATTGATTAAAAAATAATAATGAAAGAATTTTCCTAAAAGAATCAAATTTTTTAAATATTTATAATTATATTTTTAAATGATGATATTCTGATCATATCCCGTTAAAAAGATTTAATAAAAAATTATACAGAAGCTGTTTCCATTCATCTAACAATATATAAGAGAATTAAAAAAATATTAAAATATAAATATTCTTTTCATTAGCGAAATGTTCCACAATATCCAAATATCATTTTTTAATTTAATATTTGAAAGAAAAATATAAATCTAATTTTCAACTCGCTTTTTTAGAGGAATGTATTCAATTTCTTATAAATACTTCTTTAAACGTAAAAATGTTATTTTCATATGTAAAAACAAATTTCAGCTTGTTTGCAATTATATTAGCATTATTTCTAGTATTAACATTATATTAATATTTTCGTAAAAGTTTGTCATTTCAAACATCTTATCTATTAAAAAGATTTGATAATACTATACTATACTATACTAAAACTATACTATACTATCGTATCATAAATATTATCGTAAAAAAATAAAATTATTAGTGAAATTACCTTTTCAATCGAATATTGTTCTGTTGATTTAAATAGATCTGAAATAATAATAGAAATAATAATAGATCTTATACTTTTAGATATAACTAATAAATAGAATTCAATTTTTTTCCATAACTCTTTAACAGTAAAAATTTAACTCTTTAACAGCAAAATAAAAAGCAATATTTCAGATAAATACGAATTATATAAATAATAATTATTTTATTATATATAAATAATAATAATTCTGATGAAAGGAAATAAAGAAAGATTATGTATCGTATATTTCATTCCATTTTCTTCCCAAAGAAGCAAGAAGATCTCCTTTTGCTTCTCTAAAATATTTTACAAAAATCTTTTTACATATCAAATAGCTGTTCTCTCTTATTTAATATAAAAAAATGTTAATCTATATGATTACAATGATTTCAAAGAAAATGATTTGTAACAAATTATTTAGCTATAAATAATGTACTATATACCTAAAGCTATAATGTACTATATACCTAAAGCGTCCAAAATTATACCTAAAATTATAGTCACGCTATCGCATGATGGGCTATTGATAATGCTTCGGTAATAAATGGACTTTGATAATCTCGATGGAACTATGAGCAGACGCAATCGCATAGAGATATGAATGACAATGCATTGTTGGTACAGAGTATGTATGCATGTTATTCATGAGTGCAGGCATGCTACGCGCAAATATCGCGTGTATATAACGCTTAACTTTAGTCCTACTTTTGATGTTTTGGATAGCTCGATGGGAATCGTGAGATAGTTCCAATAGTTTGCGGGAATCAATGCAAACATTCGAAAGCGAAACTCGAATACATTTGATGGAGATCGATGTTCTATCTCAACTCTTCATTAGATAGACGCAGCTATCAAGAGTTCAGAGGATGAGGAAGATGGGAATGTTCTAAGATAAATTTAAGACAAATTCTAAGACTGATTCAATGATATAAACCGATTTATTTAAATACTAGTCAATTGCTGACCGACTGATCGCGAATTACCTAGTATCGCGATTTATTTCGATAGCCAAGGTAGGGATTACTCGGAAACTTACTATGCTGATATTTAACGCTGGACATGTAATTATATTAGGCAAAATTTGCCGTGATTTTATAATTTCTTGCATTGTTATAAATAATTTGTGACAATATATCTGAAATTTTTTATTGTACATTTGTACTCAATTAAATACATACACATTGAGTACATATTTGTACTCAATATAATTAATGATTTATTTCGAGACATTTCATTTCATAAATTTTTTCTAAGCATTCTTATTCATAACATTATTATCATTATGAATTATAACCGATATTAAAGTTTTGATAGTAAAATCTTTATTGAAACAACTTAATGGATATGTCATTTGACTAAGTTTATTATATATCGTAATATATATATACATAACGTAATATATATATATATATCTAGTAATATAAATAACTAATATATTTATATCGATCATACACAAAATTTTAAAATAAAAAATATTTTTGTACCAGAGAATTTTGTACCTATCGTGCATGTATGAACATATTCTAACCAAATGTGTAATCCTCTGCGTATATCTCGTTTGTCCACCCTCTCTACGTGTGTATGGCTTAGGAACTCAATAATGAGTTTTTCATGGATTAAAATATTGAAAAAAAGCTTGACGAACAATCTTTCGCTTTGCATGTTACTATATTTTCATGTTTTATTCTATTTATGTGTATATTTTATATTTATCTTATATTTATGTCTACTTATACTTATACTATACTTATACTCAAGTGATAAAATATTTGAAAGAAATGAAAACAATAAAATTTTGTTCAAAAATTTTAATCTTATTGAATTCATTACTGTTATTTAATTTATTTCTGCATTCCCTAAAAGCTTCATTTCACCATGTTATATAGAACTAATTTGTAACATTAAATTCTGTATTAATTTTTTGCGATGAAATAAGAAACTCTTCAAAAGAGAAATACGAAAAAGTTTGTATGTGCAGGTAAAACTGTACCGTTCATAGAACTTACAGTCGCACACACTTCGGTACTGACCATCTTAGCGATTAGTTTTGAACGCTACTATGCTATCTGCGAGCCTTTGAGAGCGGGGTAAGTGCAGAACATTTTTTATGAAATATTCACGGAAAACCTAAAGAAAAAAGATTAATAAATAATTTAATAATTAATAGTCAATATTAACGCATAAATTATATAGACTTATAAATGTATTTTGTTTCGCTTAGGTACGTTTGCACGAAAAGAAGGGCGGCATTGCTATGTGTGTTGGCTTGGACAACGGCAGCTATGTGCACAAGGTGGGTATTCAAAATGATTACAATTAACATTTGTTTTTGAAGATGCATATTCTTGAAAGAATTCAAAGATGATTCTTCCTTTGGCAAAATTTTGGTCGATAATATAAAATTTTGAATTATGATAAAAACAGGTAGTCGATCCAAATCAAAAATAAAAAGCGGACAAAAGCAGTATCAGTACATAGCAAACGTGTATTATTGAATGCCTACTGTAAACGATTAATAAGTTACGGATGATTTAATATTTAAATAAATACCGTTAATGTAAATGATATATGACTACAAATAAAGTATGTAAATTGATAAAATAATTATATAACGAATAATGATATCCACTGGCTGATCACGAGTATTTCATAGAAGATAGTGAACTTATTTTTATCAAACTCTTGGAGTCTCTTGGTCTCTGAGATTGGCTATTTTTTATTACAAAATCAATTTCTTACCCAAAATTTTTTATTCAAAATCTAGATTTCAGTCAAAGCTTTACAAACTCAAAAATCATCTTAGAATTTACTTAGAAATATAATTTTTTAGAAACAAATGTATTAAAGAGAAACATTTGTTTATAAATCACATATAAAAAATTAACAAATTCATGACTTGCTTTAATGCCTTTTTATCCTTTTTTCTCTCGCTCATTTCTTTCTCTTTTCTATTTATCATTAAATTATTCTCCCTTCCCCTTTTCTTTCCTCCCTTTTATCTTCATTTCCTCATTTGCTCCCATCCACTCTCTCTTTATCTTTGCTTGATATATGCCATGCTTTTTTATTCGACATTTTCTTTTAACGCTCGTCTCCACTTGCATTATGGTTATATCATACAATGAAATCATCATCTAATAATCATAATTTTCATTCTAATTTTATTCTGAGATAGTATATTCTACAAATTATTTATTTACAAACTAATGGATGACTTTTTATTAAAATTACTTCTTGATACTACAGACTAAAGACTATTATAATTTACAAGATATCCAACACCAAACAATAACAATGACAAGGAAATTAATATATTATAAAATTATGCCAGTTATATGTTGATAACAAGATTGTATTTTTGTGTTATATTTATATTAAAGAAATTTAATTAAAAAGAAAGCGAAAAAATATATAAAATTTATAAAAATAATTAATTTTTAATTTCTATTATTATTATTTAAATTTTTAGATAATTATTTAGATAATTAATTAATTAAAATAGATCCATATTGGAAATATATTATTATGACACTACAATTGATTAAAACTGGAAAAATAATTCACAATATGTAAAGATGATTTTCATAAAAATTGACTCTCTCTCTCACTTAATTTAACAATATACAAAATTGCAGAAATAAATCAAGACATATGAAAAAAGAAATTTAATGAAAAAATGAGATGCATTTTAAATAATGCTATAATTATATAATCATAAGTAATTTTATGCTAATAAATTTTTTAATACTATCTAATTTCATAGTTAATATTAAATAGGACAATATATTATATTATAATAGATATATAGACTATTTGTATGAAATCGTAAAATATATTAATTTTAATACGCATAAGAGTGATTAAATTAAATATAGAAAAATTTCCTATTATTTTATAAATAATCAAATAAAATTTTGAAATACTTAGTAAACAAAATTCCTTAATAAGTCCACATTTTGTACGAAATAATTTTTTTACATTTAATAGTTATATAATATATTAATACAGAGCATAAATGGCAAAAACAAAATGACACACACATTTCTTCCTAATACATTTTATACATATTCGTCAATCTTCTAATCAACCATTTTTTTCGTCATCTTGAGATTTCAGAATGCCTATTATAATATTTAAAAAACATCGTTTTTAATTTAATAATTAATATTTAAAAAACAAATAGGCAAAGCAAACAACATAATCTCAAAACATTAAATAGAATGAAATTCAAAAAGTTATACATTGGATATCATATTTTTCTCATGTTTCAATTAAGGAAAAATGCTACCGAAGTTGCCGATATGATTTATTCTGCATTAGATGAAGATACTATAATGCAAAAAATGGTATCAGAAATATATTAAAGATTTCAGAATAGTAATTCGGTTTTTTCAATCGAAAATAGTTAACTAAAGGTAATCCTAGTCAACTAAAAGAGTTTAAAAAACTTGAACAACTGTTCTTAAACAACTCTTCAATGAATTATTGAAAAAATAGCGCTTAAAATCGATAATCTGTTTTACAATTCTGGATTACGGAGTAATCCAAAAAATAATTTCTTGTTACTTAAATAAAGTAGAAAGATCCAAAGATTGAACTAATGGATTCCACATTAAAGTTCAATTCAATTCGCTGCAAACAACAGAAAGAGACGGCTATGTTTTTACTCTCAAGATTTAAACGGAAGGATTTCTTGTATAAAATATCATAACACATATCACAACGAAAAATAAGTTTTGTATGACAACAAAGCGAATAAAATCATGGGTTAAATCTGCTTACTCGTCAATATCTATTTTGAAATCGAGTATCCATATCAGAAAAGTCTTAAATTATGTATTTAGTATAATATTTTACGAATCTGGAATCTGATCAATTCAGATAAGAGTTCCGTTTGAATGATAAAATTAAAAAGAAAAGTTTATTTAATAACCATAGAACAAAGTAAATCATTGTATGTACAATAACGCTCGGTTATGTGTCATAAAAGAAACGAGATGCGTAATTTATTTCTTACACTAGGAAATTTTTTCTCATGTGATTTGTTCACCAGATCTACCTTCGAATTGTCACTGCTTCCGGTCACTCCATACTACTCCATAATACTTAATCAATATATTTTGAATCATTAGAAAAGATATGAAAAAATATTGACGTCTCCATGTCATTCGATTTAGATATAAAATTCGTTAAAAATCTAGACGCTCATATAGAAGTAGAATGAATTAACTGAAACAGAAAATTCTTATACTGTTTTGTTAATAATTATTGAGATATTAAGTAAAAAAGATTGACAAAGAAAAGCATATCTCGCGCGCTGAAATACTAAACGGAATATTCTAGGCATGACAGCATGATCGCATCATATTGTACGCATTATGACGAACATAGATATGCGACGAGAGAATATCTATGCAAATGAAATAACGACCACCTGATCATCTTTTCTAGCTTACATTCCTTACAAAACTGTTATAAATAGTAGAAATAAGATATAAATAGTAGAAATCAGTTATTACAGGTTATTATACAGATCATTCTTTTCTTGTTTTCTTGAAAGAAAAAAGAAGAATAAGGAAAAGCATTTGTAGTGCTAAGCGGATCGCAGCCTGAGATTCAAATTTTTCATATTTTCTTTTCTCCGTCCACAGTTTACTTGCAATTTAGCCACATAAATCACAAGTAAGAGTTTTATTTGGTAAAATACAAAAATACAAAGATTTTCTTCTATTTTCAAAATATCTTCAAGTGATTAATCAATCAGAAATGCCTCCGAAATTTTGGAATCGTAGTTATAGCAACCAATGACCCTCATATTCTTAAAATTTCTAAAATATAGTTACATATCTATATCAATTTAATGTTTTAATATTTTTCACATATTACTATATCAAAAAGTTCATGACAACGATTTATATAATCATATAATGTTTTATCAATAAACATTACTACAATTACGCAGTAATACATTGTTACATGCATTATTTTATAATAAAGTGTTATTTATTGACAAATCGATATTTACAAATCACAATCAACAGGTTGACACGTCAAACATACTGAAACTTATTGTGTTTCACTCACCCGGATGAAAATCCTCGTTGATTCGAATTAGATCATCAACATCTATGGAATATTAATATATAATACAGTATAACCGGGAATATGATTATTGATCTTTATTTTAAAATCAATAAAATTGAGATAAAGTATACTGTATAGAATTTTAGAAAAATATTCTGTATAAGTTCTTCTAGAAAATTTGTCATAAGAAATTTGGATACAAATGTGATACCAGAATGACAGTTGTTCGGCATATAATGCTTATTCTACAGGTAAAGTTCTTACATTTCGTCATTGTTCGTCTTAGCAGCATTGTAAATACCAGCTCGATCTCCTTTCAATTCAAATACCGATTTCAATTCTTTGAAAAATGTACTAACAATATCAAAAAACATATAACGAATTGTAGATACATGTTCAGCAATAAATTGTGATGTTAATATATTTGAAGTGACTCGATAATCATTCCAATTACGTGTATTCAGAAATATATTGAAAGAAGGGGATCAGACATTTTGAAGAGATTCCAAACAGATTGATTATTTAGATAAATAAGCAAATGCCTAAATATTTTTCTTCTGGAATATCTTTTTTCATCATTTCTATTGGAATAATCTATCGTATCTTTTCGAAAAAATTATTTTATAATATTTGTCAAATTCGTTTTATTGTCTGCTAGAAGAAAAAAATTATAGGATTCCGTTTTGAAAATTGGGACGATCTTGAAAATTTTAAAAAAAGAATGTACAGAAAATATATTAAAATTAGTAAGCTTTTCTAAATACCAAAGCATTTAAAAAAGTAATTCAAATCGTTTAATAAGTATGAAAATAACTTATATAAGCAATTAATGTTGTCCATTCTGTATTAATATAATTATATAATTATCTTTGCTTTATGTAATAAATGTTATGAATTATATTGGTTAAACTTATTGAAACTTTATAAGTTCTTGATATTCAAGAATTGATATTTAATAAAGTTATCGATTACAATTGAAAATACTTTCAATGGTAAAAACTCATAGATATTAATAATTTGTTTTATTTCTCGTATGCGATATGATTTGCGTACAATATGACTATGTTTTTTGATAGTTTTTAATTTTTCTCTATTATTTTCTACAAAAATGTATACATATACATATAATGATTCATAAGTTCTAAGATCTTTTATGGTCACACTAATAACTCTATTATGGACATAGCGTTATATAATGCTAATAGCATTATATAATTATTTCTATCTGATCTATGTTTTTATTTGTCTAAGTGTACAAATAATTTGAAACAATTATTTGATCGAATATATTATTTCTTAAAATATTTCTTAAAGTTCTTATAGACGCATTTTTTGAATGTGTCATGGATTTGAAAAAAGAGCAACGTATCGCGATCAAATTTTAAAACTGATTATTTATAGATTTATAATGAAGAAATATTGAATTGAACGAACATTTTGATGTTATGCCGAATATAAATATGTTAAATGTAAAAGTGATGCTCATTATTTTTTCTCACTAATCGGAAGATAATATATAAAGAATTTTTGGTTAAAAATACTAAGATAAATGCAGAATATTAAAAAAGTGTCGCTTAATGACATTTCATTAAGCGAATGCGTTTATTCTGCATTTGCAGCATTATGATTTTTTAGTTTGCATGATGCTAATACCAACACATTTTAGTAATAATTCTATGACAGTTTTAAAAAATAAGTTATAAAATTACTAATAAATTATTAATTACTTATAAGTTATAACATTACAAGTTACTCATTTGTCCTGTCATCTTTAGACTATTCTTTATTCTCAAAATTAAAATTGCAATTAAAACACTAAATTCGACTTCTGCAATTAAAACTGCTACAGCTGTTATTAATTGAAAATTATTATGAAAGAGAGAATTTCAACGGCAATGATTAGAATTGAAATCCAATAATATATTAATGTAATGTAATGGAACGCACGTTGTTTTGAAAAAATATTTCATATCATTCTGGTGATTTTTTTTATTTTATATGAATCTTATCTCAAAATCTATGGACTATGATATCTAATGATTCAATTAATTTATTCCTGTTTGATTACTATTTTCATTAACGCATATCACGTATGATGCAGAAATACACATGATCAATATTACATTTATATATAACGATAATTTTTTCATTTATTTTTATAAAACCAATGCGAGTTCCTATTTCTAATATTCGAAATTTTAAAAATGTAAAATGAATTGTATGTTCTTTTGTGAACAGTTTTCTAAACATCGAATGTACTAAGATGAATGAGAAAGATGATACTAAGATGTATTATTCAAATTATTCAAAACTTTCAATTAATTATAAACTTTAGTTAATTGTAAAGATAGAATTTTATAATTATAATTAAATGTAAAACATGAAAAATTAAGAAGATTATCATTATATGTATTTAATTTAAATATATTAAACATTTGCAGAAAATAAACAAAATAATAAAATTCGTATTAGCTCGATTTAGCAATGAAAGAAATCACGAAAATTTATCATATTGATTGTGTTTAAGTTTAATCAATATATACTTTGATTTGATATTGCTAATAGCTAATTCTATCCTCTATCTAAAAAGAAAACTTGTTTTAGACAAACAATTAATTCTTACTTGACTTTTCAATTTATTTTTCACTTAATGATAAAATCATTTATTAGAAATAATACCATTAGAAGATACGTAACATATATTTAGATACGTAATATATGTTTATATTTTTCTATATTGTATATTTTTACTGTTTTTAATGTTGAGTATGTAGCATATAATAATATAATTAAGTTGAAATGTAAATTGAATAAGTATCTATCTCTAATATGAAGATTAATTTTCTTTCGTACGTATATACTTAAAACGATATTTCTTAAATATGAAACAAAAATATTACTAACAATGACAATGATTTTATCGTTATTATTTCGAAATTATTTCATTAACATGTTATATAAATTGTTTTTATGGCGATACATTGTATCGACGTATTTATTCAAAGCAAAATAGGAATTATTGCAGTAGTTTCATATTTTATCATATTTCATATTATCTTTAGTAAATAAATAGTAAATAAATAATAATGAAAATCAAGAGAAAAAATTTTAATATATCGACATTTCTGACATTTCTCAAATTAATAACCCAGAAATTATGAAATGAATAAATTTCAAAAAAGCTATGCTTGGTATATTCATTTTCAACAATAAAGTTAAGATACACGAATCAGAAAATCAAAATCGGGAACTATTCACATGCGCTTGCATTATTCTAGAAAATATATATATTATATTATGCGCAGAAACATCGCGTTCCTATCAAGCTAAGAAATTCCTCATGAAGAACGTATTGAATTCCGCGAGCCACAAAGGAAGAGAAGATCCAATTTAAACTTTTTGCTATAAGATACAAAAACTTAATATAAAACTCTGATGCACTGCACAACTGATGCACAATATAATTTCGTAATATTGACATAATTTTCAAAAAAATTAAAAAGAAATATTAGCTATGTATGTCGAAATATTTTTCTACAAAGATAATAACGTTAAAAAACATCAGACTATAGGAAGATTAGGATTTATCTCAAATTTATCAAGATATGTCACTATCGTCATTTCGGCATTTCCTTTTTCTAAAGGAAATAGAAAAGAGAATGCACCAAAAGTGTCATCTCCATAAAAAATCAATGAAGCGAAAATATAGTAAAAACGAGACGAAATAAACTTTTATCTCGAATCAATACATTTAAAGTAATGGCTTTGAAACAAATTGATTCTGCACCAACATTCATAAACATTTTATTGTATCCTTCTTATAATTTCTCTCAAAGATCTAAATAGAATTTTTGATTAATACATGAAAGAAATCAGTTATGCTATTAATCAATTAAATAATATATCAGTGAAATAAAAATGATATCTGTTATATATACACAAAATATAACTAATTTCATATTCAAATATATTTGACAAATACTTTTGAATACTGACAAGTCATAAACATATATTATATTATATTCTATCTAATAAAAATAAACTTCTAATGGCATTATATGTCCTAGGAACCATGTTACTTTGAATAATATCAATATTCTTTGCCAATGTTCATTTACAGATTTTTAATAAATCAAATGTTTTAATACAAAATACTAATAAGATTTAAATTTTATCTTAAAATCAACTTTAACATAGTAATCTCAAATAGAAATTCGAAAATTTAAAATTAAAAAGAATCTGGAATTATCCAACAGTTCTTGTATTCAAAAAAAAATATATATATATGTATATATAACATGTATATAATATATATGAAAATATATGATAAAATATATAACATATAATAAAATAATACATATATAAATATTTTTATTTAAAATAATATTAAATCTCTCTTTCTCTCTCTCTCTCTCTCTCTCTCTCTCTCTCTCTCTCTCTCTCTCTCTCTCTCTCTCTCTCTCTCCCTCTCTCTCTCTCTCTCTCTCTCTCTCTTTCTCTTTCCCTCTCTCCCTCTCTCTCTCTCTTTCTCTTCTTTTCTTAACGAACTAATTTCAAGTTCAAAATCTAGAAACTAAAAAATTTAAATTATTAAATGATTATAATAAAAGATAATAATCCTAAATCAGTGTCAATAAGATTTTAATTTTGAAATTTAGATTTAGATAAAAATTTGGAAATTAGAAAAATTAGACAGTCGATCGAGTTATTCTTATGAGTGTTAAAAATGAAATAAGTTTTCAATATATCAACCTCAACGAGATTCCAATTTTAAGTTTAATAAAATAACATGAATCGCACAAGAACAAAGAAAGAGTAGAAACCATTAGATAAAACAACTGTTAGGTAAAATAATTTTAATAATCTAAAATAATTGTTAAGTTCACCGAAAAATTCATATTTTTGATGGACGATAATAACATGTCATGAGTATATCATGCGAATCAAAAATATTTTATAGAGGGAAAATATTTCTATTGATACAGAGAGTGTTGAAATTATCAATTTTATGATATCGACTATACAGAGATATGTGTTTCCTCTTCCGGAGTTACAACCAACGGAGATGGTGAAAGAAAAAAGAAGAAGAGAAGAGGAAAGGGATCAGTAAACGCGATCCTTGCGCAATAAATTCTTGGCAGGCATACTTCTCTTTATACTCAAATGCTTCATGATGAAAATAGATGTCCGCGCCTCTTTGTAAATCAAAACAAGAAGAGTACTGAGTATAAACATTTCGTACAAAAATGTGTATGTACACAATGACGAGGTATGTTGCAATTTGAATGCATATCATACATAACATGTGCCTAGAATATATATCTATTTGATGATAACATTTAAAGTGAAAACTTGGCGATTTCTCACTTCAATAGATCTTTCAAATTTGCTGTGCATTTATGATACAAAAATGTATCATAAACTTTAAATTTTTTTAGAAAATTTCTAATATTCATGCAAATAAAATATAATAATAAATAAATAAATAAATAATATAATATAATAAAATGTAATGTAATAAATATAAATAATGTAGTAAATAAATAATATATATTATTAATGTAAAAGTAATTAATTAATATCTTTTCATATAATAATAATAATAAATAATATTGTGTTGCAAAGATATAGATCTTTTATTGTTTTTATGAAAAGTTGTGGAAGAAACTTCTATGAAGCTTCACAAAAATGAAAAATGTCAATGGAATAAAATATATGCTGCATATATGTTATTAAATAAATAATTGTATACATAATAATTGTTTTGACATTTCGAAAAAAATTACTAGGAAATTTTAATTCCAAATCGATATGCAACTTTTATATATATATATATATACATATACATATACATCATATATATTTTCTTTTGTTTAAAATTATGTTTTTCTAAGATTAATTACGATCGCATATGCTAATGAATTATGATTAGTTTTAAATATATTTCTCTTATTTATAAGATTTAATATGTCTAAAAGATCTTGAATTCAAAATTTACAAATAAAATTCAAATTTTATATGATATAATTTGATAGAAAAAGGAATTTTAAGATGAATTTGTATTGATAATACGCGTACAATTGAAATTGTAATTGAATTTTATTAGTGATTTATGATACATTCTTAAGAATTTAAAGAAAAACTGATGATTATCTTTCTTTTTCACTTGCGCATTTTAAGAACATAATAGACATCAAATAAAAAATATGAACAAAATATGAATAAAAGAGATGAACTTCACCCTTCGAAATCTAGTTGTGGCCATTTTTATACGCATGCATTCATATTAAAACAACCGCTCACGCATTATATAAAGAAACGATATCGCTTAAACTATTTTTTAGTTTATATAAAAGAGTTTATATAAAATATTGAACGCGTTTTACGTATAAATCAATGTTTTTCAGCAATTAAATACAAAACTCTTTACAAACTTATTTATAATAAGTTCTACCATCCATATATAAATGAATAAGATAATATAAATGATTATAAATATATTGTACACAAGATAAATTTTGATGTAAATCGAAATAATTTTTCAAATGCTTAAAGTTTTATTGTTTTTTGCTCATTCTTCTGCTAATTATTAATTTTTTTAGAAATTATCAATTAACTGTAATGATATTATATTTCAGCGAAATCAATATAATAATATGTATTACAAAATAATCATGTACTAAGTTTATATTCTTTGATCATTAAATATCATATTAAGATATTATATTAATCCAATTAATTAAGATATTATATTATATTAATCCAAAATTTACTTGATATAAAGATTTTTGATAAAAATGCATGTCTTAAATAAATATTATGATATTGCTAAGATTGGAAATCTTATATTACATGTCGCGTTTTAAAAGAGTATGAATCGGGAATAAAAACTTTATACATTTAAAATTTGTTATTTTTATATATTCTTCTATTAATTTATTAATTATTTATTAAACATATTTAATTTATTTTATATTAAACAGTTATTTACTATATACTATTTTATATACTATTACTATATACTATATACTATATACTATTTTATATTAAACAGTTATTTACTATATACTATTATTTTATTATATATCTGTTACATATTTATGTAGGATTTATGTAGGAGAAATGATAGATGAGATGAAAAGTATGATGGAAATGATGAGTTTTCGACGCCTCAGAAAAATGAAACAATAAAGAACATTTTACTTTTATCTACTAGGATACAAGGTCTTTCACCAGTTATTCTACGATAGATCTTGCAACTTAAAACTCTTAATTGTAAATTCTAGACCTGCAGCTCTCAGCTACTCGTAATTCACAGCTCTTTACTCGCATTCTTTACAGTTCGCTCGTCTTAATGCGACTCTCTCGTCTTTTTCATTCTTTCGAAACAGCTTTTGGCACGTTCAACCCTATCACGCTTCATGTGATCGCACGGAACAATCCCCGGAATACCTATACCGACCAATTGTTATATATTATCGTCTAATTTAGACGAATCATATTACCTTGCGAGTCCTGGAGCGTCAACGATTTTCTTTCGCGGTTGTCCCCTGTTATTGGACGCGACGCGTTCATCATATGCACACAACACACACGTAACACACACGCCTCGATCGACTCTTAATTTTCCTTATCCTACATTTATTATATATGTTATTAAATATCGTTATTATATTATATAAATTTATTATACATCATTTAAATAGCCAGTTTATTAAAAATATCAGAAATGATTGATAGTCATTAAATAATTATTTAAAGTTGTCTAATAATTAATCAAATTTTAATAATTAAAAGGAGCTGAAATTAGCATGATATTTCTTTACTTAAATAATGCTCGCTCATTTGCATGAGCTTTGATAGTAAATAATTTAATCGAATTATATTGCAAATTATATTAAAATTAAAGAATCCTTAATTCAAAGTTTTGTAACCTTCTATTTATCGACATTTAAATTTCAAAATAATATACAATGTATTTCTAATAATTGCTCAATGCATAAATATAGTTTTAGTATCTTTAGTTTCTCTTTATAAAAAATTCATAATAAAAGCAGAGTATTATATGATCATTATATAACACTTATATAATATTCTCATATTTTTCATGTAATATTTCATTATAAATTTATATTTTTTATATCATAGCTAATTTAAAATTTATTAGTATATAGAAAGCGATTATATGAAAGTTATGTACATATAAATATTACATGTATAATAATTTCAATAACATTTTTATACACTATGTATATTTGTTATATATAATTTTTGAAATATATTATATATGTGTTTAAAGATATATAATATGTGTTTTCTCTTCATTACAAACAATTAAAAATAATTTAAAGATATATTTACATTTGAACATAACTTAATTTAGTAAGATTATTAATGTAAAATAAGGTTTACAGATAATTTCCGATTTATTTAATTAGATAATCCATCCCACGATCATTATACAAATCTGTTATTTATTCTGTAATTTATTTTAAGTATAAATTTAATTTTAAAAAATGCTGTATAAAGTATTTACTGCAAATTCTTGCACTTTTTACAAATGTCGTATTTATTTTTGTCGAATAAAATCGTATTTAAAATAACTTAAATGTTATATGTTTTATAATATTTTGGTAAATGATAATATATCACATATAATCATATATAATTATAAGATATATATAATTATTAGATTGTATATAATATATATGATACTTTTCTCACGAAAATAGGAAAAAAGACAAATCACGTTGGTTTTCATAAAGAAAAAAAACAATATATATCCACGCTTACCTACGCTTTGTGTGTGTATATGCGTCTATATGGGTGCATATATATATGCGGCATGTACGAAATTATGTAATATTTTTATGCATGAAACGCAAGTAATTTAAAAATTTTTGAATTTAAAAACATTTCTAATCTTTTAATTTTTAATTCTACTATTAGAAATTTTACGAAAAAAGATTTGAAAGTTTCCATTTATGAGTGAAAATATTTTGCAGGATAACCAGAATTCCAGATCAACTAAGATTGAAAACATTATATATTTAACTTATACAATTATGATGGTACAATATAAATAGAGATAAAGATTTAACAATGGTTTAGATTCTTTCAATACATGATATAAAATTTTCAGTCGCCTTTTTTAATATCAGTAGAGATGTAATAGGATGTAATACTTGAATAAAAATACAATTTATATGTAATTGCATTATTTATTTATATAAAATGGGCATATAATATAATATAATTATATATATATAATTATGTAAATCATATAAATTATATAATATAAATAAATATATAAATATATAAATATAATATATAATATATATAATATAATTATATATATATGCTAGTATATGCTGTAATTGCAAATAATTGTGATTCAATTAATACAACGAAACCAATTTCAATAATTTATATGATCACTGATTTACCTGAACGTTTTAAATTGATTTTACTTTCTCATTTACACGTATTAGTCATCCCTTATTTTAAAGAATATTTATAGAATATTTTACAATATTTATAAATTTTAGATCTCTAGTTAATTGTTCTTCTTCGTTTTTCATATGGTTTGTATTATCTTCCTTTATATAATCCTACAATTTCTTTCAAAATTTAATGTTTATGTTGATCGTGTTTTAAATAAAGAAAAATTGATTTTTTCCTTGATATTAAATCTACTATCGTAGATTTAAATAAATAATTTATTTCTCTAAAATGTTTTTAAAACATATTCGAATATATATATAATAAATTTTCGCTATGGAAATTACCTCAGAAAACTTTTATTATAATAGAAATAAAAAGTTTCCATCGATATAATTAAAATAAAAATTTATTTTTAAAATAATTTTGTAATATCTCTATGAAGGAAATTTCTTTCTTTATAGAATTTCTATAGGAAATATGGATTATTCTTTCTAAAATAATTCTTCACTTTTGGAAAGTAATAATATAAAAGTAATAAAAATTTTATATATTTATTTATATTGCTAGATTTCGCATATTTAATTTAGCATATGCAACTATTTTGTGAATTTACAACAATAAATTCACTTATTTGCAAAGAATGGAAATTGAAATTAGATTTAAAAAAAAAGCGCGATAAAAATAATAAAGTAACAGATGAAAAGATAAACAATGATTAAGTGTAAGATAGAAGATTGTAGTATAAGTTATGAGATATCTTAATCTTTTTCATCTTGCTAATTTAATTGTACTTTCTATTTTAATAGAAATTAAGTGTGAGAAAAAGTACGAAGATAGATACATCTTATAGATACATCTATTATATTCCACTTCTTTTTTATTTTTTCGTTATGTTTTCTTCCATCCATTACATGTGTATCAAAATTTCGATGTTCTTTTTCAACGTAATGTGTAATTACTAAATGTCAAATAAAATCTCACTTCTTCGAAGTTTTTAAACATCATATATCATGTTTTGATAAATATAACTTTGATAAATGATAAATATAACTTTGTAGGACATTAGTGAAGACAATGAGCAATGAAAAGCTATCCATCTATTTCTCCATCCATCTCTCCATCCATCTAGGTATTGTTCTAGCTATTCAACACAACATAAAAATTTTATCAAGAAGAAAGAAAAACATTGCTGAAATATGCAAATTTATTTTTTCTGTTCTTAATGAATCATTTGAAATCAATCATTTATTGGACAAGAAAACCGAAAAATCATTTCACAATGTTAGCCTTCATATAAGAATTTTTAAATTGAGCAAATTATTTCTAAATTGAGCTCGAAAGACAAATACATAAAGAGATATCTAAATTAAAATTATCAAATGTGCGTAAAAATTTTAGTCTCTTTTTCGTTTTCACTTTCAGCTGCATGATATATGAGTAAACTACCGCATGCGGAAGAACTCTAATGATTCTAGTAGAAAGTTATAGAAAACAGGGACAAATATTTCAATGACTGAAATGACATATATCATGCATCTAAAGTGAAAACGAAAAAGAGACTAAAATTTTAATTATATTTGATAATTTTAATTTGGATATTTCTTTATGTATTTAGTTTTCTTCTATATTTCTTGCAGTTTCTACGAAATATAATTCTCTTGAATATAGAATTTTTTATTGTCCTTAGAAATATTCCGACATAATAATTACAAAATATCTGCATTTGTTAGAGAAAAAATGAGATATATGTATGAATCTATCAAAAAATTTTTTAGAGACTTCACAGCGAACAATCTTGCATCAACACGAATAACGACACAGTGATAAATCGTTTTCTCAATCCTACATGAAGCGACCAGATACATCAATTCAATTTAAATAGGCTAATAAGTAACTATTTAACAGTTTTAATAAATTTCTTAGATTATTAATTTTTTCGTTTTAATGCCTTAGCGATTAATTATTGTAATTAGATATACATCTTTATTAGGATTATGTAAAATATATCATATTTTACACATACATATACACACATACACATCCGTGTGCGCAAAACTTCATATTTAAGTTATTTAATACAAAAAATTCTACAAATAACAGGGTACCAAACGTGAAATATTTATTTATTACTCTTTGCTCCGTAAATATATGTTTCATAATACATATTTAATATTTTATTGTATGCTTCATAGTCTCTTTTATCTATACTCTATATTTTCTTTTCCCTTATTAACATATTTTTTTAGTTATTTTAGTTATTAACAATATATATACTTTCTTCTTTTATTTATAAAATACCTAGTATATACAAGATGCAATATAAAAATGACAGTGTTTCATAATAATTCAAAAAGAAATGAGAAGTTCTTTATATCTATTATATTATATTACAACATAGATTTTATTCTTTTCCTTCTTATTTCTTCTGCTTTATTTATCTTCTTTACACAACTACTCCAGATTTAAAAATAAAAAATTCTTACTTAAACATATAAACCTGAATTTTTATAAAAAATGTAATCTCTCTCTCTCTCTCTCTCTCTCTCTCTCTCTCTCTCTTTCTCTCTCTCTCTTTCTCTCTTTTGTTGTTTCCCTTTTCTTCTCTTCCTTTTTTTCCTTTTCTTAAACCTTTTAGCCTTAAGCCTTTTCTTTTTCCTCTTTCTCATCCTCTATTATTCTTTGCTCACTCCTTCCCTTTACCTTTCCTTTTATTCTGTCTATTCTTTGCTACTATTCTTAATCTTTCCCACAATCTTTCTATTACTATTTCAATTATCGTTGCTCTATAACATCATATGAGACTTGTAGTATATTTTGCGGACCAAACATAAAAAGCATGAATTAGACTCGTCGTATATTTCATAGACAAATGTAAAAAACGCAAGTGATGGTGCTTCAATTTCTACAAACATATTCATCGTTTTAATCGCATTCACATATATAAATGTTATTTTCCAAAATATATAGATCCAACTATATCCAAGATACATAGATCCAACTCAAACAAAAAACATCAAGAGTTTTTTATATTAAATTTTTATATAAAACAAGAAATACATGAAACAATATGTCAATGCAAAAAAAATATTAAATTACATTATATATATCATATTTTACGGAAAATATCATATGATTATTAATTTTCTGCCAGCTTTTCCAAATGCTAGTAATTTAAAATGAGCATCTCTTTATGTAGAAATTGAAATAAAATGTTATAAATATATTATTTATCTTTAAAAATTATTTCTGTTCACTGAATGAATCATAAGATGAATGGTAACATTGTATCTAAAGATCTCAGAAATCCTATTTTTTATGTTATTATTGATTTGTTTATTATATTGATTATAATATTTATATAGAACGTATATAGAAATATATTTATAAAAATTAATCAAATATTATGATTTTTATAATATTGAATGTTCCATCGTTAACATTCACACGATTGATGTAAATTCGAATACACGACCAAACTGCTATAGATACTGTAACGTTCACAGCTACATTCCATGGATCTACAGTCCAACTATCATTATCTTATGACTTTATGTTATAATCCTCTCGGCAAGAACATAGGACAGATCAGCTGCAATTCATTTGCGATTCATTTAACAATCGCGTTAGAGTAACTTTTCTCAATCTCAGTTCAATTTATATTTTCTCTTGTAATTCTTGTTTAATCCTAATTCTATGTTTTTCCAAGTCTTTTGGGTTAGTAATCATTATATCTTCGTTATTTTTAAAATTGTTTTAACATTCTATAAACATAAACATAATATTCTATAAACATAATAGAATATATTTTTGTTATTTGTGTAATTCTCGAACATTCACTTGTGATCCTTAAATAGATTTGTGTTTATTGGCTATCCTGATGATGACCAATACGGTGGGTTGCACTTGTTTTTCGATAAGATTGTTCCTGCGTTTCTATTATGGAAACGTGATCCGAATTTAGTGATCAATTCTCGTGTTCGTGTTCTAGAGTATTAACAATCGCGAACCGGGATATTACAGTACCAACAATATCAGTGAACAACTGTATCAATTATGGTACGCGTTATCGATTTAAATCATAGTGAGAAAGATTAACATTACTATTAGTAATATTCTTAATGAATCAATATTACTCTAATATTTTTCTACAATGCTCTATTATCTTAAGATGTATATTAATAATTCTTCTGCCTTTCCTAATGTAGCGTACAACCGAAGATATCATGTTTCATCAAGCACTCGGGGGGAAACTCGACACCCTCAAGCCTTTACCATCCAAACGCACAGATCGAATTTAAGTAACAATATCTTCGTATCGAAGAATTGAGAAGGGAAAATGATATCTTATTTTATAATGAAAACACGATTATGCAAAAATCATATTTTTCTTTCTAAGCATAAATCTGTAAATAAATATTGTGATTAGTTTTCCTTAATTTTCAGTTCGAGAAATTTTTTGTACGGGCTGAAAAAGATTTATAACTTCCAACTGTACATAAATTTTTCGACGAAGTTTACATGTATTTACATATGAGCATCTCATGTATAAAATATTTCAAAGTTTTTTTAAAGCCTTTCTATATGCATTTATGAAAGTCGAAAATATCAACAAAGCGAATTATATGTTTACACATTAAGAAATTAATTTATTCAAAAAATAAATTATTTATAATTCATAAGTAAACAAGCAAGCAAATAGAGAGAAATTAATTCAATCTGTTGTTACGAATCTATGATTAGTAATCTATGATTATATTTATATATTTTTATTTTATTCTTATTTATATTTTATATATATTTTATTCTTTTGTATATTTTATTGTTATATATATTTTATATATATATTTATATATATTTAATTTATATATATTTTTAATTAACTTTATTATACAATATTGATCAATAACAAAAGATGTTAAAGATTATTGAAATGCAGAGTTCATTAGAATGAATATTGAACGCTAAATGCATTAAAACGCCAGAACATAATTTAGAATTAAAAAATCAGCTTTCCATACGTCCAGAGACAGTAAACTTCGATAATTTTTTGATTGGTGAGGGATATTGAAACTAGGCAACATTATTGCACTCGATTACACATTGTACATGTAGACAAAAGTTAGAACAATCATTATTAGATTTAATATGAATCCTTCGAAGAGGAAAATTGAAAGCTTTTCTTTATTCATATATTACAATAAAATCAGATGCCAATATGAATTAAATATATACAAGGAGGAAAGAGGGAGAGAGAGGGAGGGAGGGAAGGAAAGAGGGAGGGAGAGAGGGAGGGAGGGAGGGAAAATATTTATAGAGAGAGCTTTTGAATTGTATGTTTAATGAATTAATCATTATAAATTACCAATTTTTCAAAAACCGCACTATACGATATGATATTTCTTGCATGAATCTAATTTTGCATATGTAAATAAATGACAAAATTACGTTCTTTAATTAATTTATTCATAATTACAGATATTTATTTATAATTACAGACGCTTTAAGTAAAATTTTGGAAAAAGATAAATACTTAATTAGATTCTAAGCTGTATACTTAGAATATACTATACTGAATATACTATAGAATATACTATATACTGTATACTTAGAAAAATATTTAGTTAGATTTAAGCTGTACAAAAGTCAAATATTAGGGATTCAAATATTGCAATAAAAATTAATTCGATTCGATTCTTTCGATTTAAAAATATCTTGCTAATAAGAAATCTTATGCAATAGAAAATCATGTTCTTTATCTTGGAGATTTGTTCTTTATAAATAATAAATATTCATTATTATAAAGTTCAATACGCTTATATAATTTTTTTATTTTATATTCTAGTTACATGTGACGTTCTGTAAATAAAACAAAGAAAAAATATGTTTTTTTTTGGGAAAATATGATATTTTTTTAATCTATTGGATGATTAAATGCCTTTTATTACTTTTGTTAATCTATTAAGCCACCGAATTCCATCCATACATAGAAATATCTACCGAAAAGGAATTTAATATTAGAATATTTCTCTCTAGAGAATTGATGAAACAAATTAAAATATTTATGGAATATAAATCGAAATAATAAAAGATGTAGCTTTTCAAAAGCCAAAACTATAATAATATTAAGCAATAGAACGAAAGCCTCAAATAAAAATATTATTATTCATTTGGCAATATAAACTAATTATTAAAATATTAATAGTTTTTAATTATTTTAATGATTTAATATTTTAGGAACCATATATCAGTATTTTATATATATGTAAGTATTATTTTAGGTATTTATAAAAATTAATATAAGAATGAACACATGTGAAAAAGTGCACTGATTGTGATTACGATACAAATTGACAAAATATATATATATATATATATATATATATATATATATATGTATGTATGTATAATATACAATACGAATGCCTTTTACGAGAATTTCATGAGTATAAACTCTGCCTCTTCATGTTAAAATGCGATTAAACGACTTCATGAAAACTGTTTTGGCCGCTTAAGCCATTTAGACGCATCTTTCTTACAGAAGGTATCACAAACTGCAGGATCTATCTCTGTGTACGTAAGTTCTCAGTTTCCACGGAAAAGCAATTTTGAAATCGCACTATTTTGAAATTGTAAATCCAATTAAAAACACAAAAGGGCAAACTCCATTATGCTTACAAACTTTCTTTTTCTATCTGCTTGTTGCTGGAAATCTGCTATGACCGAAATCATTGTAATTATCTCGTCATTATCAATATTATCATCATCATCATGACGAAAAATGAATTTCTTGCTAAAACAAATTAATAAAAAGCCTTTTCATTTTCTTTCGATTGATTACAGTCCAATAATCTGGCTATCGCAGTATCATGAGATGAGGATAACAAGTCACGACATCGCTCTAAGCATTGAAACCGAACGAGAAACTCAGCGCGAGAATAATCAAGTGATTCATCTTATACCAATATGTTTGACACAGGTTGACACCATCGCCAGCATTACGTTCTTCCTATTGCTGGTGCTGCTATTTTTCATCGCACCTTTTGTGATACTCATCACATTATATTCGTGCATCATCAGCCATCTAATCCGCGACTCATCATCTACGTTCTCCACTATCAACATCCGTAACACCAGCGATTCGTATCACACTCGTGCTCGCCGACAAGTAGTGTGCATGCTGCTGGCTGTAGTGATCGGCTTTTTCATATGTTTATTGCCCTATCGACTTCTCATCTTGTACATCGTGCTAGCGCCTACTAAACAAATTGCCGCGATTAATCACGACGTGTTTTTCGGTCTCCTGAATTTCTGTAGAATCATGTTTTACCTGAACAGTGCTGGTAACCCGTTATTGTATAATCTGATGAGCAGCAAATTTCGGCAGGGTTTCTTGAGGCTCTGTAATATTCGAAGAGATTCCAAAAACAGATGCATTAGCGCAAGACGATTCGCAATAAATCGGCGAGGGAATCGAAATTAGGAAGAAAACTTTTTGTGATGATTGAATAATCAGATTAGAAAAATAATTATAATTTGATTTACCGTTAATACTCTTATTTGCAAAAAATAAACATTTTAATAAATAACATATTCATCAAAATGTGATCTAATAGATTAAAGAAGAATACTAAAATATATATTTTACACTGATCATATATTTATTAAAACTAAAGGATTGTTGTGTAATCTAAGAAATACAATATTTTTAAACAAAAATACAAAGACATCAGAGAATTATATTTGCTTTAGAAGGGAGAGAGAGAGAGAGAGAGAGATTGTAGTGTAAAAAAAAGGATATATACATACAGATGTATATGTATATGTATTTACATGTATATATTTACATGTATATATATATACAGATATATATACATATAAAAGCATTGCAGATTGTATTTTGTCCATTTGTACAATAGACATATATTTATATAATATAAAAGAATATAAAAAATATAAAAGATTACACATACTTAAAGAATTATAGCAAAATTTATACTATATAAATTCATACTATAAGTTTATTTTATAAAAGAGTAATGGAAAAAAGCATGGAAAAATTAGTGGAAAATAATTAGAACTTTCTATTTATTGATGCAGTATTGGGAAATCCTTGGGACAGAATAATTCTTTAGAGAAAGGAATTCTTCCGTTCGAAGTTAGTCGAAATTTATACAAGAAAAAAGTTTCAACATTTTATAAAATCAACATCAAAAATATTATGCGTACGCGCGCGCGCGTGTATGTATGTGTGTACTTCACGAATTGTTACAAAAATTAATGCGCAAGAATTGATCTGTGTCGATTCTTGATTCGATTTGTACAATTATGAAGAGTACAATTTTATATAACGTGATCCCATTATCAGTATTTATAAATAAACATATCAAGTATCACATGAACATTTTTTCATATGTGTGTTTTTTAATAAAAATACATAAAATATATATGAATTTGTATGAATCGTTTAGTTTGAAGTGATTTAATATTCCTTTAACAACAGTTTTTTAACTGTTTATGAATATTACTTGTTAATGTAATATTTAAAAAGAAATAAAAATTATGTTTGCAGTAAAAATACATAAAAATGATAATATTATATTTATATAGCAGCGTAGAGGTGTAAAAAAATATGTTTTCAATAAAACATGAAAACAAAACTAAAAAAATTATCATGAGAGAATAAAAGAAAAATTCATCTATTTTAAAAATGTCATGATCATAATGGAGAAATTTTGTTAAGATATTTGACAAAAGTATTTAATTAAAATCAAGTATATCATATAATATAAATATAAGAATTTGAAATATATTATTTTAACATAATATAATGTAGTATATCATTAATAATATAATACAAATAAAAATATTTAATGTTTAATATTTAACATGTTTAAACATACATACGATATATTTAAATATTTTAAGATTGCATACATTCATATTTAAAGAGTATATAAGAAGCTTCTTTCCTACATAATTAAAACATGATTTCTAATCTATAACATATTTCATTAAACACTGAAAAAGTGATGCAAATTAAATAACAAATTTTATTTTTTTACCAACTTTTGATATATATAAAAATATAATTACACTTTTTTAATTAATTAAATGATCTTTTGACAAATAAAATTTTCTTAAAACTCTATATACAAAAATTTTAGGGTAAAATCCATGAAAATAAATATTTTATTCAAGAAAATATTTAGATATTCTATCATGATATAAAATAATTTATGTCTCGTTATGATTTTCATAGCATCAAAATAATTACTATCTACGTTTCAATAATTTTTAGTTATTTGTTCTTTTAATCTTCAACTAAAAAGAATAGATATAAACATTTATTTTTAGTTTTGAAATAATTCCATAAAAAGAAAATTTTTAAAACTTAAGTAATCTGCTATTAGAATATATATTAAATTATATACTTGCAGCATAAAATTTTTGTTAAATTGCACGAATATAATAAAAATATTAATTTTTTAAATAAAAATATTTATTTTATTTATGAAAATTTTGATTATCGTCATGATAGATTTTTTACTAATTGTAAATATCTCTGCAATAAACTGTGATTAATTGATATTTTAATTCTTCTTTACCGATATAATTATCAAATTGATATAATCAAAATCATAAGTAGATTAACGGCTGATATAAAATAAATTAAAACTTCTTCGTTAAGGATTCAAAACAATGCCTTTGTGCTTTACATATTCAATCCCGATATCACTCTAACTATGTCCTTTATGATTCTCAGTGATTTGATCATTATGTTTAGTTCTTTTCTCTTTTCGCAGTGTATCTGTTACAGTGAAATCTGTAAATTTCTTCGATTAAAGTATCTGGAGTATAACCAGAAATTTAAAATATCACGTAAAATATTTATTTTAAATTAATCTTTTTATAAATAGATCAAAAGAATGTTCAAAAAAATTCATTTCTACAAAAGAAAGAGATATAAATAATTCCAATAAAGAAAAAGATAATAATTGCATTTTTCATTGCATCATGGCATTTGGAATAATTCGAAATATTATATCATTTTCAATCAAATGTTATATTTTATTATATCATTTAGATACTCAAATTTATTTCTATGCTTCTTGCTATTTTCAACGAAGCAAGAATTTTATATATGTATAAAACAAATGCACTCTGATATTTAATTATCGTTAACATATAAAATCTAAATATTCACTAAATGTCACAAAAATATGCTAAAGAAATTTCCAACATAAATTTATATATATATATATTTTTTAAATTAATTAATTATTATATATTATTAATTAATAAATTAAATTATATAGTATAAACGGAAAAGAACCGTTGGTGACGACATGTGTATGGGGTGTGTTCTGGCATATGTCCGAGGTATGTGTGGTATCGAGTACGGTCAGGATTTATGGTCGAAGATGCCAATGCGTGCGGGCATGTGTTTAAAAAGTTGTGTCTGGGACAAAGGGCAATTGCGAAGAAAACCTTTGGCGCGTGGGACGACGTGATTCGTCCGGACCGAATAATCATATGTGACGATTGGCCGATGACCCTGAAGTGGGACGCCGCTTTTTAATATATAAAGGGCGAGAGACAGGACAGACGACAGACAGACGAACGACGAACCAACGACGAACGAGCGACAAACGAAAGACAGACGAATAGAAGGTGCGAGTCAACGGTGCATACCAAAGAGTGGTGGAAGAGTCTTGAACGGCGAAGCTATAGAGTCAATCGCCCTATCGATAAAGGTTGTATCGGTGTAACAGAATAAAAAATCTTCTTACTTGTTGTTCTATCAACCTGGCGTCGAAAACCCGTTCATTTAATATTCAACATCACGTAAGGAATATATAAAATCCCGCTATATTTCCCTACAAATTTGAGGGCTCGTCCAGGATCACTATATTTCCCTACAAATTTGAGGGCTCAGCCGGGATCACTATTATTCCCTACAAATTTGGGGGCTCGTCTGGGATCGACGCAATTGGATTGAGGAACCTGATGTAAGAGGGCAGTTTAAGGGTTACGAGTTGCGCGCTGCGGGCTGCGAGCTGCGAACTAAGAATCGAGAGTTGCGGGCTACGAGCTGCGAGAGGGAACCGAAAACTGCGAGCCACCGGTAAGAATCGAAAGAACAGTTTAAGGGTTACGAGCTGCGAAGCTGCGAGCTGCGAACTAAGAATTGAGAGTTGCGAGCTGCGAGCTGCAAGAGGGAACCGAAAACTGGAGGCCGAAAGCTGACGGGCGAGGACGTAGAGTGGAAGCAACCCAAAGATGAAGTATTGAGCTTAGAGGCAGCCAATATGAGCACTAGATACGCGAGTGACCTGGCAGTCTTGAAATTGAAAGAAGAACTGAGGAAGCTAAGTCTAGTTAGCACGGGTTGCAAGAGCGAGCTGATAGCACGTCTGAATAGATCGACTCCCAGCAGGACGTGGAGTGAGCTGCAGACGGAAGCTCAGATAAGTGAGATCGTGGTGGAAGTTGCCAGCGAAGGGAAGAGTCATGAACGACCGGAGTGTAGTTGAGAGAGAGGGACCACCGAGACGCGATCCGATCCACAGCCTCGAGATGCACCTGAGACAGAATTGGAAATGGTGAGGCGAGAACTCGAGCTACTGAGAGCTCGACTCTCGGCCATTGATTCCGCACGCTGCACCCACAACGCACCGGAAGCACACACAAGTGCCGAGACCGGGTGGGTAGAAAACAGAGTTAGCTTAAACGTCATAGCCGAACTTCTTTCCGAGTTCGATGGTACGATGAGTGATTTTCGCATGTGGCGCAATAAACTGAAAATCTTGGAATAAACTTACCAAATAAACGATAAGCACATGAAGATATTGGTCGGACTGCGGTTACGAGGAAAAGCTCTGGCTTGGCTGCATTCGGCAGATGAGTATATGTTACTGTCCGTAGAGGAGCTACTCAAAGGGCTGGGAGCTATGTTCGACCAGCAATTCGATAACATGGTGCTACACGAGAGATTCCGGAAACGTAAGTGGGAAAGAAACGAGACCTTCAGTGATTATATGCACCAGAAGATCATCCTAGCGAACCGTGTGCCGATCGCAAAAAAGCAGCTGTTGGGATACATCATTGATGGTATTCCCAATCTAGTATTAAAAAACGACGCACTAGTCAGCGGCGTGTCAATCAAGGAAGAGTTGAGAGCACGGTTCGAGCAGGTAGAACGGTAAGATATGAAAGACGAGGCAAAAAGTCGCGGAGGAAGGTACCAATCGCACCCGAGGGACGAGGTAGTAAGGCCGGAACGAGAAGACCGAAAGAGGGCAGAGGCAGTAGGGGCGGAAGAGGCGAGCGGAGGAAGAGGAACTGCTTCAGCTGCGGACTGCCCAATCACGTTAGTAGCGACTGTCCGACGAAGGCGCAGGAACCCAAATGCTACAAGTGCGGTAAGCGTGGACACGTTGCGTCCAATTGCGTTGAATAACCAAGAACCGCGAGCACTGTCGATGCGCGAAGTACTCGTAAGAAATACGTAAAGGAGATATCGATTAGCGGCTGAAAGATGGAGGCGCTTATCGACACCGGGGGCGATATTAGTCTGATGCGCGCGGAGCAGTATATCCGAGTAGATGCCCAGAAGCTAGCGAAAAAGACGATTCGATTCCGCGGCATAGGTACAGACTATAACGAAACTCTAGGCGAGTTTGATACGATTGTGAGTATAGATGAAAGAGATTATCCGATGCATGTTCATGTTGTCTCAGACACGCTCATGGAGCATGAGTTGCTCATGGGCGTAGATTTTCTAAACTCCGTTCAGGTTAAGATGAATGCGGGGGAAATCACCAAGGCTTCGGAATCCATTCTGGAAAATGAGGAGATTCGCGAAGTATGTCAATTGGATATAGTTCCAGACGAAATAAATAGCATAGACGAGACGCACGTATTGAACACTGAATATCAGGACGCAACTGAGAGTTTAGTCGATGAGCGTAAATCGGAGAAGGCGAGTTGCGAGTTAGAGGTGCTAGCCATGGAGGAGGCACAGCGAGATAAAGCTGATATCGAAAGAATTTTTGATTTTACCGAGAAGCGAAGGATCGACGAAGATGTTGCGAAAGGCGTCCAGAGAGGTAGATAATGATATGCGGATTGTTGTACCTGTTTTGTTAAAACCTCGAGTTATCCGACACATGAGAGAGAAAAGCATTGTTCAGTTGCAGGAACAGGAGCGTTATTGGATGAAGAGTGTCAGAATCTGAGTATTAGAGATGAAATTCGGAAAAAAAGTAGGCGCGGATCCAGTAGAAAGCGGAAAAAAGAAAAGGCATTGACTTACCGCGAAAACGACTTGGTGGCGTTCAAGCGCACATGGCAAGGACCAAGATGAAAGCTAGCCAATAAGTATCTCAGTCCTTACAGAATTATTAGAGTCTTGCGCAATAATCGGTACATGATTAGGAAAGTGGGTAATCACGAAGGTCCATGGGAAACATCCACTGCTACCGATTATGTAAAACCATGGGCGAACGAGGTTGATAATCCGTTAGATGACGAAGAACTGCGCGACTAGGAGTTGTAAGATACTAATAGCCGATAGATATCCGGGGCGGATATCAATGCAGGACGGCCGAGTGTAGTATACGGAAAAGAACCGTTGGTGACGACATGTATATGGGGTGTGTCCTGGTATATGTCCGGAGTATGAGTAGTATCGAATACGGTCAGGATTTATGGTCGAAGATGCCAATGTGTGTAGGCATGTGTTTAGAAAGTTGTGTCTAGGACAAAGGGCAATTGCGGAGAAAACTCTTGGCCCGTGGGACGACGTGATTCGTCCAGACCGAATAATCATATGTGACGATTAGCCGATAACCCTGAAGTGGGACGCCGCTTTTTAGTATATAAAGGGCGAGAGACAGGACAGACGAGAGACAGACGAATGACGAATCAACGACGAACGAGCGACAAACGAGAGACAGACGAATAGAAGGTGCGAGTGAACGGTGCGTACCAAAGAGTGATAGAAGAGTCTTGAACGGCGAAGCTGCAGAGTCAATCGGCCTATCGATAAAGGTTGTATCGGTGTAACGGAATAAAAAATCTTCTTACTTGTTGTTCCATCAACCTGGCGTCGAAAACCCATTCATTTATCATTTAACATCACGTAAGGAATATATAAAATCCTGCTATATTTCCCTACAAATTTGGGGGCTCGTCCGGGATCACTTATTCCCTACAATTATATATATATGTATATTATGTTACCCATATGTATAGGTACGCACGCACATGCGCGTACGTATAGTAGCAGTTAGCAGCACTTACATACACACTACTTATATATTATTTATTAAAGGAAATTTATTTTTAATGATATTATATATAACGAAATTATGAAATATAATTTATGTATCATATTTGTTATAATTAAACAACATTATTATTGTTTCAATATGCACACAGGTATTCTCTCCCTCTCTTTCTCCCATCTTCTCTCTCTCTCTCTCTCTCTTTCTTTCCACCTACTCTTTTTCTTTTATTTTATCTTACATTTGAATATATGTTTATCTAAATGTTCAGTATGTCACAGTGATACCGCACAATTATATTAAGTAACAATATATGTAACAATATACATAAATAGCAACATATCCTTGTTTGTCATGGACAATCCATTAATATCACAAAGAAAGGATAACAAAATAAATAATATATCTTTGTTGAAAGTGCATTGCTTTTATATGATGATTGCTTATGCAAAATTTTACTAAACACATTAATAATATAACGACTTACAAGTAACTAATTTATATTTAAATATATTTCAGCCCCGTACTACTGATGATTACGTATGAGATTGAGGCAAACGATGATGGTACTTATATCCCAACATGTACAATACCGGCTTCATCAGCATGGATGACAGGTTTCATCCTGACTACCATTTTAATATTCTTTGTGATCCCTATGTTGCTTTTAATTGCCCTATACAAGGTGATTGCTCACCATTTGATGGCGAATCCAGCGATAAGCCGAGGACCGGCGAACAATCTGCTCAAGTATCGCAAGCAAGTGATCTTAATGCTTGGCACAGTCGTATTATCCTTTTTTCTGTGCCTCTTGCCCTTTAAGGCATTTACACTCTTCATCATCATTGTACCGCCCAAGATAGTCGTTTCACTTGGTATCGAAGGTTACTACAGCTTATTATATATCAGCAGGGCGATGTTGTACCTAAATTCAGCGATCAATCCGATTTTATACAACTTGATGTCGACGAAATTCAGAGAAGGTTTCCTCAAGTTGTGTGGCTTCGGACCCAAGCGGCGTGAAAAAAAAAGTATCTCAGAGCGTACGGATACTATAACCGGATCAACTAATTGCAGCAGCAATCATTCGGATTTCTGGCGGCGACATAGCAGCAATAAAAGCAGTGGCATGAAGGTACTATGTAACGATCATGCATCCATGAACAAACAAATCAAGCTACCCTTATTTGCAACTGTCATGACTGGAGATATCGTTCAAAAGAAGCAGGAAAGTTATGTTTAACTTTTTACAAGCTAATTTCAAAGCATTTCAGAGGAAACTTTTCATCAAAAGGTGGCCATGCGAACGTGTTTCACCAGCTTCTGTAATAAAGAATTTTTTGCAGTGAAAAATCTTATACAGAGATTTTCTGTTGTTAGGTCAAACGTAACCTATTACTTACTGCATATCTAATATAATCTAATTCCTAATCCTAATCCTTGACCTAAATGTAATCTATAATAATATTTCGTGTATAGAATTCTTGTGTGAAAAATTCAGACTTTCTTTTCCATTCTTACATAAACTGGTCTGAATCTTGATGTTTTAACAATTTTCCTTTTAACTTTTTTTAAATCTGGTAAATGTTACAATATATTTTTTATTACAAGATTTAAGTTGATTAAATCAATTTAATTAAATAAAAAATAATTAACTTTGAATTACTTGCATTAAAATTAACAATGTAAAAATCTTAATAAAAAATTTCTTATATTATTTCTATCTAATTTAAAAAATTGAAAGTAAATTAAGAAAGGAACTCATCGCAATCTATATGTGATACGATTGGTTTGAAGAACTCATAAAAAATCCCATTTATTTTATCTTTCATTTGTATATAAATAATAAAACATTATTTTTTTATTATAACAAATCTTTATTAATTTGGCAATCCTAGTTTGTAAACATTCTAGAAGCAAGAAAACATATTTTTTGTTATTTTACTTTTCTTATAATGATGAAATGCGTGTCTCGAAAATAAGACAATGTTAATTCCTTAATAATTAATTATTTAATTTCAAGAATTTCGTTTAATTAGAATTCATTGCGTTGTGAATAAAAATATTTAAAAACACTTTTTATAGAATATTTTTTTAATAGTTCTCTGGCGTCTAGGAATATAATTCATATATATATAAATATTCTGTATGTAAGAATCGAGAATGTTTGTTGAATTCTTTACATGCACCGCTTTTAGAAAGTATTATTCATTAAAGAATTCAACAAGTCAAAAAGATGCGCAATGATGAATCAGATTACCCGTGTTTCTTGATAAATATCATTTTTATTATTCATTATATTATTCATACTTGAAATTCTTTATGTTTATATTATTAAAAAGAAGATTACATTATTAAGAATTATATAATGAAATAATTTATTTCTTTAATAACATCTTGTTACAATGAAATAAGAGATGTGAATTAAGTAAATGTTCATTAAATATTTATTGTTCTGCCGTTAAATTAATACAAAACTTATGTATCCGAAATCAGTATTCAAGATTAGTATAATAATTCTATTGTTAATTTTGATGGCATTCTCTGTGACAAAAGCGTAGTAACTTTACTTCCTCGATTTTTTACGTGATACATTATATCACGTAATCACGTATTATTATATTCCATATTTATATTAATTATACGAAATATTAATTACATAATAAGTAGAAAGAAGAATTCTTTTAGGAGAATTAAGAAGTTTATAAAAAAGTTAATATACTTTTCTTCGCAAATTTTTCTTAAACACTTTTATTATAAAAAAATTAATATTTTATTAATAAATTTTGTGATTTAAACATGAGATAGAATCGAAGTATGAATAAGATATAACGATATATGGGACGTAACAAAAAGTGTAAAATTATAAGAATGATGCATGTTTTTTTAGGATCTCCTTATTTTAATTTTTCTTCTTGCTTTTTTTGCAATTTGTATATAGATTCTTTTATTGTATTTTCAAGATCAAAAGTGCATTACTTCAACGATGTAATTAATAATGAAAGTACGATATTTTCAAAAGTTAGTGGAAATAAAAGCTGTATAAGCTTTTTTTATAAAATACAGAATTTAATTAAATATCTCGGTACCTATTATTATAGAACATAACAAATATTATAATAAATGTTTTTCTATGTAGACATCTGATAAGAAATTTTTTTTACTGAGGTTGTAAATAGATCTTTGGGATTGTAAAGTATCTTTCTCAAAATAAAATTTTTTTCGAAAATCATTCATTTATTGACGCAACCTAGCCAACTTTGTACAAAGTATCTCTAAAACCCAGAAACTTTTATGCAATTATTACAAAAATATTCAGATGTTTTAAGTAGAGAGCAGTTCTTTTCTAGAAAGATGAAAATTTGGCTTAAACACACACATATATATATATATATATATATATATATATATATATATACATGTTATGTAACTGATTGATCATTGAAATAACGATAATTTAGTTTAATAAATACATAATCGATTTGTGCATAATGTATGTATGCATGTGCGAATATATATATATATATATATATATATATGTTTAATCTATCATTATTTTCTATTTATAAGTATTTTACATAAAATTTAAACATATCTTTTCCTTTAATATTAATTTAAAAGATATAAAATGTGGAATTATTATATAAAAATCCTTAAAATAATTGTTTGCATTATATTTATAAACACAACTTTAATCTAAAAAAAAGAAAATTTTATATAGTTATGTTATTTGTTATCGAAGTGATTAATTCTTCGTAAAACTTTGTTTTCAGAGAATTAACAAGTTATTATATTAATTTTTATATATATCGTTAATGTTGTAATTAACTAAATCTACGAAAATAAAATTTTATAAAATGTTTATTACAAATTTAATTACAAGAATGCCAGTAGAAATATAATAGATTCCAATTACAGAATCAAATGACACATCAATGAAAAAATTAAAACAAGATTTTTTTAAGTAAAAATTAGTTTCCGTTGCCAATATATGTTAAGTTCTGTCAAGTTTTAATAAAATATTCTAATATAATAGATGATTCGCATTAATATTTATTTGTCATCGATATAATTCTGATACTCTGTTTGATATTAGTAGTCATTCATTTCTATAGATCTCATGATTATTGTTGATTTTAATTGATGTTTCTTTTTGAAATCAGAACATAATAGGAAATAAAATTTTCGTATTATTATCATATCTTTGGTAACATTAAACGATAACTTTAAGCGTGTTAAAGGAGTAGTATTTAATTTATTAAAGAGTTAACTGTGATAAATTTATTTATTTTAATATCGGATTTAATATAATGCTAATATAATTAATAACATGTATTATTTAATACATTAAATCATCTATACTATAATTTATAATACTATAATATAATATACAATAATTTATAATCGTGATCTAGAACATGATTTGATTGAATTTGAGGATATTATATCTAAGCTAAATATATTCAATCAGTATTTGTCCATACCTATTCCAGTAATTGTAAATTGTAAATTGTATGCATGTTCTGGCAGTTTCAATAGACTTGAGCAAAAAGATTAAATATGGCATATTGCAATATATTTCAAGCCTTTGTTTATCTTGAAGAGATTCCTTGATTTGTCTCCATAACTATGTTTTGACCTATTAAATTTAAAGCTAAATCCTTTATCTTACAACTTTGTGCTACTTGTTTACGTGCAACTAAGAGAATTCCAGCGCAGTGAGTTCGAGACTTGTAACAGAACAAAACTTAGCAATATATCAGTAATAATATATTTTTATTTAAACGAAGGATTATTCGGATGTTTTTTTTAATCAATTCATTCGAGATAAAATTTAAATTTTTGAGATAAAAACACATCTTGACAATGTTTTAGCAAACGCAACACATTTTATAATCTCACGTGGATGGTGACATATCGTCTTCGTCATGTGTCAAGAATTTTTGCTCACTGTCCTCCAACGTTTATAAACTGTAAGAATAATACTAATAGTTAATATAAATGAAATAAATGAAATGAGAATAAAGTAACAATATCTTGAGAAATCTGTCTGAAACAAGCATAGCGTTTGCATGGTATTGAAGACTCATCTCTTTCTAGATGAATTCTGTACAGTGGGCAAAAGTGAATATCTGTTAAACAATCGCCATTCAATATATAGATGGTATTGTTTTCGATATTATTTTGCAAACATTCTACAAAATGCTCATCCATGATTTCTCATGAGAAATTTTGCTCTCCTTTTCATTTATATTTATGATTTATGTCTATTTTTATTTATATATTTTTATATGTAGGACTTCTTATCGATTACCAAATTAATACTAAGAATCTGCGAGCAACGTTGCAAAGATTTTTCAATCTTTGATGACCAAGCGTAAATTGTCCTACAAGAACTATTCTACGAAGCTCCTTGGTTTTCGAAAACTAAAAATGCTGTAAATGTATAGTGAACTGTGTAAATTATTCTGCAATATTATTCTTCAGAATTCCTTGGTTTTCGAAAACTGAAAATACTATAAATGTATAGTCGCGCATACGATAGCTCTTCAGTTCATGAATGCATCCAGTAGCGCAGCCACTTATTAAATATCAATTGAAGCTAGTATCAATAGTATCAATTGAATATAATTGCTCAAATCAAAAATAAAAAACAGTTATATTAGTTTTTCAGCTCAAGAAGCGATTGCAGCATTTAAATACAATAAGTTAATAAGGTTGTAAATAATTGCCCGATGATGAAGTAACATGTAGCGAAGCGATTCAACGAAACATTTATAAAGAATTTACGATGTTACTTTATTAGCATCTACTATATAACTTGAGAAATAATGGCAACCGTAATAAAGTTTGTTCTATATCAATTATAAACATAATTTGAAGAAAAATATTTTTTCTGACAAACTATTTGCATGAAAAATAAAAAATGTTATGGACAAGAATCATTAGTTGTATTACTTGATATTTAAAGTGCATCTCATCAGCTATTGAATAGTATTACTGTCTGCTCTTTTTATAAACAAAGACGATAAAAGTTCGTAGACTTTTCTGAAATAAGAAAACAAAGTTTTATCTTCTTTTTCATATAACGTTGCATATGAAGAAATAAAGCTTGAATATTGGCAAAGCCTTGAGAATTGGCGTTATTTCGCGTTAGATACATTATATCTTCCCTCTTTGTTTTAAATTTTTGCAATGTTGAGGAAAATCATTCATAATTAGTCAGAATTCATAACTAATTTAAATGGTATAACTGAATATTCAATTTAGAATTCAATTTAAAAGATCTATCAAACAGCGAGGATATTTCGATTATGAATCTTCCCAGTTATAATATAGCATCAAAGTTTTTCTTAATGCTTTAAGATGATTATTTATAATTTATGATTAATATTTTTCATCATTGCTTTCCTCAATATTATGTTACACTATTTTTTATTTTACTATATTTTATTAATTTATGATTTATATTAATATAATTATGAATTGAAAGTATTTGCTTTTGTTTTATTATTTCTAGTTTTATATATTTTTGCTTTCATGTATGTAAATCCACAAATGCTTCACAATCAAACATTGATCTTAGATAATTCAAAATTAAAAGTGAAAGATATTTTACGATAGCTCATAACTACGACAACTCAAGATTAGAATATTACATGCATTTTTAATATTGGGATGGTAATTCAAGATTAATAAACCTTTTTCGTTTATTACAAATTAAAACAGATTTAGCATTTTTTTATTACATGTTAAACAATTTTAATTTATTTCTGTAGTATAGATAGTAAATTGAATCAATTGATTTGTTAATATTCAGAAAAAGTTACTCGTATTAAAACTACAATCAATAAGATTATTCTGCTGTATAACATATAGTGTAAAAACGAAACATTATAATATTGTATGTAAGAAACAATCGCAGAAACTTTGTTCATTTAAAATAAATTTTAGAGAGATAAACTTTGGAGATAAACTTTTGTTACATTAAATAGATTCGGGAATATATTTCAAAAAAAGATAAAATATTGTGAATAGATATTATATAAAACATCTTTTGTAAAACTATTAATTTTTTCCTTTCAGTTATAATGACTGTGATGTTTATGCGAGTATAAATTTACATAAATATATCATATTTTTAGCAATACATGTGTATGTGTGTGTGTGTGATTGTTTGTATATTCATAATTAGAGTACTAATAATATATTCATTGAATTGGGACATAATATTACCTATCTTATAAATTATTCTATATATTGGAATTATTTTAAGGATATCTTTAACAGTCATTTCAGAATCTTCTTAAAGGGTATAATTGCAGTTACTTGTTATAGAGCTGTTCGTTATGTAATGCTATGTCTCCAAATGTCCGATCGATATAATTTGTGCAAATAAAACTTTTATTTATATTCAAGAAATTAAACATCTCCACGGATAACTATTGATTAGGCGTTCTTCTTGAAACATAAGGCACTAATCTCAGCATTAAATGCGTTTATTTTGTTCATCGGGCAATCCAGATCCAAAAAATTCATGGTTATGATATATAAAATATCTGAAACAGCATATTACTTACTGTTAACAAATTCTTTCGATTAATAAACAGTTGATTAATTAATGCAAATACATATGTATCTTTCATTTAAATTTTTCATCGATAAACTCTGAAAGCATTAATAAACAACATGATTTGCCATAATCTTGTGGAAATCGTTTATTAGTTTCCTTTTTGTAATAAATCCTAAATCATATAGCAGAAGATTGCAATCTTGTTTAAATTACATGCGTACTTTAAAATCTAAAAGCTGTTATTAACGGATATCTTCAATAATAAAAGTGTTTGGTACTTAATCCATTATGAATTGCACATAGAAAGGAAAGATCTATAGTTTTCTATCAAGAAACATCTCTTATGTGCAAATATGATCTTCATGTTAACAGTTCCTCTTCGATGTGATAAGCTGCGAGTTTTCAAAGTTTAGCCGATCATTACTTTTGAGATTCAAAGTGCTCATCAATTCATATATGTTTCAAACGCAATGAAAATATTATTAGTCAAATGTAAATCGAAATATTGTCGAGATATTTATATCAATAATCTAATCTCGATAACTTGATAATAATCTTATAATTGCAACTTGAACTTATTAAACTCTCATTAATTTCTCATTAATCCTATTTAATTTTATTACTATTAATTTTATTAACTTCCATAATTTTTATAAGTCTTATACCTCTTCCTTATTCTTACATGTGTACTGTGTACTTCATGTTTCAATTGACATTTTAGTATACTTGATTTGACTCTTTTCCTAATACTGTTCTCTATTACTCTTCGAAATTTTTACTGTCTCTTGCCTTTGCTTAATAATTTTACAATCCATATTCTTCCTTCACTACATCTTTTTCAGAAAATAATTCTGCGAGATTAAATAATTTAAATTGTTGATAACCTTAAATCTTATACTTAAGTGTGCACATAAAATATTTAAATATGATTCAAAAAATGTCATGTAATATCGAAGATATAAATAACATATCTTCTGATAAAATAATAGCATAATAATTTTGTATTATCAAGAAATTTTTGCATATCCTTTTCCATGTCGTCAAGTTGATTTTCTATCTTATTTTTTCATATATTACTTTGTGCTACAAACCATGTGTTTATATTATTGTAACATATAATAATATAGTAGCGTAGATGCTTACATAAAGAAAAATAAGAAGCTTTTGTGGAAAGATATAATAAGATGTATAAATAAGAGATATGAGATATAACTAAAGTGTAAGTATTAGAAGTAAGTATTAGAAAATATCATTGGATCATAGATTATGTATCGATCGAATTAAATTATATATCGAATTAATATTAACAATTTTCAATAATATAATGTTACAGAATTTCTCATATGTTCTTGTCACTGTCTCCCATATTTTTTTCTTTTAGCGTGAAGCTTTCATGCGTGAAGATCTTAAATCTAAATCTTTTTGGGAGAACACTGCTTATATATGTTATAATACGAATTCTCTATTATACCCTTTTATTATATTCTTATTTTATCACAAGATATGTTATTTATACCTTCAATATTACTTCATATCTTTATATATATATATATGAAAAATTATATATCGATTTCATTTCCATAGAAAATAATAAGAATCACCTATCCAATATTTGTATTTTAGGATCATTATTCTGTTTGTAATAACTTTGCTGTAATTAATTATATCATCATTATCTTAATCCAAAATTGGCAATAATAATGATAAGAATTAAATATCTCCTTCATTTGAAAATAGCAGTAAGAAGTATGATTACAGTAATAATCCTTTAATATTTCATATGCGCCAATTACATTATTCTGTTGCTTTAATTGTGATAATATTTTTACACCCTTGAAAATTTATGCTATCTTTACGCGTATTTTTTTTCTTTTAGTGCTTAAACTAAAGTGCTTAAACTAAGGTGAAAAGAACAATTCTATAAGAATTCTAACTCGCAGGACAAACAGTTTACGTGTTTGTCAACATCGCCAAAAAGTTAATAAAGATGAGGTTGATTAGGAATAAATATCACACATCTTCACTTTCGTCTACTTGATTTTGTTATTATTGCAATGTGAAAAGTACAGTGTACGTAATATTACGTTTTTTCTCTGCTTCTCGTAGAAAAATGGAAGAATATATATCTAGATGAAGTCAATCCTTAGAGATAAAGTTGATGACTAAATGTAATAACACATGTAATCTTAGAAATGTTATTGATAATAGAATATTGTCCATAGAAAATTAAGATTCTAATTAAGACTCTAAAGGAACAAACTGCGTTTTAAAATCATTTATTTTTATTAATGGAAATTGTGTAATTGTAATTGTGCAATTAACCGAAACATTGGAACAGGTGCCGTGAATGAATTATATGGATCGGACATAAGATGGAAATCGTTATCAATATTCTCATTGTCTTCATCATATGAATATGTAGCAAGAGATACATTTTTATATAATAATGTTTTATATAATAATTATATAATAATTTATATATATATAAATATATATATAAATATATAAATAAATATATATAAATATATAAATATATATAAATATATATAAATATATATAAATATATATAAATATATAAATATATATATATATGTATACAATCATTATTTTTAATATATTATTTTATCTACTTGATGCAGTAATTACTAGGGATTTATTATAGTAATCATAATGTATCATCCAATGGATACTAGGAGGAATACATATTATATCGTGTGTGATAGTCATTAAAATGTAATTATAACAACATTATTTGATCTATTGTTACATATAGTGTTACGTCCGCTGTTAGGTCCGCCTCCGCCATTTTTACGCATCATCTTATGCCTCGCCTCAGTCATTTAGATTATACGTGCGAGTGTGGTCCCCATTCGCAGATCTGCCTGCGAGTATATAGGGACGTGTGGATAGCCCAGCGCGGCTCTCTTTCCTTACTTTGTCGTTCATTTCTCTTAAAAAAAAAAAAAAATATATATATATATATATATATGTATATGTGGTGTCCCGAATGCAAGTGTGGCTCTTATTCGAAATATACTTGTTTCATTGTAACCCCGACTATTATTTCTTTCTATTTTGCATCGACGTCAATAAATACATATATTCGTTCGTGATTATCATCGGCGCATCCAGGCATCCTACGGATTCTCACCGATCAAGGTACGGTTTAACAAAAATCTATACATGTTACATTCAATATCTATTTTACGAGAATTTCCTTTGTGCGTGTGTTTTCGAGATTAAAATTCTTGTCGTAATCGTTCATGTTTAACTAAAAAGATTCGTAGCTCACGTATATGACGCGTTTACGGTCTTTGCTCGTCGGGACGTAACAATAGTTCTGGTGACCTGAAGAATACTGTATGTAGAGTTGTAGCCGCGTAAGCCGAGATGTAACAATCCTCTATAGATAATACCGAAAATATATATATATATATATATATTTTATGATTATTAAAGAAATTATTATTAAATTTAAAAATAAGTTTACATGATTTATAAATATTTATAAATATTTTTAAAATTTATAAATATTTATTTTTTCAGAAAACTGTTAATCAATTATCAATTTATTTTTCATTATTATTCATAATCTCACACTATTTAGCAGTAACATATACTTTCTTATATGATGTATGTAAATATAGAAAGAAATAGATATCGAACACGTTTTATGATAATGGCCGAAATAGTAATTTAAAATCAATTTAAATAATATGTAGCATACGGAAAAACTATTTATTCTATAAATATTGATTCTTATATAAATTTATAATAAAAATATATTGATAAGAATATATATATCTTGTACATTTATAAATTTATAAATATATAAAAATATATAAATATATATAAATATATATATTGAAAACAAATTTCTCGTTTCGCGAGATATCAGTAGATTAATAAATTTATTTTTTCAACAATTCATAAAAATTATAATAACTTTTACTCTTAAATTTCATATTAATCTTCACATTATAGAAGCTATAAAAGTTTAAATTAAATTAAACTAAATATAATATTTCATGCAACAAGAAATGTACAATATTCATTTGATTAGATGACTAACGAATTAAAATAATCTTTTTTATCATTGTGTTTGTCGTTATACAATGCTGTTACATACTGTTATACTTTATGATGATTACCAATGTCATATCAAATAATATTTGCAACATTTCAAAAATTGTTTTAAGTATTACAACAATTCACGTGTTACATAAGAAAGAAAACAGAAATTAATTAAAAATTTTTTTTTAATAAAAAGTCTTGAAACTTTATTCATGACTCTTCTTTATTTTTTGAAGAAGTAGAAGCGAAAATAAAATACATAATATACTAATAATATACAATAATATTTAAATTGCACATTTTTCGTTACACACAATATTTCGTTTCAATTTAAACTTTATGACTTCTATATTATGGAGATTTATATAAAATTTAAGAATAAAAATTATTATTTTTAAGAGGTAAACAAGGAAACAATCGAGCCGAATAGCAGTTTTACCTTACGTGAAATTAGTAATAATAGTTCTCAAAATAAAAAATAACAGCCAGCAATATTCTGATCCTCAAAAAACAAACTTTTCCATAGAAAACTTTTTTCAGTTAGATATTATACATGAAATAACGTATCAATATGAATATTCGATGTGAACATACTCGTAAACTGTCATTCGAGATTTAGATTTTATCAATTAAAATGTAAGAATCTATCGATCAATCAAATGCATCGAATTTCGATATACAATGAATAGCTTGATATTAATTTTAAACTTATTGTATATGTCCAAAATTTTAATATTAAAAAGATATTTAAACATTCGGTTTACTTTCACTTTTGATTTCTTACTGGATTTCTGTGTGAATCTTCTTCATAAATTGAAGTCAAAGAAGCTCTTGTCTCTGATTTAAGACATACAGCTTTATTTGATTAATTTTTATTTTATTATTTGTCTCTATTATTTGTTTACTGTATTATTTCTTTGATATTGATTGTTTATGTTATTTTTTAGGGAGTGGATAGCCGAGAGACGAGAGCGATTGTCTAACAATTAGAAGATCCGAATTCTCAACATAACAACAATAGAAAACCCTTTCCTTCTTCGACTTCCACGATCGAACATACTCAGTTTCTCTCTCCTAACATACAAATCGTGTTGGATCAAATAAAAAATTAGATACTTCTGATTAGAGATTGAGGCACTAGAGGTTCTCACTAGCACTGTAAAAAGGACTGAGTACAAGCGGTATAGTTCTGATACGGAGGATGAAGGAAATGGTATCTCTCAGCATTATCACAACTGAAACCTACGATAATTGCAAGAAGAAACCCGTATTTCCCAGGATAATCATGTGTCAAAACTTTACTATGGCAGAAAAATCCAAAAGAGTGGTCTCCAATCCCGAGTGTTAAAAAAATCACCAAGAGCACGAAAGATCGGAAAAAGAGGACCAGATTGCGCAGGCAACATTTATGACTTCACAACATTAGGAACTGATGCAACATCTTAGACGCTGCCACTTCATTCAGACGTGCAGAAGAGGGTACGATTCACATTATGCGATAAATGCACGAACGCCTACATGCTACAAGTGTATGGCACTATAAGAAGAAGTTATTTTTTACTATTTTTCGACAATATATAATATTTTATATAATTATTATTTTTTCATGGAAAATAGACAAAATTCAAAAAATCTTACTGCTCTAAATAGCACGTAGAATGGGATAAAACAAAACACAATTTATTACACAAACTTATAATAGTTCACAAAAAAAGAGAAAAGCAATAAAAATGTTTCGTTATTAGCAATTGGACCACGAATATTATGACAACAATGATTCTGATACAGACAAGGATCGTTACTCTAAAGAAGAAAATAGCAAGACTCGATGCTGCAGAACAAAATCGTCGAGATGGAATTAAACATGGTTTGAAGATTCTCAGGAACGTGTTATCTTCTTTACAAAACGCGAAGAAACCTACCAATGTAGATATTCTGAAATGTACAATCAGAATCATCTGGAAATTGAAAAGAAGAATTCCGAAGTTGAAAGAACGAGTAGTATATGTCAAGAAAAAAGTTCAAGCTATAGAAGCTTTTATTAAGAAGATGTGAAAATTAATAATTGCTATCGAATTAGATGTCTGTAAAAAGTTTTGCAATGTATAAATTTCTGCTTCTGAAATGGAATCCAACTCGGAGATATCATTCAATAGTAATCAGAGTATTAGAACCAGCGAGATCAGTGAAATCTGTGATTAATGTCGAATAGAAAGACGATATTACTTAATAATCAAAATATTATTGGAAAGCAATCATAATATATAATAATAATGAAAAAATTTCATCAATACTTTGCTCATTCTTGTAAATAAGAAAATTTTGTATAGAATTATCTATCCTCTATGGATAGTTGACATCAAAAAACAAATTAATAGAAAATGTAAAAGAATTATATCACTTTTAACTTTGTTATCTAATAGAATTTGATGTGGAATAATATAGAAAAAATATTTTAATTAGTTTTAATAAACTCTAATGACATAAAGTCTAATCAGGAAATCTAGTAATAAAGTTTAATGGCTTTCTACTTCGTTTTAATGTATTAGATATGATAATATTTAATATTTTTTTTTGATATTGTGAAATGACGGATTCGCAAGTGAAAATCACAACAAAAAAACTCAGAAGTTTTATAGATCAATATTATGAGATATTGTTATATATTATGAAATATATAACAATTATAAATAAACATTTTTATATCTTTATTAATGAAGAACAATAGAATCTATTTTATGATTTCCCTCTATTAATTTGCATTGCAAGAGCTACTTCATCTTTTAAGATAATAATATGAAGTACAGTGATAGATAATTCTTTTTCGGTAGTATGATAATAATAGGATAAGATTTTTATTTTTGTCTAATATTATTCAGCATTAATGTATAAACAGAAAGAAAAATTGAAGTAACGAAATTTAGTATGTCGTACACTAATAAATGAGCATATTGATGTTAATAATATAATGCAATTTTCACAAAAGACTTTTAAAGTATTTAATAAACCATGGCTGAAAAAAGCAAAATAAAACACAAAGGACATGTACATAGGAATAGGGATTTTGTAATACATCAATTAATTTTTTCAAGGAATAATAACTAACAGCTTTAGCTGCAACTGGTTTGATATGTTGATAAATAATTACTATAATATGTGATTAAGCAACATTGTTTTCATAAAAAATTAAATTTTTATACACATATTTTACAGAATTTTTATACATGTGCGTATGTGCATGTACTGCGTGTGTATGCATGTGTGCGTGCGCGTATATATATGTACATATATATTAAAGAAAGAAAATATTTGCGCAATAAAGAATTCACATATATAATCGCTTTAGAACGTCTTACATTGTCCGATTCCGAAACGCTATTCAATTCTATTATGGTATTTATCCAGATTTCGAGCTAACAATCTTCTTTATCTCCATATTGATCTTCATTATATCTGCATACGAATCCACGAATCCATCCGTTGAATTCAACAAATAGACAATCAATATTATCAATATTATCAAAGTTAAATATTTGCTGTAGAATTATAAATGGATACGTCATTGTACACCTTTTTCATAATTACATAAATGAGATACTGTCATTTCTTAAGCAAAGCATGTTGCCTGAGTAACTCAGTATCACCTACAAGAGAATGCAGTGTAGAATATAGGTTTCGATTTGAAAATGTTGAAATATAAAAAATATCAAAAAGTAAGAATGTAAAATGATTTCTACGCGATCTTAATAACATTGTCCAAAATTATATAATAATATTATAATAATATTAACAGTAAATGCGTCATCTGAAATCTTAGTTCTCTTGTAAAATACTTTTTTCTGAAAATCCGTCATTTTAAGATAAAATTAAATTAAATGTGTAAAGTAAAAAATGTGTATAAAATAAAATTATATGTGTATAAGATATTTTTGATGATATATTAATATATTCTGATTAAGATTTTTTAATGTTTTTGAATCTATTATTTAATATTGTTCAGGATTCTGATAGATGATTTTCTCAGAAGGTTCTCGATATAACAAATATGAATACGATTAACAAGCRAAWAAACGGCCCGCCGATATTGTTGTCGAAACAAACAAAAAAGAGAAGGGGAATTGTTACCGCTCTGCCGTTGCCAAGAGTGGCGAGAAAAAGAGTCAGTGTTTTGCGGGAATCCAGAGGTAACGGTCACTTTTGTTAGAGCTGCGATCTAAAATATTATAACGAGCTAACTATTCATTATAACTATTCATTTGATTTCATTAAAGAAGATTGTTGTATTTTCTACGACTCTCATCTTTACAGAATACACTTTCCTCGAATCGGCAAATAAAATAAATATCTAAACGGTGTTACGCGAATTTATCGAAGGCGCGTTAACATTGTTTTTGGTCCTATACGCGGATCGTTGATATTTGAGTGTATCAGTGTATTGTTAATAAAACGGACAGTTTGATATAAAGGATCTTCTCTGGTGCTGTTGTCACCGAGTGCCGTTGCAAGGATCATCACGTGCTGGTTCAGAAACCGCGCTCGTACCACTATCGCTTTCTTTCTTTAACTCGGATCTTACGTGAGGATCACGTGGAGGTATACGCTCCTGGGGAAGACGAAGCCCAGAGCTTGGTGAGTTGTAGTACCGAGTTCACGAGAAAGACACTCAGCGTCGTCGAATTGTGTCACGTCTTATAGCTGTGTTGCATATACGCAACAGAAAACATAACGCCGGTGCCATACATGCATCGCTGATTCGCACTCTGAATGCAATTTTCGAGCTGAAGTGCTCGGTACAAGGAACGCTGTCGAGAATCCAGCATTTCTTGCGCCCCACGCTGATTGCGCGTGTCGCGGTACTTCCTCGTGATGTCACATACACACGAGTTTGCTAATCCATCTAGGATTCAGTAGATTACTGTCCAGTTCTAAGACAATTCTTCAAGTTTACGTGCAATAACCATGGCTGAAGATCTGCGTAACTTTCTTGAGAATCAGAACATTGCAATCAACGCGATCAAGCGCGTCATCATTAACTACAAGAAACTTTCGGAGGCCAATGTCACGCTTAAAATGAGATCACGCCTGGCTGATTTATGGGGCCTGGCAGAAGTATTGGGAGAAAGTTCAAAGCTTATACGCTAGGATCAATTGTGCGGCGAGGGCTGAAGACCGGAAGAAACTGCCCTATTTCCTCCAAGATGAATTCCTCGCCGCCGAAAACGCCTACTACGAAGCTTCGGATTATCTTCAAGAAGCTATAAGGAGCTTTGTAAAACCAGAAAGTCCTGTATGCGATCCTAGTACTGATTCTACATTTTGCGATTTTGCGGGTACGCTCAATACGGTTACCGACAAATTTGCGAAATTTGCAAAATAAAGGTCGTTCCTTTGTTCATAATGTATCAGTTCAAAATTGTGTTAATTGCGCCGGCTCACATAGCTTAGTGAAGTGTGAGAAATTCCTGTCATTAGCGGTCGAGCAGCGCAACACCCTTGCTCGGGAAAAACGTGTCTGCTTCAATTGTTTACAGCCAGGTCATTTCACGCCAAAGTGTCCCAGCAAATCGCGATACGTGCATTGTTGACGCACATATCACTCGTTATTACATCCCGAAGAAGGCAGGACCGCTAAGACAATAGCTAATCAAGCGCACGATTCGGAGACGCAATCGGTCCCGAGCATTTCTTCCGTTGCTGAAGGTGCCATTGTTGCACATGTTCAATCCGTGCAAGCAAAGGTTCCGCATGCAGAATGCGGAGCTCTAAGTACCGCATGGGTGGATCTTCAGCGCGGAGGGTCGCTGTGTTCGGGTTCGTGCGCTCATTGACCAAGGTTCGACCATTAGCTTTATTTCGGAATCTCTCAGTCAGACGTTGCGACTCAAGCGACAACGCGCCGATGTATCGATAAGTAGCGTTACCGGGATGGAGAGAGGTGGTGCGAGAGCGAGGGTTTCACTCGGATTGTCCCCTTGTAACACATCTGTACCAATGATTTTGTTAACGGCGTATGTTCTTCCAAGTATTACAGATATTACCGTATTATAGTATTACATGGCTTCGCAAATTCAGCCTTTCGAGAGGTGGCCCCATCTACGCGATCTTGAGCTGACGGATCCGAAGCTAGCGAGACAGCACCCAATCCATTTGCTGACTGGGTCGAATTTATTCTCATCGATATTTGTGCGCGAATTCCCCTATCTCGGCCAGACAGGCGTTTCGAATGCGTCTGATGTACTTCTCGCTACCGCATGGGTAAATCTTCACGCTGCAGAAGGTCGCTGCGTTGAAGTGCGCGTGTTATTCGATCAAGAATCGACACTCAATTTTATTTCCAAGTTACTTTGTTAGACTTTGCAAACGACACGACAATGCGCCGATCTCCAAATACGTAGATTTGGGAAAAATTATACCGACCATGCGAGGTCAAAGATTGTGCTTGGCTTAACTCCTTGGAATAAATCGAAACTGATGTTTCCGTCAACGGCGTACGTCGGTACGAACCTTATGTTATATACAGCCTCAGTTCAGCCTCCCGAATGGTGGTCACAATTACACGATCTTCCGCTGGAGGATCCAAATCCAACGAATAGACAACCGATTCATTTGCTAATCGGAGCGGATTTGTATGGATCGCTGGTATTGAGCGATCTCCGTAGGGGTCCGTTAGTCATACCCACGGCCCAAAAAACCGAACTTAGTTAGATCATATCTGGTCCAGTAGATATCAATTCGTGCACTGTATTTGAAGCTCATGTGTCACATTACGTCTCCGAATGCAATGCAGATTCGTTGCTACGGAAATCTTGGGCGGATGAGAAGATTTCCGCTGAAATTACAAAACCTACTGTGGATTACATTGATTGTGCGAACGACTGGAGACTTCTCCATCAATATCCTAACTGGCCTTGGCTAGTTAAAAGGACGGTTTACTCTAGTAGATTTATTGAAAACTCGAAACGAAAAAAGAATGTTCTATTTGGAAAGCAATTATCGATTCCGAAAGCTAGTTCATTAAGGACATGAACCCTACGCTAGCTGGAGATTCGTTACTCCGGCTTGGCGGGCGGCGAAATGCTGCCTTCAAATATTGTAAAAAACATCCTATTATATCATATTACCTAAGCATCGCATATCTGAACTTATCACCAGAGCGATTCATTTGAAAAGTGTGGAAGATTACACTACCGCCGGTTTTCTAACGGCGTTTTGGTCGATTTGTGAGTCGACGCAGTTTACCGACTTACATGTACAGCGATAATACGAATTTTTATGGTGCAGATCGGGAATTTAATGCTAATCAACTGTCGCGATGGCAGCTAGTACAAGATAAGCAGGAACAGATTTGTCGTTCTTGGTCAAAGAATTACTTGCACTCATTGCAAGTTCGGAATAAATGGTCAAAATCACATCCGAATGTTAAAATCAACGATTTAGTCATCGTTAGAAATCCTCAATTTATTCCTTCTAGATGGCTTGTGTTGTACAAGTACATCCAGATTCGGATTGACATGTCCGGGTGGTGACCTTACGTACAGCTTGTTCCTATTATAAGCGATCAATAGCTCAAATCTGTAAATTATCGGTGTCATTCGAGAATAATGCATTAAATAGCCAAGCTCTGTAAAAATAAGATCGTACTCGTTTACGTTCATTTATACTTTTATACTGTAACACTTCTATACTGTAGCAATCTTCTGTACTGTAATAATCCGTTTCTTTGTCCGAATTTCGTTTATTGTCATTATATATTGCGAATTGAATGATCATAGTAAATATATCAGAATTTCGTCTCCGTTTCGGATACGAAATGGGCGGTATGTTTAGGATTCTGATAGATGATTTTCTCAGAAGGTTCTCGATATAACAAATATGAATCTAATACGATTAACAAGCGAATAAACGGCCAATATTGTTGTCGGTCGGCCAATATTGTTGTCGAAACAAACAAAAAAGAAAAGGGGAATTGTTACCGCTCTGCCGTTGCCAAGCGGCGAGAAAAAGAGTCAGTGTTTTGCGAGAATCCAGAGGCAACGGTCACTTTTGTTAGAGCTGCGATCTAAAATATTATAACTGTTCATTTGATTTCATTAAAGAAGATTGTTGTATTTTCTACGACTCTCATCTTTACAGAATACACTTTCCTCGAATCGGCAAATAAAATAAATATCTAAACGGTGTTACGCGAATTTATCGAAGGCGCATTAACAAATATAGTAGAATAATTTCGTATAATAATTCCGTACTATATTAACTATATCCGTATATCCATTAACTACATTATTGTTAATGTTTTTTAGCTATTGATATGAACTAAAATTATGAAATACAATAGCAATCTTTTAATAAAGTTTTATGTTAAGAATTTTTAAGATATATATATATGTATACTTACGCGACGTATATATACTTAACGTTACTTTTATTTTTATTTAAAATTTTTATTTAAAATTATATCTCCAGTAGTTCTGCCATATTTACACAGCGCAGCTCGACGAATTGGTTCATTATTGCGTACTCTGTTCAATAACTCGATATTCACGTTCCGTTAATCCTCGTAGATATACATATATACCAACAATAAGTCTTAAATATCAAATCACGTATATACAATATATAATATAAACCTATATATAATATATAGGTTTACCTATATATAGGTTTATATATAATATAAACCTATTAACAGGACCATAATATTAATATGAGATCTCATATAAAATATGAGATCTTAAGATATAAATTTCATTGAAAGAAAATAAAATAAAGTCGCGAAATCATATATATTGACAGATTATCATTTTTAGATCTAATACTGTTGTTTTATATATTGCTTTAACTTTATAACTTTTTGCGAATACGAAGTAATTTAATATATAATTAATTACTGGAAATTACTTTTTTCTAATACTATGCATATTTATTGATTTATATACGTATGACTCATACATATATTTTTACATCTTTTATATATATTTATTTATTCATTTATTTATTAAAGGAGCGTTAATTCACGAACTTATAAAAGCCAAAACGGAAATCAAACACGCTATTAACTTTATCTGTTATCAGTCTTAAATTAAGAAATTTTTGAAATTTCATCGTTCAATTTGAATGCGTGACGAGAAATTAGCTGTAAGTATTCTTTTGGAATATTAACGTATGTTATATTAGTTCCAATATTTCTCCTTTTATGGTCTGTCAAACATGTAACTACGATTTCATATACTAGAAAAATCATCATATAAATTTATTATCGTTGCAATTAAATTTTTGGCGATATTTACTGTACAACACTTTTTACTAATAATACAATATGTGACATTAATTATATATGACATTTCCTGCTACTCAAATTTTATTAATTGTTTCTTCAATTTAAAATATAATTTAGAGGAAATATATGAAATATATTATATAGTAATATGAAAGTGCAACAAAGAATATTATATGTGAATTATTTAAGATACTCATATATAAATAAATAAACAAGCAAATCGACAAGAAGAAAAAGATAGAGAGATTTATAATGATATAATTAACAATATTATCTTATCTATTATTGCTACTGTGATAGAATAAAGGAGAACAAGAATCTTCATTTTTTTTTATACTAAAATTGGAGAAGATATCTTTTTCTTTTTTCTTTTAAAAAGCTTAAATCTATAAAACTGCTGTATCTCTGAATTTTTCTATTTTTCTAATTTATCGATCATTGTTAAATCGCCATATCACACTTATATCACCATATCATAATTAATATAGAAAGAACAGATAATCTGATAATTTAAAATTTTTATGATATTTCTGATATCTGATATCTGACAGAGCCGAAGTTCAATCTGTTAAATCACAAATATATTAGTTTATTGAATAAGCTTCAACAAGTTATTATTATATTATGCGAAATTGTTGCATAAGATATGTGTATATAGTGAATAAACAAAATTGCATAATCTATTCTTTAATATAATTAAAAATCAATGAAGCAATCACTTCAGTTTAATCAATATTTAAACTTTGAAAACTCGATAAAACAAGTAATATGCTAAAGGACATACAACTTAACCCATAAATTTAAGCGTTAATCTAATTTAATTTTATTTTATCAAATTAGAATTCACTCGACACTATCTTACCTATATAAAGTACTCAATAACACTGTTTGAATTATATTCATTTGATACTTTGTCTATGTAAAGGACTCGCTAAAGGACTAACTGTTTAGACTATGTAGTATATACTAGACTATACACAAAATTCTCTTTGCAGCTGTTATTTCAAAATTCAAGCCCTCGATATAAGTCTGAGTCAAATCATTATAATTTTTTTTTAAATTGTTTATTTCGAAAAGGGAAAAAACAATAAATGTTGGGCAACCTTGATCGCATATAAACAAAACACTTTAAACTATTTAAATTTATAGTATAAAATGAATGATTTTACAGAAGATATTTTAATTCCCAAACCAATAAATGAAATACTTAGATCTATGATCAATTTGTCCATTAATTTTCCGAGTTTTTTCTTTCCAACTTTCTCTCTTTATGATTTCTATTTGGTGCTCTCAAGTGCTCATTCTCATAATGAAAAATTTTGTTAAATACGATCATTTCTTTCCATGAAATTATTACAGAGATGAAATAACAAAACTTCAAAAGTCGCACGTAATCAATTTTCACTTCAAATCTAGTTGTACGAAAGCTTTAATTATCTTAATTCTGTGAATTCCAAAAAATTAATTTAGCGATGTATTTTAAAGACATTATACAAAAACATATACAAAAAATGTAAAGAAATCAATTATTTTGATCCTTTAAAATCGAAGTCTCCGTTTAAATAACTGAATAATTAAATACACTTAATGGTAGATATAAAAGAATATCTAATATAAAATCGAATGCAAAAGAAAAACATAATATAAATATATTACCAGTACAATAATATTAATATGAGATTTCATATAAAGTATGAGATTTTAAGATATAAATTTCATTGAAAGAAAATAAAATAAAGTCGAAAATAAAATCATATATATTGACAGATTATCATTTTTAGATCTAATGCTGTTGTTTCACACTTTACTTTAACTTTATACCTTTTTGCGAATACGAAGTAATTCAATAACGATAGAAAGACAAAAAATGACATACGTTTAATAAAGCAAAAAATGATAAAAATGCAATAAAATATTATAGAAAAAGAAATTTATTACTAATATTAATATATATAATTATTTAATATTTAGTGAACACGTAATAATATTTAGATACTAAAATAATTCTAGCGAAAAACAATAAAAAATAAGTATTTAAGAAGAAAGAGACAGGGAAAGAGATTTTTTCTACTTCTTCATTTGAGTTTTGATTGAAACATCTTTCTGCATAAATAATGGGCGAAAACAACTAATTTCTTAACATCATTGAAACATAATCCTCCGTATTAATACTGCTGTACAAAATATTCTATTATTTATTTATGTAGGATTATTATCAGATTTACTCTAACAATACATATATCGGAAATACAATAACGAAAATTTCAATATCTGTATATGATCCATCGCATCAAACATCTGTTTCTCTGTTTAAAAGCATTGAAATGAATGCTTTTCAATCCATTGCATTTATTTTTTTTCTTTTTTTCACCCAATATTTATTGCAACTGTTGTTGAACATTCAGCAATATATTTGTCCAAATAATTATGTCAGGAAATATATATAACCAGAATCATATGCCATAATACATAAGCGTATTCGCGATCTTGCGAGTATGCTATTCAGAAGTGTCTATGGAATATTAATTTAGTAAATCTGTAAGTCTACTTGAAATTTAAATCTTCTCCTTATACCTCTGGCTTTCAAAAGATTGGCAGCGAGGTTGTCTGGATTGTTCTCTAATCTATCACGATATCTTTGACAGAATTCCTTGATAATTTCTTTGATGGTTCATATCTTAATATCAGGATGGAGTGTGTCATTTGTGACATACCTGGAGACATTAGTAATTATCCTAAGAATCTTTGATTGGTATCTTTATGTCTTAAGACTGCAGTTTGCGGCTGCATTTCAGAGTTGCGCCTTTAGTGTACTTTTCATTTATTTGCAAAGTGGTCAAGAAGATTCAATCTTGCGTGCTACGTAACAAAAGATCTCAATATGTACTTTTGTTATGTAGCACGCAAGATTGCATCTTCTTGACAACTTTATTATTGACATTGATTATAATAGGAAAATGATCGGAAGATAGCTCTAGGCTTGTTTTAATTGAGAAATATGTTTTTGTTATATCCTTTATGACTTCAAATTATATCTCTTTTTCGTTAACAGGCCAATATGTTAACATACTTGATATAATGTCCAGTCGCTTATTAATAATGATTAATAATGTTTTATGAAGCGCTCTACTTTTGGGATTTGCTAGTCTGGATTCCTGCTATTGATGTTTGGCATTATAATCACCAACAGCTATAAAACGTGCGCCTAGGATTTCAAAGATAGCCCCAGATTGTTCGCTAACAATTTCATGTTTTGGAGAACAATATACAATCACAATATACAGATGAAATAACATCAGACCAATTTTCAATTTTTGCAGTAGTCACTTGTAAGGAATCACTTTTGAAATTATCTAGTTTGTGATATCGTATGCTGTTTTTAATGATAATGGCGGTACAACCGTGTTGTATGGTATATTGAGTAAAATGATATTTTGAAGTAATGTTTTTTGATAAGGTGAGTCTCCGATATTAGTATTATGTCTACATTGCTGTTAACGATGAACATTTTTACTTCGTTCATGTGCTGGGGCAAGCCATTAGCATTCCATTTTAAGCGATTGGACCATTATGGTAATAAGAGTGATTAACATTGTGTCCATTTTCTCTAGAAGACACTTTATCATATTCTTTAATTCTAGAATATCGTTTGTTTGACAAATTCGCGACAAATGTGCAGTGTGCGTTGCAGCTGAATCTGTTTCCTTGCCTTCCTGTTCCTGGCCGATTCACCGAATACAACATCGTTCTCACGATCGAGCAATGTGCGGCGATAATGCTGCATCAGAAACAGCAATGGATCCATGTAAAGAGCGACCGCGATTTGCTCCTTATTCTCATGCCTTCTTTTTCGTATATTAGTCGATGACAATAAATCACGATCCATAGCAAGCTACTCCCGCAGAAATCGCCGGAATTCACCGCCTTATGTTCATTACATTCCCGAGTCCCTTTTCAATACGAGACCGTTCAGCACGAACTTTCGCAAAGCAGATCGCTGCGCTGTTCGCGAACGATGTTCAGTCCGACCGTGGGCATGATTTTTTCCGCGAATTTCCGCTCTGAAACAGCTCGATTTCTCGTGAACACGCGAGGAGGTACGGAAAGGAAGCGGCGCCGGAAGGGACACAGTTGTAGCAGAAGCTCGTAATTTCGAGTCGCAAGATGGATGTGCAAGAAGAAGCTGCACGCGGCTTGACGCGGTACAGAACGATGAAGAGAAATCGACAAGAGGAGAGAAGAAGACGCGACGGAGAACACGAACTCTATTACGCGAGAAGATAAGTTAATATAGAATGGGATAGGATTTCGATTGAAAATTAAGTAGGATTGTAGAAGATTATGTAATAAACAGCGTTTTGGAATCGCTTATCAAACGTATCCACAAATTTCGTTTAGTCAAAACTCTGTACAGATAGCTGAGATATTGGAACAGAATGATATGCGAATTACTTGAGTTTGCCGTAAGATAAAAATCATTGTCAATATTCTTGTCTTCTTCACATTATATTATATGAATAATTGAAAAGAGATACGTTGTTATTTTCTCTATTGTATATAGTTATTGTATGTTCGTTGTATCATACATAATCATTACAAAATCATTAAAACTATTATAATTTATCATGATAACCGTTGTTCGGTTCTCATATCTAATAATATTAATTTATACCATTATTCCATGCCATGCATTATGCCACGATTTTACCATTGTATTATATCATGACCCTTAGTGGAATATTATTGGATCGATTACTACATGCGGTTATTGCTATCCGTCGAATATACATTTCATTAAGCATACATTCTCTAACGTCTAACAGTTCTAATTTAGGTGAAAACTCAATGAGCTTTCGTACGCTGACGTAGTCGATCCGTGTACAATTCTGACAGATCAGTTGTTTCAAACCATAGATATATTGCAAACCACAGTCTGTAATTTTTGTCCCGCTTATATCCAATTTTTCCAGTTTTTCTAGATTACCAATGCTTTCTAAATCCATATCTGTTATCTGACTATCTATTAAACAAGACAATAATTTATGTTTGTAGCATTATTAACTTATATTTATAGCCTATTGAACAAGATAATAACTTATATTTAACTTATATAACTTATATTTCTAAAGAGAAATGATACACGCATGATTAGCTGTATGTAACAAATTGAAGTGACTTACCTGGTATCTCCAAAGAAACAAGCTCTTTGCATACATGTGGTATACTGTTAATGAAGTAACTACTTACTTTATCTGTTGGACACATGTATCGAATTTTCAAACCTTTTAGATTAATTAAATTAGCGGGCATGCACATTTCAGTACTTCTAACACAATAAAAGTTCAAAAATTCCAGATTTTTGCAATGTCTTCCAATGATTTCGAGTACAGAATTGCATGGGTACATGGCTACAGTTATCGAAAGATGCTTCAAGTTTTTTTGTCTCTCTAGTACCTGTGGTGCGACAATAAATCAATGTATTATATTTATGATCAACATGGATAAGACGTACCAAGACGTACGTACTCAATGAGAATAAGATAAAGAAAAAATTTTATTATGCTTACTTGAGAAAAAATTTCATTTTCTAGCCTCTCACAATGCAATATCATTGTTTTCATCTTTTGTACTGGCAGTTTTAGTAGACTTCGGCATAAAGCTTTTATTCCGTTTATTTCAATGTCTTCCAAGTTTTTATTTTCTTTGAAAAGCTGTGCCAATTCGTTATCCAATTGAATTATAAAGTTAAGTTTGAGTCTTTTTAACTTCTTACAATTTTTTGCTATTATCTTAATATCCCGTGGAAAAAGACGTAATGCAGTGAGATCAAGATTTGTAACATTAAAACAATATTTAGATATATAGTGTGACAGTCTATTTTCGAAGTAAAGGACATCTTTCGCAGGTTTTGCTGCATAGCATACTCGAGATATGTATTTGCTCCATTTTGACATGATTTTATGAAATACAACTTCATCTGTTTTATAAAGCGGCGGAAAACCCCAAGCAGCTGGCGACGGATCAAATGTCTTCATCAAGTACCATGATCCCTCACTCACTGTCTCCCAACGTTCGCAAACTATAATAATGAATAGAAAAAAAACCATATGTAAAATAAAACAAGAAAATAAATAATCTATCTTGTAAAGTTTATGAGAAACAGAGTTGCTCAGTTGCTCAGCATCGAATGCTCACCCTTTCCTAAGCGTATTCTATCTGCAATGGGCAAAAATTTAAAAATGTGTTCTAAACAATAATCGTTCAATATATTAATGTTATACTTCTGAGGATATTCTTGAGAAGATTGTTCATTCTCGTGAAAAATTTTCTGTCTTTCACTCATATTTATAACTTTTATATATTTTTGTATCTAGACTTTCTCCGACATCTTATCACCTCGATATTGATGCGTCTGCAGTCGGTAAAAAACTGGCTAGGATTTCAGAAACTGGAAGAACTCGAAAAAGTAGGAATTACAAGTATTTGGGGACATAAAAATAATATAAAATACCTAAATTGACTAGTATTAATTCGTATTCGTAAGTTGTTCAAACTATTTCGACTTACTATATTGAATGACCAATGTATAACCATCGTACATCAAATAACGTACATAGCACAAGGATTGTACAAATCGGCAAAACGGATTCTGTCATCTAGTAGTATCGCATTATTTTTTTCAGCTTTTCAACTCACGAACTTCCTAATTATTATTAACAGATAACAAATCGTGATATACATTTCACATGAGGCATGCATGATAAATATTCAGTTTATGCAAATGAGGGGGCCCATGATCATAAGGCAGAACTAGTCATTCAATTAACTGATTATAATTGATTTAGGTTACCAGCGACAGCTAATTGAATCAAAGATGTTATGTAGATATTGTATAAATATTTGAGTAAAGAAAGATATGCCCCTCCTTTATGAATTTTCAAAAAGTATTGCAGTTTAATGTAACGCGACACTCGCAAAAAGTTACAGTATTTCCAGATTCTTGATGCTTCTTTCATGTGTATTCCGATTAATCATTCTGTAATTGATCTGTAATTGATGATATTGCAGTAAATGTTGACAAACTTGAAAATAAGTGATAAAAGCTATTTAAAATAAGCCACGCAAACAAATATCTGTATCTCTTTGTGTTAATAAAATTGATTGATAACTTCTGGTTACATTTTCCTTTCTTCCTGACTGATTCCAAAAGATTTCTAAAGTCAGAGTTTTGTTTTGTGTATATTCGTATTTTATTCTTAAAGAATCTTAAAGAAGAATCTTAAGAAAGATAAAACAATATCCGATAATCTCGCATCTCAAAGAGCTATGTTTTTAAATGAGAAAAATCAAGAGATAGTAAAATATTGAATCAAAACTTATATGTTGCAATAGTAATGGATGATATCATGATGAAAATTCAGCGAGTTACAAATCTAATAAAATGCATACAATATCTGAAACGCAACAATTCGACACGGTTAAACCGCGCAAGAATGTTTTAAAGAATTCAAATAAAAGTGGAAGGATGACAAGAAATGGTATTAAACAGATAAATGATAATACCAAAGAATCAAACTGTATTGAGTTGCTGGAATTATTGTCATCCATTCCAAGGCCGCGCAAAGAAATATTTAATTACATTTTAAGTACAACTATACGTAATCGAATAATATTTCTGTATATATTTTTTAGATAGACGGATTTGCTCAGAAAAATTACATGCCAAACATATAACTAATCTAGTTTAAAGAATTCGTAAGACAATAAGAATATTTGGATTATGAATCTTTCCAAATCAGTAATAGAGCATCAAAATTTCTCTTAATGTTTTAAGATGATTATGTAAATAATTCACTATTATTGTATTCTGTAATATTTCATTATTTTTTATTTCATCATATTTACCGTTTTATTACTATTATCATCATATATATTACCGTTATTATTAATTTGCGATTAATATTAATATTAATATAAATAATATTTATGATTTTGCTTTCATATAGTTAGATTTGCAAATGCATCTTACAGTTGCAAGAAATGTTAACTATCATGATAAATCGAAATATGTTATATATTAAAAATTAAAAATGAATGGCATTCGTTCTAGAATATTCTAAAACATCCTAGAACATTCATGATGCAGATTGGAACGTTACGATATATTCGTAATATTAGGAAGTAGATTACTAGTAATACAATACTAGTAATAAGATTGATAAACTTTTTCTCTTATTAGAAAATCAAAACAAAAATGTTATACATTTTTATTATATGTTAATTAATTTTAATGTATTTGTAATAAATATCAAGTTAACTGCTTTGTTAACACTCAAGAAGAAATTACTTCGATTAAAGGTACAATCTATGATTGTAGATTATTCTGCTTAATATCCCGATAGTGTGAGAAAACATTCAATTGTAATAAATAGGAAGATAACGATCGCAGAAACTTGATTCACTTAAAGCGGATTAAGAACTTTTGTTACATTAAATACACTAGAAGTATAATTAAAAAAGATATAAGATATTGTCAAGAGATATTACATAAAAGATTCTTTGTAAAGTAATAATTTTTTCTTTTTAGTTATAATGACTGTGATGTTTATACAAGCATAAATCTATATAAATATATGATATTTATAGCAATGCTCGCGCGCACGTGCGTGCGTGCGTGCGTGTGCGTGATTGCATATTCATAATTGCTCATAATATATTTATTGAATTGGGATAAAATATCACTTATATCTTACAGATTATTCTATATATAGAATCAAGTCTAATCAAGTCATATAGAATCAAGAATAAAGTCATAAGCAATGAAAACATCTCATTCGCCAAAACAGCACTGTAATTCAATGAATGAATCCTACTTTCGGAAAATCTATAGTCAAAGAAAAATTTCAAGTTAATTTTTTCTTATAGATAGAATATTCTATCGTATTATCTATCGTATTATCTATCGTATTATGTGTCTTGCCTAATCACGATTGTTAAGTTTTCATAAACAAATATATAATATCTTAGGATTGGACCTTTATATGGGCGAATATAGCATTAAATAAAAACAAAATTCATGAGTGATAAAATATAGGATGACTATATGCGCATCGTGCTATGTATGAGAAAAATAATAGGAGATTATACATAGCCATCATACATATATTACATGTTTATTTCAAATTTATTTTAAAACTTTTCATGCAAGATAATTAACACTGAATCAAAGAATGAGAAACGCTACATTTTAATTTCTAAAAAGACAAAATCTAATGACATTAGTGCACGTGCTTATGCAATGTGTATCATATTGTACATCTGGTCATAAATTTTCTTTTATACAATTTTCTTTGTACCTATTTATCTTTAATTACGGAAAAACTATTTTATGAAAAATGTATGATCTTTTGTATAATAAAATCTGTTAATAATCTAAAATATCCTTTCGCACTTATTTTACATTATTTGCAATTTACGATTATAACTATGATTAACATACTAGGAATTAACATGTTCCTAGATAGATTACTTAGATTACTTAGAGGAATTATAAAGGCACACATAAGTTTTTGTAAACTCCCTAAAAGTTTATGCTTAAGATTAAATTTAAAAATTTAAATCAAGATTTTATATAAATTTAAGATTTAAATTTATAAGTTCATTGATTTGGCAGAAAAAGTTTCTGCCTTTATATAGTGCTATCAAAAATAAAAATTGAAATATGACAATATTCGAAACAAAGGAAGAATGATTAAACTATTTTTTATTGATAAGTTTTCTAAAATATATTATAAATATGCTGTTTTGTATTTTTATAATGTATATAAATTCCCAAATGCAAACATTGCGTAGGAAATTATTGTTATATAGAATAAAAGGAGAAAATTTAAATTCTGTTAATTCTCATTTAATCATTTCTCGTTTATAATGCTTCCCATTTTATAAAAATTATATTAACAATGATTTATCAAATTATCTAATTGTTTCACAAAATATCCTTGTCCCAATATCAATGAGGTATTATCGGATTGAATATGATTGCTAGAATCCAAAGATAAAATACAATCATATTCGCTTCTTAACTCAAAGATCGATTGTAATACTTATATGTGGTAAATTAATAAAACATAAACAATTGGAGCACAGTCATGAAACATGTAAGCTACTCAATGAGTAGCGATGATCAAACAAGATATTCTCCTTAGAATGTAAATAAGGAAATTACGATGCTACTTTATCACGATGTAACTTGAGATAATAGCATACTTTTACATTATTTATATAAAAATTATAATATTACTATTACTATCTATATATTATAATAACCATAAATTTAAAAAAATTAGGTTATTAGAACATTTAATAATTAATTCTTATTAGCAACACTTAATTAATATAAACAGTTTAATTATTTTCCAATTTTGTTTAGAGAATTTGAAAGTCAAATTGAAAATGATTGAAATAAAGTTTCTAGGGAAGAAAAAATTTCGTAATTTCGTTTTAATTACATATATGAAATATTGTTCAAATTTTATTACATCATTTAATCAATATTTCTTTTTTTTATTTCTCGTTTTATTAAACGATACGTTTAATAACATATCTATTATTTTTATCTTCTTGAATCTATTCTTTTATCTATTATCTTTTATCTTTTATCTATTCTTTTGACCTATTGTTGAATCTGAAATACAAAATATTGCTGAAACATTCATTGTTTTTATGGTAATATAATAAGGCAACAAGTTTTTGATCATTACAATCAAAATTAATGAAATGGAATTGAAATTGTTGCCTCATCCATCTTATTCGTTAAGCAGCCTCATACGATTTCCATTTCTTCCCAAATCTAGAAAATGACTTGGCTCGGAAAGAAATTTTCGAACAGCAATAAAATCATTGATAGCGTTAAATTCATAGCCATAAATTCATAGCTATAAATGGCTATTTCGGGAAATTGTCCCAAGCTAATATTATACCAGAGTAATATAATTATTTTATCGCTGGAAAAGCGCTGATCAACATATGCGTAATAAAAAGAAATTATTCGAAAAATAAATTTCAATCCGATAACGTTACTTTTCCGTTTCAAATATTTATCAATTGCCGCTCATGAGTTTATTTTTTTCAAAAATGAAAAAATCGCTGTTTATATATAAAGGGATGCATCTTAACATTTTTGAATTAAACAAAAATTAAATTCTCATAATTTTCGATCTTAAGAAATGCATCATTAGTGTCATCGCTGGATTACAATTAATTATAAAAATTACTCAAATTCCTTTCCATGTTCTTTTACAAGAAAAAATAAGACAATTCAGATTCTAAATTATCGATTTCCAGATACATAAATTGAAAATTATGCGATACAATCATTTTATTGTAATTTATGTCGAACGTCTGCGTGGAAAAGCATTGCGCAAGTATAAGTTAATTGCTATAACGCAATTGATCTAGCTTCTCGATCTAGCTCTCTTTTTTTTAATTCATTATTAATAATATACTTTATCAATATCACTGACAATAAAAATTAATTGCCATTTTAGCAATAATTTTTGACATAATTTTTAGTCAATTTTTAATACATAATTGTAGCCGACTGATTCAATATTTCAGTGCATCGCATTGTTTCATATCGTACATGAATATCGTATTCATCACGTAAATTTATATTTTCCGATGCGATAATACAAAGGCGCTCCTAGATTATAATAATTTCCATGATGCGTATTGCGATTATATAAAATATAGAAATAGATATTATATAGAAATATTTCCACTTTTTATAAGCCGCAAAAGCGCCTAGGGAATATTTATGCAACTGATGTAAATACAGAAATATAGATACTCGAATATCTAATTGGGAGGAAGTTCGATTCAATGAAAAATTCAATATAAATTCCAACTTATAAAGGCTTATAAAACGAGAATACTTCAAGGATACCCTGTATCCGTATCGCTTGTATGTACACATATGCTATCTATTATTCTTTTTCAGTCCGCAAACGTCATCGTCGCTTTTCGAATACGGTGGCAACCAGCTGACGATTGTACGAGGCAGTCACGTGATTTTGACGTTGCAATGCTGCCGCACTGTCCTTGCGAACATGGCCGCGGCGGAATGTGAAACACAGGAGGGTACTTCGACGAACCTGTTGAAAACATCTATAATATTGTCCGATGAAGCCGTCAATACGATCACGAAACATGAAAGCACTGGCATTCCATTGCAAACACCATGGACCTTCTGGCTCGACAAGTAAGATGAAAATAGAAACTGACATAGAAATAATTCTTTAGACTTTCGCTCTTTCATTTGTGTGTAACGCTTTATACGCGACGTATCTCGCAATCGCGATGCATCCTGCGATCTCATCTCTTCCCCATCAAACGCATGCATCACATGTACTTTCCGTGATGCATTCGACATAAAGATGATACCGACTTTGACAAGATCATTTGCTTTTAACCTCGCTTTATTTAAATGCAGGAAATTGCCTTCTTGATGCGCGATACAAACACGTAATCGACGAATCGTGCAGCTTCATGAAACATGCATTCTTGTTTCTGCAGTCGTTATTACGTCATCGAAGAAAAAAAGAATATCCTTCATCACGCATCGGCATGTCTCAATATATGTATTGATGACTAACTAGGAGCATTTATTGTTATGTTATTTAATAATGAAATGGAACAAGCAAGACATTAAGAAATCGATTAAAGAAATCTGTTAAATAGTTAAGTAATTAGTTGATATTGATTACTTATTCTATGCAATGTTCTCGCCATCTAATTTTCTTGTTTTGTATACCTCGCATGTGAAATTGTTTTTAAAGCATGTTTAAAGCATTCGTGTTTTATAATTTCAATAAATTAGTCCTATTTTCTTGCGGAGTGTGCGAGACTTATGTCTTAAAGGCACATTAAGAACTAAATTAATTGCCATTTTACAAAAACATATATTTGCTATATGCATAAACTTGAAATAAATACTTAAATTAACAGGGCTATTCCTGGCACAACGACTGAGGAGTACAAGGCTAATCTACAAAAGATTTACACTGTGAATACTGTTCAAAGTTTTTGGGGAGTCTTCAATAACATACCAAATGCTGGGGATATGCAGGTATGATGATTAACATTACTGAACTCATTATATTACTATTTAGTATAATCATTAAGATAAAAATAGTAATGATAATACTAATACGATAATATTAAGACAGTAGAAATAAAAATAGTCAAAAAAATAGTTAAAAAAATCATTAAGGCAATATTATTTATACTATCAAAATAATCAACTAACTATAAATGAAATATAAACGAGAACGGTACAGGAAGATGATAGTTAAAAAGATTAATTTAGAATATTTAAGGATACTGAGATTTATTAATCAAAAATATTAAGAGAAATTAAGAATATTAATTTTATCTGAAAATATTCGGATATAAAAACATCTCAAATTATCAAACATGTTAAAAAAGAAAGCAAACTGATTTTTTTTATTTTGTCATAGACAAAATCAATTGTAGAAACAAAAGATACTTGCCAAAAATATTCAATATTTGATAATTATAACATGTCACTAATTTTTATTTATTTTATTTGTTATTTTTGTATATTTTTATTATAAGTCAATAATTATTTAGATTAATTAGAAGTTTATAATTTTATTCTTTCTTAAGTTTAGTCTTTTATTATTATAGGTGAAGTACAGTTATCATTTAATGAGAGATGACAGATATCCTTTATGGGAGCATGAACTTAATCAAAAAGGTGGTACATGGAGATTGAAATGCCATAAATACGATACTGTAAGTAACACATTTATGAGTTACAATAAAATATTCGTTATTCAAATATCAATCTTTATTATTAATGTATATAAAGATAATAAAATATTTTAGTTTATAATATTAAGGAAGATCCTGATGTCACATAATTTTTAATTTTATTTTAAACCATTTATTATAAAAAATATAATAGAAAATATACATATATTATTCAACTAAAATTAACTTATATTTATATTAATAAATCACTATTGTTATCAGGTTAATTACCGAATTTGGAGATTTTTATCCTTTAATTATTATTATGTAGTCTCAAGATAAAAATTGCCAATCGATCTAATAAAAAACAATTGCTTTATATATTTTTGAAATCAATATTTCATTCTCAATGATAATGACCAAAATGTTTCTCATGCAGTCTGAAAATGTTGAAAGTTTATTACATACTATTCTATTTATATACTATTCTTGAAAACGTTTTCTTCAGAAAATATAAGAATAAAAATAATGTATAAGATATAAATAATGTATAAGATAAAAATAAGATATAAAAGTAACAATCAGTTTATTTCGCAATCCATTATATAGAATTAAGATTTTTCTTTTATTCTTTATTTTATTCTTTATTAAATATAGTAGTTATTGTTCTCTGATGCAGATTTAGAATTAGTAACAAAAGATTAATTGATTATTTTTCACATAACAAACAGCTTGATTCCTTTAATATGATAAAAATATTTAATTTCTTTTAATATACTAAAATAGTCGCATTTCTTTTCTTTTTATTTTTTTGAGTAAATTATATGATGTTCCAATCTATTCAATATCTGTCCAATCTCTTCAAAAAGATTTTAATGAGAATTATGCTAGTTATATTTTAATAGACTACATATCAATATTGTATTTTTTATGTTGTTTTGAAAATATTTATTTGACATGTAATGTATTTTTATTTCAGAACTTTATATAGATAATTAGTAATGAGATATCATCAGATAACTTGTTTAATAATAATCAGTCTTCTAGCAAAAGATTGAAAAAAATTCTCAAGCACAAAATCTCTAAATACAAATTATTTCATACTTCTTCAGGAATTTATTTGGAAGGAAGTGGTGCTTGCAGCTATTGGTGAACAATTTACTGCACATTTGGCACAGGATGACGAGATCTGTGGTATCACTGTATCTATCCGTGATAGGGAGGATCTTATCCAGGTATGTATAACAGAAAAAATAGACAAATAATAGTGTCCACGAATCCAGTGTAAGATGCAATAACTATTTTTTTTCTTTTTTTTTTAGGTTTGGAACATAAATGCTGCTCTTCATTCGAAAGCCACGGTTATACAGAAGATCTATTCCCTAGTGCCTAATATAAAATTTCTCGGAGATTTTTATAAACGTAAGTTTCATAATATCTGTCTATCAAAAAAATAATTTAAACTATGCTGTTTTTTATAGCTCATCAATCCCATCATGCGTATGGAAGACATTAAATGTGGCAACTCTGTGATGAAAATTACGAATTATAAAATCGATCACACAGAATTATAATGAATATGTTTATGTGATCTATAAAGATATACTTATAATATTGTAATAAATATTTTGCGATAAAAATCGAAGCACAATGGACGATTTGAAAAATATTATTATATGTCAAAAGTTTGTTACTCGTGAATTATTTTATTGCACGTTGTTTATAAATACAATTAATAGGATAATCATAAATTATAATATAATTTTTCAATGTTCGTAATGTTTCCAATTCGATTTTCTTTTAAAAGAATAATACTGTTGTGACCATTTTATAAACGAAATATATTTTTATATTTACAACACTTTTTTTATTTACCCTCCACAGCGACGTATCTATGTAACAATTTTAAAACAATATATGTGACACATGCACAAAATATTTCGCATCTTTAAGATGAATACGAAAGATAATATGCTATATGCCAAAACGGAACATGATTAATTATCGATTAAGCAACTGGAATTTTAGAATTTTTGAATAGTCGCATCACACGGGTTATGAGCAATAAACTACGCATCTACTCAAATGAACGATGTGCGTAGGAAGGAGAAAGGATGTCTGGCGTCGGTTGTTTGTTGTATTATTGATTGCGATTTATTCCGTTCATTCCTAAGGATCAACCACGCATAAAGAACGGCATATAAAATATCTTAGAAGAAAATAATATGAAGTTATGCGACAACAAAATAAATCGCTTATTAATTTATTAAAATATAAAATAAAAGTATTCATGGATTGGGATAATATTTAAAAAGAATTATGTTGTGTGTTACTTTAAAATATATGTCTTATATCATTAGAACTTGTTAATACATTTAGATATATAATAAGAATTAAAGAAGTATAACTTATTTAATAATCTATGATTCTAAAAATAACAATAACGATATTCATAAATTATAAATTCTTTTCTTTTGAATAATCTTTTCTTTATTTAAATAGTATTGTAGTTTAAATAGTATAAGTTTATTAAGAAATATATAATTTTAAGTAGCAATAAAGGTAGAAATCAAGGTAGAAATTTATTATAAGATAAAAATTCAAAAATAAAAATATCGTATAAAATTTCTTATGCAAAGTTAAATTACAAATATCAGAAATCAAAAAATTAGATATGAAAATTTCCTTAAAAAATTTTAATAAATTTTAATAAATTTTTAATAAAACTCAATGTGTTTGATATCTAAACATATATAATACATTTAAGTTAAGCTTAATATTAATATACATTAGTGGCTAATGTTCCATTTGTAAAACATAATTTTTATAATGAACGCAAATAAATAAAAAAAAATAATGTAAATTAAAAAGAGTTCAATTTCTGAATCAAAGTTCTTAACTCTTGTTTTACTATTTATTGTATAAAGTTAAACAATATATATTAATTATATAATATATAAGATTAATCTTAATTAAATTATTATTCACATATTACCAAATGAATAAAGTAAAGTCATTAAAATCAAATTAAATTTTTATAAACGATATTTTCATAATATTATCTTTTTTAATAATATATAATAATAGTTATAAATAATAGTTTAAAATATAGAAATAATGATTTCTTTCAAAAACAATGAAAAATTTATGTTTCCTTTCTGCAGAAATAGAAATAAAGAAATTTTTTAGGCCAGACTGAAAATTGTTAATTAAAATAATGACAAATGCACTCGAAACTTCTTTGATAGTCGATTAGAGACCGATTAACATCATCGAGAGAAATTCTTTTGAGCATCGAAAAACAGGCTTGAATATCTAATTAGTCTCTTTCTATAAAGCTGGTAACATTACCCGACTATGTGGCGCCAAGTTAATATTTTACGGTTCGCTGACATTATTCATACTGACGTCAACATTGGAAGACGCTTCGCTACTATGACGCAAGTTTATTTAATCAATACTGCTACTTGTTAAACTAATCTCAAGATTTAAACTATATTCACGTTTACGTTAAGTAAACAGGATATTATGGCAAAAATGTTATCAGAAATATTTTGGTTTATCAGGACTATTTTGGTTTTATAAACCAGTTTTTTAATTCCAATAATTATTATAGATACATCATCTTTTTTCACAAATTGTATTTCAGAATTACGAAAATCACAAAATTTATCAAATATAAAATTTACCTAAATTAAATCTAATTTAAATAATGAAATAATTCAATTAAATCAAGCTATTTAAGTAATTATTTTAATTATGTAATTTATCAAAGCAAGATTTTTTCTTCAGATTAATTAAAATTGAGTTTTTTATTACTTGTTAGAAAATAAATAATGTTTCCATGACAGTACTTATCTGCGTATAATGAAAGTATAAAAAAAATATTGTTTATTTATTTATGAATAACGAAAATATAAAAGAAATGTTATCTCAAGTGCGCTCTCAAGATACGGCATTTATATAGTCTCTTCAAATCACTAACAATTTTAAGATCAGATTCGAAACATTTAAGAATTTGAAGAAGTCAAGTCTAACAGTTTTTATATTATGCATTATCTTGAAATATACATGATCATATCATTAGAATATGTTATTAACATATCTAGATGTATAATATTTAAAAAAATATAGCTCATTATCGAATAATGCTGTAATTCTAAAAATAACAGCGATATTCACAAATTATAAATTCTAATTCTTTTATAACAATTAAATTTTTATTCGTGTATTATACATTCGACCTTGCAAACGGCCTTGCCATGTGAGAGACACACGTGTATACAAGTTACATGAGCTGGAATGGAAACATTCAGTTCTCAAGAAACTAAGAGAGATGACACCGATATGAGATCTGTTATTATTCTGATGCATAAAAGTTTCTCTTAGCCGATTAACTCATTGTTAACAATCTTATCTTATCTGCATACTTATGACAGCGAAGTGGCCATTTTCGCAAGAGTGGTAACATTCATAATCGATCCGGTCATCTTTGTTTCTCGTTAATAACGAGTCATCGGTCGCTGTCTCGAGAATCTCCTTGATAAATTACGAATGAATCATGTAGACAGAAATTTTTTCAATGAAAGTAAAATAGAATAACATGAATTTGTATAAAATTGCTATTATTGTTGATTAAAGGTTCTTGTTAAATAGATAAACTAGAATCTTAATTAACATCATGTTTCTTATGTATATTTCTCTTTGTAAATATTAAAATATCAGGGTAAATATCAGGATCCTATTTCGAATCCTTCTCAGCAACTGATAATAGTAACCATAATGAAGATCATTATGATGAAAGAATTTGACTGACCTTAATCCATATACATATACATGCGCGTGCAATGTGTACATCCGGGATCACATCTGTATCTTTCTGTAATTGAATGAATTCAACGGATACAGCCAAGATCGTATATTTTTTCTGTTTCTGAGTCACACTTTGCTACATAGAGTACTATTCTGGACAATTCGTCTGGACAATACAGGAGAATAACATTTACTCAGCATCCGTTCCTTTCTTTTTTTTTTTTTGTTAAAGCCACTACTATGATGAGAAATATTTCTGATATGCCGCTTTTTGTGAAAATGCCTCTTTGTCTGATATCTGTACATTGTTTTAGTCAAAGTCGTAGTTTTCCTATATAGTTATCATATAGCCGATAGCTCTCTGTGCAATTTTTATTAATATGCATGTAACGTTCAGACATTCTGATCTTCAATCGTCTGCTTATTCATTTCATGCAACGCACCATTCGTTTAATTTATTCTGTAAATCACACAATGCTGTGCTACGGAAATTCTATAATTCTGTTATAATTCTGTGCCTGGAATTAGACTTTTGTCCAATTTTTAAAAAATTTTCCTAGACTATTAGATTACTAGATTCGATGTAAGCCAAACGAAATTGCGTATCCTTTATAGTTGACTTGATAATTGTGCAGAAATATATTTATATATAGAATCATGCAGAAGGATAGATTATTGGCTATACAATTAGCTTAGCCAAGTCTATTTATTAATTGGGTTTTTGACTTGTTATGGATAAGATCCTTGAAATATTCCGATATTATATTGAATAAAATCTTAGGATAATAAATACTAATAATATATTTTAAATATAAATTCCAAATTTTTGAATAATATTTAGGATATAACTATAAGAAAATTTTATGGAAAAAGTGGATTATTATGCTTTTTCTGATAAATACAAAAATAATAAATACAAAAATGTAGAGAAAAAAATCAGATGTCTTGCTAAAAATATGCATTTGGAATATCAATCGAATCCGATTGATCGATTGATCAAATACGATTCTTATTATCATTGTTACTACCATTATTACTTTAATTTGCACTTTAATTTATTGTTTGTTCCTATTTATATTATAAATTGTAGTTTGAAATAGAAAGAATTAAATGTTTCAAGAATACTCTTAAACATATATATAAAGAAATGAACAAAGCGATATCATTTACATATACATCTGTAATAAAACGGAAGGTATATTTAATTATTTTTTTAATATAAAATATAAAGAATTCTTTCTGAAAAAAAAAGAATAAAAAATTTAATAAAACCATTCTGATTTGACTTCCGGATCGGAACGGCATTCTTTCGATTCCGATGTTTTATCTCAGTTTTATTTTATTTACTTCATTTAAAAAAAAACCAATCTCATACTAAATTGCTTCTCAATAAGGTGTCCTCCTATATAAATGGATTTTTGGCCATTTAGAGATTGGAAGAAAAAGAAGAGAATAAAAAGAAGAAAGAGAAGAAATATATTTGATCAATCAGTAATAAAAATAGAACTATTTACAATAGAATTTATTGTATTGCAAAATAAATATATTCATTTTTTCATTATTTGTACATATTTTTATAATTTTTTAACTAATCAAAAGCAATCAAAATCTATAATTGTAATTAGAATATTATAAAACGTTTAAATGAAAACGAAATGTTTAAAGTTTTCTTGAATATAAAGAAATAATTCACAAAATATTTGTCACACGATGATGAAACGGATATTTCGAATAAACGCAACGTTTACAAATTCCAAATGTCGTAAAAAATTTATTATTTAGATATCTTACCGTAACATTGTCACACATAAAATATTTTTAAGAAAATCTATTTATGCAACAAAAAATATATAATTGCATTAAAGAGAAAAATGAAATTGTACTTTTTCAATGTATTATTGCGTGTATAGAAAGAATAGATCGATAAAAAAATAGATCTTATCATATCATTTAAATTTATCGTTATTTTCTTATCTTCAAGAAGTAAAATAAATTTGGTATTGTTCCAATTTTCTAATGCCCATATATAGGTATATACTAACGCATGTACAATCAAATGATGCCTAAATCATGTTCTTTTATTAGAATTTATGTTATTTCTGTGTTTTGCGAGAATCTTCTGCGAGAAAATAAATAATTTACATTTGAAATATGCTTAACCAATTCGATTTTGCGAAGAAATATTCGCGCGCGCGCGAGTATGTGTGTATGCAAATATTTCTTTACGGAGGATTCGAATTATAATTTTACAATGCGAAAAATTTCTTTATCCGACTGATTCATATCTGCGTTAGCAGAAAAACAGAAATGATTAGAATTAACAATAAATTTCGAGTCGCGATAAATTCTTCACGATCATCACAGCCGTAATAATCCAACAGTGGCCAGACCAATCTAGCACGCGTCACTTATTATAATTCAGCTAACCGTCTGACCGTCGTCGGTCCAGGATTTCTAGCAAAACCTCTGAAAGCAGGGGATTTCCTGATTGGGAAATGATGTGTCGTTGGACAGATATATAAGCTATGCATGCTTGCGTATGTGTGTTACACATATATATGGCGCCACGTAAACGTACTGTTACATGCCTTCGTGCTGAGACATTTATATCGGAATTTCTAGCACCTACGCATAATATCGTTTGAAAAGTCAAAGGCCTTCTAAAATATATTTCAAGATGTGTTTGGATGGCAATATAAGATAGAAACTTTCTTATGTCAAATTGTTTATCGCAATTTTGCTTATTCGTATTTATTATAACAGTAAGTTTATTATTTTATATATATGTTATCGTACAGTTACGAGAAATCATTATGGGCTATCCTCTTTGCAATCATAAGTATTCTCTTCTTATTTTTATCAAAATTTTTAAATTAAAATCGAATTTGCATAACGATAAAATACGAGGTAAAAGTATAAATAGTTGAAAAACAAATATTCATTTTGTTGGAGATCTTTTATCTTTTCTCTTAAAATGTAAACGTAGATAAATAAGTTGAGTTAATTTATTAATAATGATTAAACACGTTTTATATTAAAATTATCTTTTGCCTTTAGTTATATCTTCGTATAAATTTCCTTTATAAACTTCTGTTAATTTCCCCATCTTTCTCGTTTATAGGAAAATGTCAAGACATTTTCAGCAAACAAATCCAATTATCATTGGGTTCAATCGTAATTATTCACTTCTATTTCTTCTTCAACTTCATTTCCAAGGAATTTTTACGTATGCTCGTAAAATTTTTCACAAATCCAATTAAATCATTATTTTATTATCCATTCTTTTCCAAATTCTGATCCTTTTTACAATGATAAACGTTTGTAATAATTTTTCTAATTCGATTTCAACACATGCTATTGTGTAATTAACAAATCAGTGATCAATAAATTAATTTATCAATTTTAAAATCATGCATGTTGGATCCTGCGAGATCTTCAAAATCACGAAATGCGATCGTTTGCTAATATCGCTAATAAATAGTTCATTTCTGTTTTGTATAAATACAATTAATAATGCAGCTTCGCTGGAATATCGCCTACGCTCCTTGATTTATTCGACGATATTTAAGAACGACCTCCAGAGGCCGAGTGACAAATTTTAACGAAAAAGATAAATTTTCGCGCGCCAATTCTATTACTTCATATTTGCCTCCCGCACATGCGCTCACAGCTTTTTTCTCAATAAATTATTCCGTTTAGTCGTGAGCGTCTCTTGCAGAATTCCCTATCACCTTCCGCCATTAATCAGTCAACATTGTATCATCAGTAACATTGTGCTCGTCGTCGAATTCTGCATTCCTGCATCCAATTGCTATCCAATGATCACTTATCATAATATCCCATATTATAATAACGCAGGATATCTTCGTGTTGTTTAACAGCCATAAATCGCGATTGCAATCATTGTCTATCCAGAACTCATGCTGCTTTGCTCTCTTTTTCTTTCGTTCTTTTATTCCTTTTTCTCTTTTGCTTGTTTATTATTCTTTTTTTTTTATTTTCAACATTATAGACATTTTTCGGTAAACACAGAATCTATGCTTTGTAACATGGGAGCGACACGTATATAATGTAATTTCCATTACATATTAGTTACATCGCTCTATATCTATTGCTAGTATTAATTGCAATGAAACTAAATGTAACATCTTCGGGAATAGATATGGGTAGAAAATAACAAGTAAATGTTGCTATGATCTTCACGGCAATGTAATTCTGATGTAGCTGTACTTACCGGGTTCTTTGCCTCGACAGTTAATTATTCCAATAACTTCCAGTATGTTATTGCAACATCTTGATATAATGCTCTTTATGACGCTAATAAATCATTATCAATCGTTATCATTGTTGTCATCATCATTATGATATGACAATCCAAAACAAATTACAAATCTTCGATTTTCGGCATGAGAAAAAACTTTGCATCTCAAAAAGCATGAGCAACTACGATTATCCAATCTTGTATTTCATTTTCATCTTCTTTCTTCACTATATCTTTCTTTCACTATATCTACGTCAATGTTTTGGCATGAATGTGCGTTTTTTGACCAAAATCGTCATCATCGATTATCCGGATACTAAAAGTATCTGATAATGATTACATCGAGTGCGGTGAAGAACGTGATTCATTATACATGCCTGAGCTGCAAAATTGATCAGAATCAAATATATAAAAACATTCTACAAGAGAAAATATTGAAAAGTAATTGCGGTTTCTTTTGTCCATCTCTTACAATGAACAACTTTAATATTCGATACTATACGATTTTTACGTTGTATATTTTGTGTTATATTCACAACGAAGAGAAAAATATTGCATACATGTATGCACGCACGCATATACGTATGCGCGCAAATATATATGTATATATTTATTTATTTATTCATTTATTGCGTTACAACATTGGATCTAATTAAAACATTATATGTACATAATATATGACTATTTGTTACATAATCTATTTCGGACAAAATAATGTTTGACTTTGAGACTACAAAAATATTCGGATATTTTTTGAAGACTTGCATATTGAATTTTTCTATCTATTATTTATATTAATTTCATTTATATTAATATATTAATATTAATGTATAACATGACTTAGAAGATATATATTTCCAAATATTTAGACAATGTATATAAACAATTTGTCGATTCTATTGTGTCCGAATCATCTTTACGCAAGAATAAAATTTGTATCTATATCTGTCTCTAAATCTATAAATAACGCAAGAAAAAAGATTGTTTTAATAAAACTTTTGATTTTGATTTCTAGAAAATTTTCACCAAAACATTTCAAATACTCATTTTTATGTTAATATGTGTATAAGTATCAGGTTATCTCATGAGTAACGTCTTTTATCTCAACTTCTTATTTGAAGAAATTCGTTTCTTATTTTAATTATTAAAGTCGCTAAATCTTTTAGGAATGAATTCAGACATTTTCTCAGAAATTAAATGGAGTTGCAAAAAATAATGCAAATAATAAAAATATTATTTATCAACGATGAATGACATAAATATAAATATGCATATTTTATATTAGAAATTAGTTTTAGAAAATGACGTTATAAGATAATATAATATATATATAATTTAAAATTTTTACGGCTTTTAAAGAAATCGATCGCTGTGGTTGGGTTTAAATAATGTTTAAACCATCGTGCGGTCAGTTTGATGTTGAAATTATGAATATTGTTTGTGGTATATTGAAACTGCTCCGATACTTAACTGAACCAAGGAACCAGGAACTGGAACAAGAAAATGATATTTTGAAACGTAAACCAATAACATAAAATATTGTTGTTTTATGAAACTTTTATTTTAACGAACTTTTATTCTGGCATATTTTGCATGGAAAACCGAAAGATTCTCTCTTGCATCTTTGTTAATAACTTATAATTATCATTAACAGACTAAACGTAAATTTTACTAGAAAATTGAAATTCATTTGTTATTACATTAAAGGAATAATACAAGGATTTAGCCAAAAATCACTTGATTATATTTATTTATTCCAATTTTTTATGTTAACAATGATTTTGTTAACAAATGAACGACATTGATACTTCATGTAATGTATATCTCACAGACAGGTTTTAATGCCACTAAATTCATTTAATAACCAACGGTGTTTAAAAAATTATAACTTACGAATTGATTTCCTGACTATGGAAATTTTATTTACAAAGAGAAGACGATTAAGTGAATAATTTATTTCGAGAAAAGAGGTCTTACATAAAAGTAATATAAATCGAAATCAACCTAGATATTAATTATAATAGCAGAATAAACTTTATGCAACACGAAATAATATTAAATTACTGATTTGCGTTTTAGATATTAATAAACTGTGACAAATTAATTAACAATCAATGATCTCAAGAAATTGAATAATATCTACATAAATAAATAAAAGCGGATTGTAATGAATTATTAATGAATAACAATAAATAATGAAAAATAATTGTAAATTGTAGACGCGTAATAATAATTAAGAATTCGTAATCGTATAAAAAATAATCTTCCTTAAAATTTAATAAAATTTATTTTAAAAATGATGATATAGACATGTTTTTTATACAGATATGTAATAATTTAATGTTTGAATTCAAACTTATCTTAATTTTCACATCAATCGATTGCATCTCTTTCTTATTAAATATTTTTTCTTGTACTAATTTTATGAAATACTTCTAATGAGAATTTCCAAAAAATTTTATAATCTTTTCAATATTTCACATTTATTTAAAAACATTTATTTAAAAAAATAACATAATTTTATATCGTATATAGAATTTTTCCATTATTCATGTGACGTCATATAATATAAATATAATATAATATAAATAATCAGATAATATAAATGTATAATAAATATAATAAATAAAATCTTTGGAACACGATTCACATAATCAAGCTTCCCTAAATATAGCGCAATGATTTTATTTTTTTCAATATCTATGTTTTCCGAATGTTAATTATTTTATATTCTAATTTGGAAAGTACGAAATTATTTGTTACATAATGCAATCTTATAATTATAATAAAAATATGTATATACATATATATATATATATATATATATATAATAGCTAGTAATAAATACATCAATCGATAAATACATCAATGAAAAAGTTGTTATATGCTCTTCCGCTTTAAGAATCAATAAAAATTGGCAAGTTTATTTATATAAAATAGTTTATTTATTTAACTCAATCATTTCCCCCATTTCTACAAATTTTTTTTTTAATTAACGTATGAGATAATGCCAGTTAATTTAATAATATCTGTAATCATTGCAATCTGTTCTGATCTAATCGTTGTATAAATATCAATTATAAATATTTGATTTATTCGACTTTCGACAAAAGGTTTTAACTGAAATCCGATATATTTCCAATCCAGTTATTCTCTAAGTATTCTTGATATATTCATTTTTATAAGATTTACATCGTTCCTTGAGAACATCATTCTTTCATAACATATGCTACAGATAAACGCACTTTCGGACATCGATGTAGATATACGTTTGCAATGATAAAACATAGATTTCTAGGCATAACAACGTACATACGATGATTTTACTCGTGTATACGTATATACAAAAGCAAATTCTAAGACATTGACATCTATATATGATAATCCATAGACTCCGTGAAGATCCCACCATTATATAATTAATATCATTAAGCCATCTTTCTCTTAAAGCGAGACGATACCGTTAAAAGAAATTCGTGGATTTACCTTTGACGTGTTCGATCATGCCTGGGAATTCCTCAAATTCCAACGAACCATTAAACTTCTTCATTAATTGGAATCATTTATTTACTGATCATCACATCGTAATTATCATTACAATTATCATTATACGCATCAATAATAATTTTTAATTTATTCGAAAAGATAGCAATATTAAGTATTGCAAATTTTATTGTATATTGTGATAATTATAATTTGATCTTTTGGCGATGAACTCAAAATGTTTTATGATTGAGATAATATTAAATTATATTATAATCGTTACAATTATATCAAAGATCTTTGGTTTGTTTATTTAAAAAAATATTTAAGAATGATAGTGTTTAATGTGCTATATACATTATATTTCTAACAATTCTAGCAACCTTTTGATAAATTTATTGTCAAAAATATTACTGTATTATAGTGTTATTGTTATATTACATTATATTATATCAGAAATCTTTCTTCTATCAATTTAGAAAATTTTTCTAAAAGATGGCATATAATATATATGAAATACTATCTATAATATTTATAACAATTTGACGATGGAGACATTATCATTAAAATGATAATATTTTCAAAAATCGTCAAATTGTTATAAATATCATAGTTTTTGACCTGTGTATTTGCTTAAAAAATATTTGAGAAGATAACGAAATCTAATATAACATTTACATCATATCCATGATATTTACTTTAATTTAGTTAATTTGTGAATAACTAAAACAAAAAATGTTATTCAGAAAATATTATTGTTATAATTCTTGTTGCATGTCGACAATGTTTTGCTTCTCTGTTTGGAAGGTATTGACCATGATAAAAAAAACCAGAGATAAAAAGAAAGAAGTAAAAAACTATGATCTTAATATATATAAAGTCTATGTTTTGCATTCGTGATATTTATAACTTAATTTCTTGATGACGGATTCCGAAAATATAGTCGAATAAGATCACGGAAAACTGAGAATGAAAAAGAAATAAACGTTATTTCAGCGAACATATCGCGACGCGAATGCCACGATTAATTTATTTCGATCAAATTTCAATGAGACGGTATTCCCCAGCAACGGGAAATCAACATAATATGAATTGCAAAATATTTTTGCAGTAAAATCTGCGTATGCATCACGAAGCATGCGTTTTGCATGGATGCATAACGACTTTTTTCATAACTGATTCTTGTGTCTGAAATAGAAATGACAAGATATCACGTCAATGTATTATCAATATGGTATCATTCTGAATATTTTAGTACCTTACAAATTAATTAAATTATTAATGAAAAAATCTACAAAGAAAATTCATCAACAATTTCAAAGTTAATATATATATATATTATAATTAATATATATATATATATATATATAACATCATGTACAATTTTTATTAAAATTTGATAATCAATTTTACTTTACTAAAAATTTCATTTAAAACATATTTACCAAAAAAAAAAGTTAATACTCTACAATATGTATCTAAGATTAATTGATTAGAGAATATTGATCTCCAACTTTTTCTTTCCTTGTTGTTACTTGTCTTTGAAATTTCATTGAAGGTACTTTTCTTTCTCTTCTTAATTGTTCAAGTAAACATATATACAATTTCAATTTTCAATTCTTCAATTTTTGTAACTTTGAAACAAATTAATTTCAGATTGTTCAAGAAGAAGAATACAGAAAGATATTTCCTGCGATTTATTTTGCATTTTGAAGTATTTTACAAAATCTAAATTTTTATCAACATCTAAATGTTTCGTAAAGAAAAACATTTCATTTTCATTTTTAATTGGTTGTTTGCCATATTCACGACAAACTGTGGCTAAACAAAAATTGCTTTAGAGCAATTGTTTATATATAAGTTGTATCATTTTACTTTTCAATTTAATTAAATTCAATTAAATTCAATTTAAAAAGAACATTCACAAATCAATCTCACCGTAATATGTTCTTTCATTTGTTTAATAACTTCAATTCAACTTCGTACTGGCGACGACCGTAATATTAAAACACATTTCGATTTTTGTGCTTCATTTTTCCGTTTGTGGAAAAATATGGCGAAGATATTGATTAAGCGTATGTTATTGATCGATATGTAATTAACGAATTCATAATCGCAAAGCAACGATGATATCGCACAAGTTTTAAATGTGTCATCCTTCATTGATGATTTATTTATTTCTTCATTTTTTTTTCCTTGTTTATTTCATCGTATTATGTATCGCATATTAAAGCAACACATAAAAATATAATTAAATTATAATAATAAGTCTATTTGATTTGATTTAGATTCGGTAATATAAGGAGAGACAACGACGTGCCATCCGTTATCATTAACTTATAACTTATGAATTTAGTTTATTATCTCCCGTTTTTTCTCTTGTTTTTTATCTTTTTTCAGTCTTTTTTTCTCGATCACTGTTTGTGTTACTGTTAATTCATTATATTATCTTTGCGTTTTAATATCTAACTTGATTACTACAGCACTATTATTGCTGAAATTGTTTTACCATTTGCAAACTGTTTTGTTATTATTATTGAAAAAATCAAGAAGTTATGTACGGTTAGTAAATATGTATTAATAAGTAATTGCAACAAACATTGCCAATGGCTAAGTCTCTAATGAGTCTCTAATGTAAAAAAAAAAAAAATTACGTATTATACAAATAAGAAAAATTATGTATATACATAGCAATAAAATTATATAGCAAAAATAAGAATAATTAAATATGAATGATTAAATATATAAACTGTTTCGGATATAAAGGTTTTAAATATTAATTGATTTTTTATAATCAGAAATCGATACGACATTTAAATCCCTTTAATATACATATACAATTTTTTCTATTGTATATTTCTTTCATTAATAAACTTGTTATTATGCAGCTTGAATTATCAAGCTTGCAGCTTGAATAGCATTACAGTAATAATTTCCTTTTCGATTGAAAAATGTTGTTACTCGATCAAAGAAATTGTTTCTTTTATTTTTATGTGCTGTTATTTAATAAGAAATTTATCGGTATGTATACAATTACATGGAAAAACAATAGAAACATATCTATAATGAATGAAAGAACATATTAATGCAATTAAAAATGTATCTATAATATAATCGCATCATACAATGATATTTATTAATATCATTACATTTCGTCGATAAGTGAATGTAGATGTCTCTTCCCAGTAATTTCATACATTAATGTCATTGAAGTTCTATACTTGTAGACTTTCTATACTTGTTATAAGCTGTATTCTTTTTTTCTAAATAATTGTCATATTCTCTTTCGACTGCCTTCAGCTCAATTATTATATTAATTATATAATATCATATATAATTATAAACTTTAGATAATATTTAATTTTACACATTAAACATTTTTAATACCTTACATGATCATAATATAATATGAAAAATTTTGGTTGTAAATTATAATCGTCGTTGATGTTTTCTTCTTAATAAGATTGTATTATCTCTTTCTCTTTATTTTTTTAGTAAGTATTAATATCTACTAATACACCAATTTGATTAACGTCTTATTATGGCGATATAAATTTTATTAATAAATACAGTTAATAAAAAATATATTTACTTAAAAAAGATACGACTGATAGAAATGGCATTATATAGAAAAACGATACAGGTAATGTAACAAACAAATATATCCATATAATAATCCAATAATCCGACAAATAATCCATTATCTGATTTTCAACGAAGGATCGACATTGTCAAAATTATAATACAATCATTAAATTTCGCCGATTTAATATAATTAAGTCAGCATTAAAGGAACCTCGCATTATTCCTCCAAAAGAAAGCAACATTCAAAATGATAGACTTATAATGCCTCATTTAGATCACTCTTGTACTAGCAATATAACGATTGTTAAATCGTCACACGCAAGTGCAGCCACAGATGCGAAAGCTTATTGAGAATGCTACTGTTGCGGTAAAAGCAGATGCACATTCACATCGCATAATTGCACGTGTCACAAGAGACACGTTGCGTGCATACATCACTAATGACACATACACGTAACCACGACCCTAAACCAAGTATTTCAAGTATGAAGTTGACAATTGGTTGTCCGAAACAGAACGTTTATTAATTCGCAGATAGTTAAACTCTCTCTTGAAGCTTTCTCACTGCATTTATTAAAATCGTCAAGTGCTACATATAATTAAAAGTCTAAAATCATAAATCTTGCTTATCTTGATTTGAAACTGACATTTATGTTATTGGCCCCATGTTGAAATCATCACATATCAATGGACATTTACTTGATATACGTCTTGTCATACGTATCCTTAATTTCGATACTCTGTATATAGAATAGAGATTGGAGAAAACTTTCTAAATAACCCAACTTTCTTAAACTGTTTCAAATCAGCAATTGTTCATTTCCTTTGATAACAGTAGTGTACAAATGTTTGATCTGAATAAATGCATTTAAACTCATGATTATATAATTAAATATCCTTTATTATATTATTATAGACGTGCCCACCAATAACTCTGAACGGTTTGAAAATCCCTCAAGTTGAAGATGCCAAATATTTAGGGCTATATCTAGACCATAAATTAAATTGAGAAAAACATATATTCACCAAGCAAAAACAATTTAGACTTCAACTGGCAAAAATATACTGGCTACTCGGCAGTAAATCACAACTGTCGGCTGAAAACAAGCTGTTATTGTATAGGCAATTCTCAAACCTATTTGGCCTATGGCGTCTAATTATGGGATACGGCCTCCAATTCGAATATTCCAATATTACAAAAATTCATACAAAAACAAATATCTTAAAATTACCGACACTATGGTACGTTATCAATGATATATTACATTGATCTTAACGTGATATACGTTAAAGAGGAGATAAGAAGACTCAGCTAGAGAAATGCTGATAGAAATATTCTAATATACTCAACTAATTTTATGAAAAGCATCAAGACTCTACGCAGACTAAGAAGAAGACTTATGCACAAGACACAAGACACAAGAGCTATGCATCTGATCGGTGTAATTCTATAGGCCACTTGGCATATACTTTTCAAGATTCTCACATTTAATTGTCATATACATTATTAAATGTCACTTTAGTGAGAACTTGTAATAATTTCTAAGATGATAATAGAAAAAAGAAAAAATATTATTACATAAAGAAGATAACACATACAAATAAAAAGCTCTTTTAAATTAGGTAATTTAATTTACATTATCATGTATTGAATAACGAATTAACACATGTTATAATATAACATGTTATAATATATGAATATGATTCGGTAAAAACAAATCTTGAAATCAGTACTTATCAGTATATATCAATAAATATTGATTGTTAAGATATTTAAAGATAGCTTTGCTGTTATGCAACGAACCTTAAATAATCTGATTAGCATAAAATATTGTTCATTTAAAACTATGATCTTCGATATTTTGATATTAAGTCATCTATTTCTAATTAATAATTGCAGAAAGATAGATAGATAGATGATATGCCGATTGGGACATTTTATACAAATACATTCTCTCTCTCTCTCTCTCTCTCTCTCTCTCTCTCTCTCTCTCTCTCATTCCTTGAGATAGACTGATAAGCTAATAAGCCATTTAGTTTGTAAATTGCATAAACTGTTTACATAATATTTTATATTGCTTTTTATCGATTGTTCGCGGAAAAGAATGGATGTGAAAGTGAAATTGGGAAATGACACACATAAATTTCATTTGTATGCTACGAGTATATGAATAAATAACAACGAAAGTTATACGATACATTCATGCGTATCACATGTTACGAATTACGTGTTACTTGCCTAACTTTCGATCTCTATCACAAATCACACGAGCAACGACGATACGATCACCGATATGGACGATATAATCGATGACATTCTCAATTGACATTCCGCTCACGCGTTCGTTTAATCATGATGACCCGATATGTTGTATTTATATTTGTCAAGCCAATTAATCGTCACTGTGTATATCTGTGATACACATTTGTTTTGCTTTACATTCTTGTGTTGTTCAAAATTGATAGCATTAGCTTACTGAAGAAAAAATCTGCTCTTGTGGTAAATTCGAAATAATATATTAATAAAAGTAATAAAATTTTATTATTGTCGTATATATAATTATCATATAATTATTTGAATTGATTTGAATTGAATTGATTAATTATCGTGACGAGACTTATTTTCTTGGTAAAATAAAAATTTTTCGGAGTCATAATAATATCAGACTGATCTTTCTCTTACAAATTTTCTAATTACATCGAAATCATTATTGTTTTAATAAAGAATGTGTATGTATATTATAAAAATGAAACTCATTCTATAAAATGTCGAGCATAAAACTCTTTTTAATAAGTATTTTATATAGATGAGAATTGTTTTAATGAAATCTTATCATTATATTAAAAGTTCCTCCTTTTTAAACATAAATTTTATAAACTCGAAAGATGTGCGGCCATTTGTTAAAAATTTAATAAAAAAATATTTGATTCTATTCTTAGTATTTAATAGAGTATATATAATTATTTAAATGATTTAAATAAAATGATTTAATTACTCAATTTATTAACCTTTTTCGTTCGTTATTAAATCTTTTCGAAGCAAGATAAGAGATTTTAATATCAGCGTAATAACTGAGGATCAAATAAAACTAATTAAGATTTCAAAGTTTTTTGTGTTTTTTAAACAATATGCGCTGCAAAAGTTGTTAATGACATAAATTTACGATACGTTTCATCGAATTTATCCAAAAATCTCGTGTCTCGCATGACCGATGACATCGGTGTTACAAAATTGATATTGGAAAACAGCTCATAGATAGACGCAGTAACTAAGTACAAAACAAGAGAAAAAGGAATTTCTCCTTATAAGATCTCAGTCGACCTACGAAAACACTCTACAGAGGATGAGCTGGAATAACCGGACGGCCAAGGTCGAGCCCTTTTTCACGCGCATCTTCTCGGACTCTACCTTTAGATTGATTTTATCTTGAGATTAAATTAAATTATCTAACAATCACGATTATTTCAAGCATTGTGAAACAATTTTCAATCATCGTTTCGGAAAGAGCATGGTTTCTTATTATTCATTAACTACTTACTTGCCCTTATTTGTAAATCAATTTCGATGATACATTAATTCTAAATCACGTATTATTTTGAATCTCACATGTTATACACATGTAACATTTCTATGAAAATTGCACATGTCGTGGACAAGTTAAAATCCTATTTTTGATTCTCCGAAAACTATATTATAACGTGAAAAATTCGGATAAGAATCTAGATTTTAGCAGCTTGAAATTAAAAAATGTTCCATACATTTTTATATACTTCTGTTGTATAAAATTAAATTTCTAACATACATAAATATCGGAACCTCGTACCTAATAAAGATAATCACACCTAACAAGTGAACATCCAAAATAAGAAGCATTTTATTTACTCTTTACATCGTAAAGAAATATTGTGAGAAACACTTTCTATTGTAATCAGGAATCGTAATTCTCTTCGATTTTGCGCGTATGTTGCATTCAAAAAGTTTAGTTACAGCATGAAATAGAATGAAGAGATATATGTATCCCTTCTGTTTTTGTCAGCGAATTTCTATTGTATAAATAGCAAAATAAAATGATTTGTTCCACAATTAAAGAATTTAATAATATCCATAATAAAATAAAATTCTAAATTGTCATATCTGCTCTATATTTTTTACATATTTCATGATAAGATACCATTAAACTTTCACTGTGCACGCGAAAATTTCAACCTAATGTCGAACATAATTAAGAGACTTCACTGTTACATTTTTTATATCCTCCTGTTGTATCAGCTAGCTTTTAAGATGTGTTAGCATGAAGTAGTATATAAAATAATATATTCAATAAGCAAAAGTTTGCTTAACGATAATAGGAAACGTTTCCCTTCATCTATTTTTCTCCACATCACAATAACAAACTTTCTTCGGCATTGTGCACCGAATTATGCGTTTCGATACTATGCCGAATAAAATGGAATGTTTTTCTTCACATCCTTTTTCCTTGATCCTTGATCACGTTAGAAAGAAATCTCGGAGCGCCTAAAGTAATTGGCTGATTCATAAATCTTATTTATATTCGAATTATGATTCATTTGTCTGAAATAATGTTTTTCTGCATTTATTTCAATAATACTTGCATATGATATAATGCATTATATATGACTAGACATCAGTAAATCTTTATTTTGCTTTATTTATTATATAGATCGTGGCAAATAACGGAAACAACTTTCCTCAACTTCGCACGCCTATCACGCTCAGAATTTCGGCCCGGTGGCGCCGAATAACATTAAGAGATGTCTGTATTTGTATGTCTGCTTTGTATTTTCTGCATACCTCTGTGTCAACGAGTTCCTTAAGCGCATAAATATCTCTTTCGGCATATGAAATAAGATGTAAAAAAGTAAAGTTTAATAAACTTATCAAAAATAAGGTAACGCATGAAATAACTTTAAGAAACAGGTAAATTTCTAAGCTTAGCATGGAGCAATTAAAAAAATGAAAGGAAGTGAACAACATAGACTGTATTTCATTGAACGTTCCAAATTGCACGGGAAGAAAGCTATGTATTTATGTATTGAGTCTTTTGAAGAATCATGCGTGAAATAATATATTTATTATTTCACAAACAATGTATGATGCACTGATAAAGCCACATCATTCACCTTATTTTGCGTTACGATGAAAAATAATGTAGCTTTCCTGTACATTGCTCGGGAGTTATGATGCGGCGCCAAATAAGATCAAGAAATTCTCTTTTTTCTATACTTTCCGCATATTTCTGTCGCGTCGACAGCTTTCAAATAAATCCTAACACCAAAAATAATACTCTCCATCGAATAAAAATAATATTCTCCATTGAATAAAAATTCCTGATCGCTGCTTAAACACAAAAAGTAAAAGATCAGGCGTCATACATTTCGTCAAATTGCCATGTGATGTTGAAAAAAATATATATATCCATGCATTCTGCAAGATTTTTTCGGATCGGATAACATAAAATGACACGCGTACAGGTATTCGTAACGCAAGCGAACAATGTAGCGTGCCAACAATAAATCTCATCCACCTTGCTTCGTCGCATCGCCGACGAAGAACCGCAATAAGCGGCTTTTCCCGATCTTCGCATACCGTATAAATCGTGGCCGGGAATTTCGGCGTGGCGCCGAATAAATTAAGGGGACGCCAGTCTTTTTTTCTCTTTTTTCTCCTTTTTTTCCTTTTTTATTTTCTTCTTCCTTCTTCTTCTTCTTCTTCTACTTCTTCTTTTCTTTTTTGCGCTTTCTGCATATACTCACGTCGCGTCATCGCGACGATTTCCTAAAGTACGCAAACAGTACGCGTAGAGGAGATCCCGTGGACTCTGCTCTCTTGTGCTCTGACTACTAACAAATACTAACAAGATCCCGGATGAGGATCCCCTCCTAGTGGAAATGGGAAGGCCCCGATGCCTCTTCGCGAAGGTGGGAGGTGCGTGGGGTGTCGGAGTATAAAACGAAACGGCAAACGAGGTTCCGGCTCAGTATGCGCCAAACGATCGATTGATCGTTGACAATTGAGACACGAGACAGACTTGGACGGTTGTTTGACAACAATCGTGACACGAATCGTGACGGACAAGGCGTATGATTGCACGCGTGTGAGGGTTGCGCCTGTCAAGACAGTGTGAAGCGTGTGACAAGAAGAAAAAAGGACAGTAGAAGAGAGGGCAGATAAAGAAAAGGAAACCCGAGATGATGATGACGACGATGACGGCCACCGGGACCTTTATTACGAAGGTCACCGTTTGCATTCTACTAGGCTGCTGGCTGACGACGCGAGTCACCAGCTCGGCCATACCGATGTGGGAATTTCTCTCCAAGAATGAGAAAGTGAGTAACAGAGATATCTCTCTCCTTCTTTGTTTCTTTCTCTCTTTCTGTCTCTCTTCTCTCTTTTCTCTTTTTAAACCAATTATGATTGTACAAAAATAGTGTAGATCAAGATAATATAATAGATCAGGAAACTTACCATGTTTCTCGCAAATTCTGTCTTGTGTGTAGAATAAATAAATAAATTGAATTTCTTTAAGAATTTCTTTAGGAAATTTTTTTTGTAGTCGCGAAGCACGCGACTCGACCAATTTCGAGTTGCTGTCTAAGTCGTTTCAGAGTCGTATAATTTTATTTTTAATTATTCAAGACTGACAGTCCATAGGCTGTCGTGATGCGACATATGTACTAGACAGAGGGCTATGTGATATGGTAACAAACATACATGTATTTAATGTTCGGAGATTCACAGATCCTCTTCATCAAGCTCTTTTTAGATCAATATAATGTAAAAATAGCGTGACAATTAAGTTTCCGGGCTGAGAGAGTAAAAAAACATTTAAAAAAGATAGAAGATATTTATTAATAGTATCATGTGCAACATGGCCCTTCCGGCCACTTCAACAACGTTTACATCGCAACGGATTGAGAGAACGCTTCTTCTCACATCGTTCTCTCAGTTCTCTCGTCGCAATCGATGACATATTCTCAAATCTCGTTCTCTTTCATTGCAACGTTTAATTTATGAAATAAAAAAAAGGTCAGCCCTAGTCATGAAACCAGGCGAATACGGGAAATTGGTGATGGGAATCCCCCGTTAAAAACTCAGAGTCGAGGAATGCGCTGTTGTGTATGTCATACAGAAGAAAGCAGGACCCACTTTCCTTAAATCCAGGCCTAACGTAATGAACTCGAGCGATCAGTATCTTAATCATCTCTTTATAAAATTTACCGTTCTGTTTTCCGGCATAAATTCGTGATAAATGACGCTATGAATAAAATGAATAATAAATAGCTTTTAGCATCGGGGCTTTCCGTTCGTTGTTTTCTAACGACCTTCGTCCTTGTTTAAATCGTTCATGCCATTCAGGCATACTGGTCAATAAATATTCTTCACTACGCACATTTTTTTTCCAAGATTTCAAACGATTTCAGTAGATTTTTTCTTTTTTTTTTATTTTACAAAGTTTAATCGCTGTTCTTTGCTTTATTTCTTCATTTCAAGTCTTTCTCTCATTTTGTTTTAAAAATTTCGATACGCGACGGAAAAGTTAATTTTATCAAAATAATTGTCGAATTCGAACACATCAACGAAACGAAAAAAATCATATAGGAACATGTTCTGTTTAATTAGCTCTATTTATCTAGTAGTATTTAATATTAATAGCAATATCAAGAAGCCTAATTGCCACATAATATATACGTACACGTATGGTGTATGTGTATACAAAAAATTATGTATAAAAATTGTATATTTTTTTATTACATGTAAAAATGTAATGAAAAATTATTCTAAATTATTAATAATAATTCTAATTCTCTCTCTCTCTCTCTCTCTCTCTCTCTCTCTCTCTCAACATTGAATAGTCTAAGAACATCTGTCTTATTTGGCATCTGGCATTTTGTTTAACGTGTTTTCAAACAAAATCTTATGAATTAATTATTATCTTATAAAACGCAATATTTTCTTATCTATTTAGGATGTAGAGTGCTTATTGATATCTTGTCATTCGTTACAAAGTATTATGATATTTTAATCAAACATTTTAATCAAATATTTGATGTGATTTTGAATAAGATAATTTATAATAATATTTCTTTTTCATTCGCATTAAAATTACTTTGAAAAGAAATAAATTAAATTCCTCTTCATAAGTGTTCTTTGTATTCTCTAGTTATGCATACATTTTGCTTTTTATTTTATGTCAATGATAAGTTTTCTTTTTTTCTTCTTAATTGATCTCACGTGAACAATGCCGTATTTCTGCATAGTATCAGTTGCGTCAGATGGATTTTCACTGAATAAATTCAAGCACATTAAAATGCAAGTACATCCGAATCATGAATGATGTGTTGGACTTACTTATTGTTAAGTATTATAATTTTTGCGATCACGTGTTTTTTGTCATATATTTTAAAGAAATTTCTTAGTAATATTTCTTAATGATGTCCTTGTATGATTATAATAATTGACTAGACTAGAAATTGCGGATTGCAGCAAGTGGAGGAAAATCAGAAAAAAATAGGAGTGCAAGCAAGAGTGCAAGCAAGATTATAAAAGCATAAGAAGTTTTATTTTGTAAATTTACGTATAACCTTAATTTTAAAGTTTATAATTTCGACTTTAACTTTGACTTTAACTTGAAAGCACAATTTATTGATGTCGATGACGACAATGATCTATAATTCGATAAAATTGCTTAATATTTCGCTAGGATTGAATGTAATTTCGCATCGATTTCACTTTCCCCTGTTTCCAAGTTTCGTTTTCTATAATAAATTTCGCACAAGAATTCGTCTATAGCAGCATTTAGATTTCTCAAGATTAATAGTAACGTTTTACTCCCAACATGTTCCAAACATTTCTAAAACGGATGTCATAACATTCAGTTATTCAAAATACATGTTCAATCTAAATAAGGCTATAAAAATTTTGCCACGTTTTTTTTCTATTTTGAGTAACACGTCTGACTTTAATATTAAAAAGAAATTTAAAAACAAATTCTTTCCAGGAATAGGATAAAATGTTTCTATAAAAATAAAATATCGTACTTTGATCAATAAAACTTCAAAATATTATTATAATTTAACTATTATAAATTAACGTATTATAACTTAACTATCAGTTTCATTTAATAAATAATACTGAACTGTTGAATCAATTAAATATGTTTAATATATTATGTTATTATATATATTGACAACGATTCGCAACGATTTTGTATAAATAATACCTTTGAAATTGACATTTAAACATTAACAGCTTTGTATTGATTCGTTAGAAATCAATAATAAAAATTTTATTATTGATTAAAATGCGACTGGTTATATATTTATATTAAAAATATATAATTATTCTCATTATCATTACCTTATTATTATAAATCTTAATTGATTTGGAAATTATACATTTTAAAAAATTTAAATAGAACACATATTTATATATATTGTTTAATTTTACTTTTATTTATTTTATTCTATTTAATGTACATCTTAAAAATAAAATGTATATATGAGATATTAAAATTTTTACTTCTTTTTCAACATTATCGATAATTAAATATCGATTATTTCTGTGATTTTTATTACACATTTCGATCATATTTGTCAAACACTTCCATGTCATCTAGTATCTTGCGTAGTACTTTTCATATCAACGGAAATACAGCTTGTGCAATATGACGAACAATCGTAAAAATCCGCGGAGATTACGAAGTGATTACGATAATCGGAGAATTATTAATGATTGTTATCAAGACCATGGTATGGATTATTTTCACAATACAATGGACACATTTACGAGAAGTCAAAGATCTATGATCTCTGCGAAATTATAAAAGTCCTTGAATATCAAAAAGAGTGATTGATCTTTAACTTAAACAGTTATACTTTAACAAACACTTAACTGTTTATTCTTGATACTTATCACGAAGTTCTGATCTAATTCCTGTAAATAGTATTATGTTTTGTTATCTAATCAAAATAAACTGTGTGATTAAATAATATATGCGCAGATTTCTAGAGCTATATTCTTAAACATATTTTTCGATATATCTTTTGTTATTATGATATCTTTTGTTGTTACATATCTATTACATATCTATTACATATAGAAAAAACAATTTCAAATAATATATTATCTGAATATTCAAGAAATACCTAGATAAAAATTGTAGCAATAGATAAAATATTGGCAAAATATTATTAATAATACAATAAAAACAATAATAAATAACAAATCGTATGGACAAAGATGTTATCGCAACATAAATAGAATAAGATAAAATAGAAGGATAACTCATTCAAATATTCAATAAAGCGATTGTCTGGAACTAATGCGTCATATCTCGAGAAATAAATTTTATATTACATTCCGATCTGCTTATCTCAATCTTATCATTCTATTTCTGCTCATTATGTTTTTCCATCTATCTACATCGAAAGTAAGAAAAGAGATATAGAATATTAATCGATGAACGCTATGAAACCGATTTATCGAGTGAGCCTTGTACTTTCTTGCCAAGGTTATACCGCGGCATTTATTGCCGTATTTCGCGGTTGCATGCGTCAGGAAGTAAATACATACACGGAAAATTGCCGAAGCAAAAGAGATCGCACCAGCAAGTGCCAAGTTGAAGTTCAAGAGCACCGCGGCCAAGATCGGATAAGCGGAGTTTCTCGATGGAGAACCGGATCGATCTATAAAAGCGCATTAAAAAAGCTCCCGATTTTATCTGTTTCAAGCAAGCAGGGGAAACGAAAGGAAACATTGACGGAGAAGATAAATCTGCAGCGAGAGAGAGAGAGAGAGAGAGAGAGAGAGAGAGAGAGAGAGAGAGAGAAAATAGAAAAAATGCATAGAGGAAGACGCAATAATAACATACAAATATCACCGCTTCGAGATGCGGAGACGTGCGTCTTCAGCGTGACGCAGCGTGTAATCATTGTCTTTCCGCGCTAATTCGCGTGCAGCCGTTCATCTCCGCTTTCTCTCAATTTCCGGAATCGCAACGGAAACGGGACAACGATCCCGCACTGACCGCGCGCGCCGAGATACATCGGTTGGCGCTAATAACCGCGCTAGAATCGCTAGAGAATGTTAAGTCGTGTTTCGATTTAGCATTCATGTTTAATAATCGTTCTTTCACGAAAAGAACGAGCAATGCACCATGTATGAGACATACTGCACGATACTGCATGATCATATTTAATGACAGAGATAGAGCATTATGAGAGATATCTGATATCGAAACTATTATAGAAGAGATTGATACCGAATCAACAATCGATGATGATTTATATCAAAAGAGCTAATCGAAATCAAAGTTATTATATAGGAAATAAAGATAATTATGGGGAGAAATTTAGGAAGAGACTCCTGATGCTTTCGTAGCACTTGGTTTGTTTATAATTTTGTTTTACAAAGATGATTTGATTTATAATTTCTGAATTCAATTCTTCGGAATTGATGGTATATTTAAGCAAGATCTTTAATTAAGGATTGAGTCGAATTCTATATCTTTTTAATAAAAGTTTACATTTTCCAATATGCACGTGTATTTCCGTATTTCCCTGTGTATTTTAACATTTATTTAATCGTTGCTGTAAATATCAAAGGTAATGAATTAATGATTTGTAAAAATGACGCATCCAAGAAATGTCGAAAGACGCAAACTTCGCTGTCGATCGACAACGCGGATGTAAAAGGAGTGCAGAATATGAAAAACAGAAATACGTTACAGAAATACGATTAGGAATTCCAAGATCACACACGCGCGTCATCGGTGCGATCCGCAGAAGGAATCGTTCGTCTGCGCGAGGACATCGTTCTGATTATCGTCGGCGTTAACGAGGATGGCGACCGGTTTCTCGCGCGACCGGCGAGATTTATACCGGCGAAAAAAATCGGCACGTATGTAACACGTGTGTGCATCGCGCAATCCGATACATGATAAACGGAACGTATGTATTGCGCATACATACTCGTTGGTTATATTATAACTAGCGTCGATCCTGTCGCGTTACACGTCAATTCCCGACCGAACGCGATCGGAATGCAACAATCCATCAACATCCAACCGAGGCGCGCAGGTTTCCACATTTCTTACTTTCTGTATCCGAAGCGAGAGAAAAGAAAATCTACGCGCGCGATTAATCAATTTCGTGAAGAAATCTCGAACGTAAAAATCAATCATACTTTAAATCTTTACTTTATATCTTTCCAAGATATATTAAAGAATGGTACCTTATACTTCATGGATAGATATCCTGCTCGTATAACGTAATACAGAAACGCAATTTTTAATTATCAGTATTTTATTATCATTCTAGATATACCGACGTGACGTATTTCTCAGCGAAAATTCTTTCTATATCATTTTATGTAATGTAATGTTTTTTCTTGCTATTCTTATTTATTTTTATTGTTCTCGCCTGATTCGAATCGGTGTTTATATATTTTTAAAAATATTTCTTCTATTTTTGCCATAGAAAATATCTAATAAAATTCAAAAAGTACTAAAACGCTAGTTTATCGCAATAGATCCTATGAATCTAGGCTTAATTACTCGCACGAGTGCGGCCATAAATCGAAGTAATCCGTGCACTTAACAGAGTAATATCTGCATATTTTATATTAAGATACCTTATCCAAATATACATATTATTTATATCCAGAATTAAATAACGCATTTCTCTTTCTTGTTTGCATGCTTCAAAATGTTTACTTCTTCGATTGTGTTCAGATATAATCGGTAATATTTTAACAGAAAGCGATTTCTCCTCTTCTCCCATAATTATTCTAAAGATATTGCATTGATACGCGAACTTACGCGCATACGATTCTTTCTTTCACGAGCGCACATTCGGCCGAGCCACTATGCATTAATACTAGCCTGCAATCGCGCAAAAAATCGACAACCATTACAAATGTTTTTCAAGTGAATCCTCTTCAATGTTTCAGGTGAGTTATCTGTACGGACTATTCAGCAAACAAGTAGCGCGTTATTGTACCGATTCATCAAGACCGGACTGCAGCAAGAATCTGCTTATATCCGGTGTGCACAATCTCGCCAACATGGATGATAATATCCTTGATAGGCTGGACCCTTATCAGCGCGGCGCCAAGGAAATGAGTAAGGAAAAATTTCTATACGCTTATACTCGAGAAGAGATTTCGTGTTCGCTCAATCGGCACGTACGCTCGAAGAAATCGTGTATTTTGTATATTAGCACAGTATAAACACAAATAAGAAATTTCGTTGACATTCATAATACTACTTTAAGAACATCAGAAGTTTCGAAGATAGCTTACCATTAAAGTCAAGGAAATCTGGTTATCTAGCTGATCCTAGTTGATAACTGCATAGGTGATTACTGGATGAGAACATCGTATGATGCGCAACATATATATATATACATATATATATATATAAGATTATATGTATATATAAGAAAAATTATTTGTAATATTGAACCATTTATAATATTATCTATCTTCGACTGAATATTCATTACTAGAATAGGATACAATATGATACAATACGCTCAAGCCATGTCTTGTTTGCAGTTTGGCGCGCTATGGTGGGAAATAGCAGATTCTCGTCAAGGATCAGCCATGATAACGATGAGTCCTACTTCACAACCGGAGCTGACTTGTTAGGTAGGTAGAAGTAATCAAGATTATGCGTTAATATGTACCTTTTGTAACTGTAACCGCGGTGGAATAGCATCCGTATAATTCGAATGCAACGACCCCGAAGAGAGATTAATTAAATACTTTACGAAGTATTAATTTATCGATAGGCAGAAACTAACCGTTGCTTTGTAACGCGATGTATCATGTAATAAAAGTAACAATCAAAATTTACTATCTTATTTCTATTTTTTATTTTTTGTAGCAGGAAATATATCTCTGTACATCTTCTTGTTAGAGAAATCATTTTAAACTTACTATGAGATCTGTTCATTATCATTATCGTGTAATATCTTATGTCATAACAAACACCGATACATATTATGTCATCTTATAAAAGGGAGCATGTAATCACATAACATCCAATAATTCACTAAATCATTGTTTTCTTCAATATATGAAACGTCAATTGTAGATAGCGATAAAGAAAATATGCAATGAAGAAAAGAAATATTTTGCACTCCGGTTTATCTGAAACAAAAAAAAAACAATAATCATAATTTGTAACTTTGCTTCTTACTCATTTCGAGAATCTCTCTTCGATATCGCGATACCACGAACGAAAATTGCACTGAGCCTCACTTGAGAAAGTCTCAGCCGTAGCTTTGATCTCATTTGCTTTTAGAAAGTTTTTTCTTCTCCTTTAGTAACATTATGCCTGATAATAATAATTCTAATAATTTAAATTACTTCTTTCTTTTTTTCTTCTCTTCCTTTCTTTTTTTATAAAAGAAACAGATTATCACGCCACTCTGTTACATCAGTTCGACTTTATCTGATTGATTTAGATTCTGTGAAACTTTTGGAATCATGCATTGCTTATACAATTGCACGCTGAACGTGTTAAATAATAAAATATAAAAACAGAAAGTCGCGTGATTCGATGCAAAACTTTATCACAAGACGTTAAGATATAAAAGATAAATTTACATTTGTCCAAATTTAATTAAAAAATTTCTTTCTTAGAAATTGTATATTATATTTTTTTATATATTTTCTTCCTTTATACTTCTTTTGAAATCTTGTATATCCTAAATCTGACAATTAATAAACATCAATAATCTCAATCTTTATCCGAAACACGTTCGTGTTTACGAAGATCAAATAATCGGCTATATCCATTCTGTGACCGAAGGAGGTCACTTTTCCTAATATCAACTATGAAAGCTTTTGTGTTGGGATACGTCAACATGACTTTCACATTTTCTCCCACATTTGTGGCCCATATATTTACACACACACGCACACAAAGAATGTTACGTGATTACCGTCGCATGATTATTCTGCAGTTTAATATGGGTCAGAGATCTTCTTTTTTATATCGATATTAAACCATAGTAGTTCTCAAAATACAATTATTAAATTATCAACCATTTGATGCAGCACGCAACAAACAAATTTTATTAATAGTAACTTAAATTTGTCAGTATCGGCTAGTCGCTAATACTTAATATCCAATATTTTCACGAAATCAAAACATTCAATTGATTATCAGCTATCAATTAATCAGCTGAAATCAGAATCAATATCAACTAGATTCGATGGCAAGTGAGCGATCGAATTTTGTACACGCGTGTGTGCATATGCATACGTGAATATTAATGATGCAGTGTCACGCCAAGAAAGCTACACACATTGCGTGCAAGCGTATTTCACGATTTCGTGATCTCAGATATCTATCGATCAATTATCAAACGGTTCACATGCACGAGATGTATACAGCGAAATCAGAGATATTCTATCAAAGGTTGCCGATTACATTATACGTTTTTGAATGCAATTCAAACGGGCTGTCTTCCTTTTCGGTTTCATTCGCGATCGCGCTAGATTCATATACACATATTTCTGTATAGAGTCGCATCTATTATTTTTATTTAAAGTTCATGTAAAGTTTCAATGCAAAGATATGTTGTTTCTAAATATGGGATAAAATATGAGAGAAGAATCGTTTGAGAGGCACAGGTGTCATGACAGAATACAAACAAATAACTGACAAAGCTAGAAGTTAGCTTTAAACTGTCCATGATTCGAAGGCCCTTTATGTCTTCTTTTATATTACGCGGCCATTCATCTTGCTTACGTGTGTATCTGTATGCATGTGCACACACGCCTATATCTTCACGAGGGCAAATTCCTGCACGTTCTTCAGAAGGATTCTTGTATCCTATAAATCGATTTGGCATTCGACTAGTTGTCGGAAGCGAAGAGAACGCGTGTTGACACGTAGATATTCGATTCCAGATTATCATAATGTGGAGGTCGCATGAGCCTGCGATTAGGAATAAATATCGGATATTCAGATCGAATAATGGGTGATTATCATGCTCAAAAAAGTACACGTTCTTTCTTCTTGTATGCTCATAAACCTTTTACACTCTTCCTCCTACCCTAGAATTAAGCGCCATTTTTTCATGTCAAATAACAAGCAAACGAGGAATTTCGCTTATAAAAGGAAGACCTATCGAAATTCGCAGAAGATTCTTCAAACGATATTATAATATAATAATACACATTTACAATTACGTTATTATATTAATTATATATCTATACATAACATATAATTAAATTAATATAATCATTATTAGGCATATAAATAAATTATTCAAATCTTTTTTTTATCATAAAATAAAAACTTGATGGTTTATCGATAAAATCATAAAAATCCATATTATCCAATGTTCGGAAATGTATATCTTTTAAAGCACATTGCCGAAAATATATAATAATCGGAAGAGATAATATCTGGTAAACATTGGATTTTTACAGCAATATTATAGACTAATAATTATCATAAGATATAAATAGAATAAACAATAATAAAATTTTTTTTAGCTATGCCGAATGTGCTAAATATTAATTTCAATTTTATTTTGTATTCAATGAATTGTATATATTTTAATTTGTAAAGAATATTAGATATGAAGGTTATATTTATTATTACTTTTATCGAATCAAATAAATTTTAAAATTATATTCATCAACCGGCACATTAACTCTTCTTTTTCGAGCATTTTATAATAGCGAAGAAACGGCATAATATAAATTTAAATAATTTTGTCGTTTCTATGAAGAGACTTCAAAAATCCTGCAGTATACCTATATTTTTTTTTAATATAGTTCTTTACACATAGGCGCGCACATGATACGTGTTTATACACATACTGTGAAAAAAACATAAAATGTTAAAAAGTTGTATTTCTCTTTCTCTCTCATATAAAAAGATTCTATTAGTTCTAATGATCATATGACATAACTCTGTCAAAACTTTTGTGACTCTTTTATATTTTAGCAACGAGTAATTCTCACAAATAGTTTTAAAATCGTTATATGAGATCTGTAAGATTGAGACGTGATCTATGTGCATGATGTTAAAATCAATGTTAACTCTTAACATGATTCTTTTGAACGAAGACTTATCTAGATGCGCATACTTCCTGATTTCTACCGCGTTTACGTAAATCGACCCGTTACTCAATCTTCAATAAACTATTAAAGCTATCTCCGAAGTCAAACGGTCACGCCGATGCGTTCGCTAACAAGTCCGTTTGTTTTTATTATTTCAGCAGATAGCGGCAGCGAAACGAATGATCTTGGTGAGGAGACTGTGGCAAGCAGTGACTACATAGCGGAGCCAAACGAGCCGTATCTAACAGGACCGATGATGATACGAGTCTATCCGGATGGTCGACCAGTTCCGGACGACAAGAAGCATTCCTTGCCGAGAGATGAGGATGTCGACGAGCTCAGATACTCTCGCTTGCCATCCGTGAAAGAGATTGAAGAGAAAAGCGGCAGTACATTTTATGGGAAAGGCATGATAGAGCCAGCAACGATCAAGGCGAGGCCTTCGTCTTTCGGTATTGCAATGGAAGACAGAAATCGGCCATTGGAAGCTAGGCGTCTTCGCGGCAATCCACTATTCTACGAAAAGGCGATGCTTCGTAAAGCGATGAATGAACGCGGAATTCGCTACTATTGAAGGAAACTTCTTGTCTGGCCGAAATGGATCGTCATGTGCATCTACATCGGATAACATGAACGAAATATAAGAAATCATGCGAGAGAAGCTTGAAAATACAGAACGACATCAGGGATAGTGTTCATAGCGATTCGCTGCGTCATAGTAAACGACGATGTCAGCAGTCTACGGTGATCGTTAATTTATCATCAACGCGAGTTTTGATTTATTTGATCGTCTGAAGAGATTACGTAATCGCAAAGAGAAAATTCTCATTCATGATTTCTTGGCAAGAGATGTAAGAGACAAGATGAAGGAAAGGTGAGAGAACGCGAACTTGCGTTCGATGAAAATTCGCGTTTCACGTGTAAATCATGTCATCAAAAGTTTGACGATTGGTCGGTAATCAAATTCCTAGAATACGAGATTTAGGGAAATACATGTACATATTTGTGTCGCTATCTCTGTCATGCACGAGTAATCACCGACCATGAATATCATGTAGTTTCTACTTATTTATTCATTTGTTGTTTTGTCTCATTCATTTGTTATTTATTTAATACTCGATGTGATTGTTCGCACGCGAAATATCTGCAAAAAATGTCATTGAATTCCAAATTACAAGTGCAGCAAAATAAAGATTTTAAATTCAAGGATTTGCTAATACAAAAAATAATAATTATCTTTTCCTCTTTTTTTTATAATGAAATGTGCTATATGATATTTCAGCAAAACTACTGACTAATCAGCAATAAGTTCTTGTAAATTTTTATTCTACGATATTGCCCGAATCTCTATGATTTGGCACGAATAACAATGAAAGAAAAAAATAAAAATTTTAGAATGTTGATAGAAAATGGAAAACTTTCTTATATGAATAATGTATGAATATTGTTTTTTTTATATTATCTTCTGGAATAAATTTCCAAGTACATTTCTAAGTAAATTTCTAAGTACAAAAATCTGTTTTGCGAATGAAATTATTCATAATCACTCAATGATTTATTTCGTATATTTTGATAATGTGAGATTACTCAATTATCCTATCTGATAGGATATTACTCAATTTAGATCAAACGAATAAATATCGGATAAATATCGGAGAATTGATTATAAATGTATCATGCCATATTATTGGATATTGCATACATATGATATAATGTTCTAGGCATTAATTGCAACATATACTTGCAGAACAAACTAATAATATCTTTGTTAGAAAATTGATTGGTAATGAAAAATACATACATGAAGGAAGATTTTTAATAGTCTAAGTGACTTAGGCTAATTTTTAGCAACTCAACTTTTTACTTTCTTAGCTTAGCAAATAGCATATAGCTTTGCATATAGCTTTGCAAATTGATTGCATTCTTTGCTATGCACTAAATCAAAATTGTATAAAAATAGATAATATTTTTTAATATCTTTTCTCTTTAATATGTATATTCATCATTTTTATTCATCATTTTACGTAAACAAATTATTATACCTTGTTGAGAAACTCACATGTTCAATAAAGTTATAATAATGATTATATCATTATTATAACTTTATTTATACATATTTATTTATATATATGATAACGATTATTAATGAAATATATTACATTATTTTAATAGCGGAATATTCCTCAAAGCACTTGCATTTTAATGTACAGTTTACTATCAGAAATATCTATTTTAGTTAATGTTTATATAAAAAGTAATAATTTACTAAATAAGAGATCTGTATTATTCGTATTTACAATATGTGACAATTACGATTATTTTTTACATCAATGTATATCTTCACTTTGTAGATACTCGCAAAGAAACATTTACGATGATTAATTTTAAATAAGATAACGTATTTAAAGTAGAACTAAAGTGTGATAAAATATAGTATGTATAATACATATATGTATATTAATGTATATATTTAAAATGTGAGATTATATCAAAATAAGACAATGTGATAAATTAAGATTAACATCGTACTTAAATATATGTATACATGTATGTATATACGTGATAGATAATATATAATACTGAATAGTTATATATATTAATATGAAACTATTAATTGTGTTTAAAAAAATGATTTTTGCAAAATATTTTACCTATCTCATATAATAATCATTTATTAATCTTTTTCTGATATTGTTGATTGGGAAAAATATTCGATTAAAATATTTAAAAATATATTTTAATAATAAATGTTATACACAATTATAATTGAAAAAAATATATTCTATATTTAAATATATACGATATTAAATATATACATTTGATATTCTTATATTCATATAGACATATATACATCATACAAATCTAAACTTTATATTTTAGTGATAATGTTGTATGCATAAATATATTTTATATAAAGTGATGTTAGAATAAATAGAAAGATCATGATAAAAGAATTATATCATGGTTTTATAATATTAAAAAAAATATATTAATTAATATTCGTTAACAAATTACAATAACAAATTCGTTAATTAATGAATGAATATATTCGATAATTTGCGCATTTTTAAATTTGTACGGTATATAAGAATAGATAATAAAACAATAGAAGAAATGTTTCATAAAACAATTATATTCTATCCAATAAAACATTTTGCAAAAATAGATTGTGTCTTATCTTTAACTTACATGTAATATTCAGAATACCACAAATCTTGGGTGTTATTGTTAATAGGAGATTTCCAAAATCAATTATAAAATCAATTATCAATCAAAGAATAAAAATAAAAAGACAAGAAACGATAAAGATTATACAAAATCCTTAGATAGAAAAGTTTTGAGGAATTAACTAATAAAATCATTCAAAATTTGCATTTTTTGTTGCATTAATATAATATGATGGAATATTCACTAGCATATTGATTTTTCTTGATATATTTTACAAACTGATTACATTTTGGTACAAAATTTTAGTAAAATGAAAACATATATTTTGAAAGCTGAATTTCTGGAAAATACAAAGTTACGCTTTTTAAATATATTATAAATGCAATATGGAATTTTTATTAGAAAAATTTGCTAGAAAATTTATATTTATCCTTATTCGATATATACTTATAACATTTCATAATAACAATAATATATATAACAATAATTTATAGCAATATTTCTTTTTGGTTTTTATATATACATGTACAATTAAACGATATTATAATATTTCAAACATTTGACACACATATTATATTGTATTATATTAATAATCATTGCCTTTCCTGTATGTATACATTTTATATGTATCAAAATTGTTATTGTTTATATGTAAAAAATGTTTGTCATATATAAAAAATGTTATGTATAATAAATAATGTATACAATAATGTATAGATAATATATAAAGAATTCTTACAAAAAATAAGTGAAGGAAATAAAAAACTAAGTGCACTAGAAATAAATTCGAATGCGTCAAGTCAGCACTGTTTTATTTCTGTTATTCATTGACTTCGTTAATTGTTCTATTAAACAGAAATAGCATAACGGAGCAAAACAGAACTTATTCTAACTGTAACAATATAATCTGTAACAATATAATTATATGTTAACTAAAACAATACTTTTTTATTAGTATAATCGCATAACAATCGAACAAATGTAAAGAAGTATGGCAATGACAAATTTATTCACAATTGCATTACAAAACCCTTCGCAAATCTCAAATATTTGCATGATTTTTCCGCAACTAAAGAGCTACTTGAACCTCTTTGGTCAAAACTTAAAAAAGCTTATGACGAATTTCTAATTTCACGATCATGTTTAATTAATATATGTAGGATATGGGAAAAGAACCATTAGTAATGGTATTTGTAACGCTTGTAAGAAAAGGAAACGTTAGAAAAACGTGAGAACAATTAGTCAAGGTGCACGCAGATTAGAAAGTTGTACCCAGGTCTAAGGTCAAGTAAGCAACCCCTGGTGTAGGGATGATATGACCTGACCGGATCGAATTGATGTGCAACGATTGGCCGATGGCCCGGGGTGGGGCGCCGCTCTGGGTATATAAAGGGCGAGCAGAGCAGAAGAAGGACAGACGCAGATCGACGGACGACAGACGCAAACCGACGGACGACCGATGAAGAACGGACGAAGAGCAGAAGAGGAACAGACAGCGAGCAGACGAACAGAAGAGCAGGCGAACAGAAGAGCAAACGTAGAAGAGAAGAAGAGCAGGAGGTACGAACCCACGACGTGTACTAGGGAGCGGTAAGAGAGTCTCCAACGGCGAAGCTTTAGAGTCAATCGGCCTATCGGCAAGAGTTGTACCTGTGAAACAGAATAAAGAATCTCTCTATTTCTTGTTCCATCAACCTACCGTTGAAACCCATTCATATAACATCCAGTATCGCGTAGGAATATATAAACCCCGCTGTATTCCCTACATGTTTGGGGACTCCTGTGGGATCATTTATACCTGTTCCTACATATATGGAATATGAATATTCCTATGATTAGATCTTCGATATTACGATATTCTGAAGTTCTGCAATCCTGAAAAGATATCCGCAATACGATTTTATCATTTGACTAGTATCGATTGAAATATTAAAAACGAAAACTTCTGCTTTTGTTAGAGCGCCTTCGATATAAATTCGTTCCACACTGCTCAAATATTTATTTATGCCGATTCTGGACAGTGTGACGGGTAAAGATAAGAGACATAGATAACTATCTACCTTTTTACCTTCTTTTAATTGGCAAACGAATTAACAGTTACAGTATTTCGATTTTAACTCTGAAGCAAATGACCTCGGATGTCTCGCGCAACACTGAAGATACAGGCGCCTGATAACTGTCGAGAAAAAGGCGATACTCTTTATTTCAGCAACGGTTTACGACCTACGTCCCTTACTCTCATCATCGACACATGCTTGACACGTTGCTTACATTGGGTTTTTCCGAGTGTCCAAAATTCCAAACAAAGAATAAAGCCTAAAAGAATCTTGAACATACCGCCCGCCTCGTATCCAAAACGGAGACGACATCCGAGCACACTTACTAAGACAATTCCGTTCGCAACACGTGATAGTCGTAAAGACATGATTTGGACAAAGAATGGTTTTTTACAATAAGACGCAAAGGCGTCAGACATAACGGGGCGCACATGAGGGGCACTTATTCTGAGGAGAGTTGTTCTCCAACGCGTCCTTCTCAGATGATACCGGCAATTTACAAATTTGCGTTATGGGTCGTTTATAGTGACCACAAGCGGTGCGTAAGGTCACCACCCGAACATGGCCATCTGAACCTGGATGTACCTGTATTACACGAACCAACTCCCACCGAGACGGAGGAAGTTGAGGGTTTCTAACGATGACTAAATCATTGATTTTAATATTCGCGGGTGATGTTGACCATTTATTTCTCACCTGCAATGAGTGCAAGTAATCTTACGCCCAGGAGCGCCAAATCTGTTCCTCTATAGCTTGCACTAGCTGCCATCGTGACAGCCGATTGTCATTAATTTCCAATACCGACTCCTTCGGTACCGAAAGGAGCGGCAGACCTATCAAAAAGTGACCCGGTGTCAATGCGGATAAATTGCCGGGATCGTCGCTTAGCGTCGCGATGCTGCGGTGGGCACCAAGTGTTCGCTGTAAGGATCATCACGAGCTCGAGCTGAGGCCAAGCTCGTGTCGACATCGCCTTTTTTCTAAAACTCGGAGC
>JAHMML010000035.1:1277190-1371154 GCA_020341155.1 Eciton burchellii | reverse complement strand
GGTTTTACAAAGCTACCTATAGCTTCCGGAAGATAGTCCGAGGCTTCGTTGTAGGCGTCCTCTACATTTCGCGAATCATCGGGAACAGTATCGGGCGCACCCGCAAAGTCGCAAAATGCAAGATCAATTTTAGTGTCGCATACAGGACCTTCCGGTTTTACAAAACTATCCATGGCGTCATGAAGATAGTCCGCAGCCTCGTAGTAAGCGTCCTCGGTGCCTAGGAATTCATCTTGGAAGAAGTAGGGCAGCTTCTTCCGGTCTTCCGCCTTCGCCGCGCGGCTGATCTTAGCGTATAAGTCTAGAATCTTCTCCCAATACTTCTGTAAATCAGCTAGGCACGTTCTCATTTTTGTAAGCGTGACGTTAGTCTTCGGGAGCTTCTTGAAATTAATGATGACGCGCTTGAGCGTGTCGATTATAACGCCTTGCTTCTCAAGAAAGCTTCAGCTTCTGAAGATCGTCAGCCATGATTACCGTAAGACTCTTAGAATTGTCCTAGAACTGGACAGTAATCCGCTGAATCCCGAAGATTAGTGAACTTGTGTATTTTGTGGTGCGTATGCAGCACAGTTACAAGACGTCGATACAGTTCGACGTTGAGTGTTCTTCCTCGTTAACTCGATACCAATCTCCAAGAGGCTCCGGACTCCGTTTTGTTTTCCAGGAGCACGTATCATGTCACGTGTCACTCACGTGAGCTCCGAGTTTTAGAAAGAAAGCGATAGCGGTACGAGCATGGCTTCTGATCCAGCGCGTGATGATCCTTACAATGGATACAATTGCGCTCAAGGTGCTAATCAGCGACGCACGTATGGCATCGGCGTTACTGAATCCTAGATAAATTCGCAACTCGTGTGTATGGTACACCACGAGGAAGCACCGCGACACGCGCGCTCTGCATGGGACGCAAGAAATACTGGACTCTCGACAGTGTTCCTTGGACCGAGCATTTCAGCTCGAAAATTGCACTCAAGGTGCGAATCAGCGATGCATTTATGATGTTTGTATTGCGTGTACGCAACACAGCTACAAGACGTCGTGACACAATTCGACGGCGCTGAGTGCTCTTTCTCGTTAACTCGGTACCAATCTCCAAGAGGCTCCGGGATCCGTTTTTTCACAGGAGCGCGTATCGTGTCACGTGTCACTCATGTGAGCTCCGAGTTTTAGAAARAAGGCGATGTCGACACGAGCTTGGCCTCAGCTCGAGCTCGTGATGATCCTTACAGCGAACACTTGGTGCCCACCGCACCAGAGAAGATCAATTTATACTCGACTATCCGCTTCACCAACAACTGATATGCTCAAACGTCAACTATCCGCGTATCCGGCTCGAAGGACCATAAACAATGTTAGAGCGCCTTYGATATAAATTCGCTCCACACTGCTCAAATATTTATTTATGCCGATTCTGGATAGGGTGACGGGAGAAGATAAGAGACATAGACAACCATCTACCTTTTCACCTTCTTTTAATTGGCAAACGAAWTAGCAGTTAMAGTATTTCGATTCTTACTCTGAAGCAAGTGACCGTTGCCTCGGATGTCTCGCGCAACAYTRAGGATACAGGCGCCTGGTAACTGTCGAGGAAAAGGCGATACTCTTTGTTTCAGCAACGGTTTACGACTTATGTCCGTTACTCTGGGACTCATCATCGACACATGCTTAATACATTGCTTACATTGGGTTTTTCCGAGTGTCCAAAATTCCAAACAAAGAATATAGCCTATAAGAATCTTGAACAGCTTTCCGAAAAAAACATTTAGCGGATTTCTAATGTTTGACTCTAGTGCTGTCTGTTGAACAGGCAATATAAAGATCGATATAAAGATCATACATTTTTAGTTGCATTAATTTGCAATTTTTATTTCGCAGAATTTTGTATCCAAATGTGTGCGCGCGCAATTATAAATGTTATTTTAAAATGTTTAAACACGTTGCAATTTGTTATTGAACACTTGCGAATTATACTTTATAATATTATCTGAAATGAATTGATATTAAGATTACCACACTTTAAGAAGATGAAAGAATATTTCATTTAAATTAAAAGGCATATACATGTACATTATTTATTTTATATATTTGTAATATCATTATCATTCATAACTAATTTAATTCTATGTATCATTGTATCATTATGTCATTGTATCATGTTTCTTTTCGCTTATTAATAATATAGTAAAATTTATAGTAATTATTTTAAAATAAAAACTTCACTTGATAAATCGAATCTCTATAAAAATATATTTATTCAATGCATTTTGATACAAAACAGATATTTCTTTAAAATAAAGGCTTCATTTTGATGGAAATATATTTATTCGATTGATACAAAACAAAAAGATTAGCAGAAAAACGAAAGAATCTAGCAAAAAGTATCTCGCGAAGCAAGCTATTGAACGAATCGAATTTGCCGAAGATTGGAAAATCTGTCATACGACGAAATGTCAGTTATATGTTTGATCACATATACATATGATAGCCACAATACCCGCGAAATTTAAAATAAATGAAGCGACGCTATTATGAACAATTATGCATACACAATTACGCAAAATTATCATAATTTTTAGAAGAAAATAAACAATAACAAAATAATTATATAATTATAATATAATGGAAAATCGTTTGTAATCTTTCTGTATATGAAACATCAAAAATCTACAAGAAATTCATTTCGCGTAATAGATTAAAAATTTTATAAGATCATAGAAATTTCGATCTTTTCATTATAATATGAGAATGGATAAAGCGAGATTTCATGCAAATTTTTAAATAATTTCCAATTTCGCGCACATTTCGATCATGATGTATCACTCTATCGCACGTATCGCTATATCTCGCAATGTCAAAAATTTTCTAACCTCTCAATCTTTAATTCTGAATAATTTATTTCGCACAATGCCATCAGATTCTTTCATATTAAAACGCATCGAATGAATATATTTTCATTCGCTACGAATCTTTTATTTTAAATCGTTATCTCATAATAAACACATGTACATACGCCCCAAGAACAATTACGTGCCACGCGAGCCGTCAGAAAATCAAAAGTACCGTATGATATTTTGCGCTCTTTGCATAAATCTTATTTGTGCATGCAAAAAATCAAGCCAAAACCATTAATTGATGATGGACAATCGGCATAAAAATTGTTTCATTGTAAATAATTGTTTCATCACAAAATGTAGAAAGTGCAGTAGAATGATCATATGATACATAGACCAGTAGTGTGATCTTCATAGAAATCTTACTTTAAGGCATATCTGTCGATCGATCTAGCTACATCCTTGTTCGTGCTTTAGCCAAATAAGGTGAAGGGCGGAACAAGCGTTCGAGACGCGAGCGTGTGTGGGAGGTGTTGCTTGCGGACGCTATCACACGTCACAGGTTTACAAACGTCCGCTTGTCACCGGGGTTTCGTATCGTTTTGGTTCCATTGAACGTTAATCAAGTGCGAAGCGATCATTTCGTCGTAGCGAGATGTCGTACGAGACAAGTAAGTTGCAGTGCGCCAAGCATTTGACTTATCATATTGTACTAATTTCGAAATTGTGCAAAGTGTCCCCCGGAATACTTATTCGCGACTCAAGATATAATATGCCGCGATATTGCAATCAAATCGACATACGGAAACTTCAAAATCGCGTACACTTCTACACGTCGCTCGTGTTTACTTGCCGAATAAGCTGTAATTCGCTCTCCGTATTTCTTTTGCTTTTTATTCAAATCAGAATCTTATTATGTGTTACGACACGAGCCGGACATGCCGCTGTCAATCTATATAGTATGTCGATATGCATAAGATATTCGAAAACCGTCTTGACACTTTTGTTTCATGATCTTTTTAGCTAATTTTTTAGCCAAAGATTAACATTTTATTAATTGTATCGAGAAATTTTTCAAGAACATGAAAGTTTTCTCTCGCCAGTAAATGTAGAACGGCGTTTCGTGATATAAATATGCGATAAATCCGGCATTCGATTAATTCTTCTTGCGGATTTCCTGTTTCCGTATTTCCTGATATCTCAAATCCCGCCATTGCCCGAAATGTTCCTATATTAAAGATTAAAAAAAAGAAAGTATTAATCATATTTTTTGTGTATGAGACAGATTTTTGAGATGTTATATATTCATACATATATGATGTATTAGTGGAAATGAATCAGTAGATATTAACTAGCAAAAGACTGATCAAATTTATCAGATAAGAATTACTTTACTCATCACATCCTTATCAGATAAAATGTACAGGAATTTTTTAACAACTATAAAATAAAATGTTGGAGTTTAAAAATTATTTAATGATACAAATTGTTATATAATATTGTAATTAATATATATATAGCTGTAATATAATTATTATTTTTATTAATAATTCGTAATATAATTTTTATAATTATTATTTTTATATTATTGTATTTTTATATTTTTATATTTTTATATTTTTATATTTTTATGTATATCTATATATTTACATACTTATTATACTATTTATATATTTATACTATACATTGATTTATCATTAAATTAATGTATCTTCTATAATTTCTTCCAAAAATTCCTTTTTCGATTGTTTCTTTATTTATATATATATATATTTTTTTTTTTTATAAAAATACAATATATGTATATATATTTGCTTGTTTATAATTAATTTCATTCAAATCAAATTAATGAATTTTTTTCGACTTTCAAAGACATTCTCAAAAAGAGAAGCTATAATACAAGCTATAGCTTGTTAGCGCTCAAAATAATTTGAAATATTAGGAACTGGATCCATGCCAATATATCAAGGTGGAGTATTTTAGTTCCAGCACCTGGATGTTTTATGTTCATTGTTTGTTTGATATTTGATCTCTCTCTCATTTGTATGACACATTCTCAAAAATAAACCTATTTAAACTTATTCTGCTTTCTACATATATGTAACATATACACACATAATTAAGTAAATAAAATTTATAATACCAAAATTTTTTGTTATAATTATTTTATAATATAAATTATATTTTATACTATATAATTATAATTATACTTTATAATAATTATATTATAATTATATTATAATTACATTAATTATTTATTGTATATTATATTGAATAAATATTAAAGCAAATATAATTTTCATATTATAAATAGGAAATGAAATATATATATATTTTTTATTATTATAATAGTAAATTTTGGAAATAGATAATAAACAATAAAAAATTATATATTTTACATTATTCTTTCAAAGGCGGTATAAAATTAATTAAAATAATATAATATATTTCAATATTATAAGATATTAGTATAGAAAAGAATGCTGAAAAATAATTATTCGAATAAATAAACCGAGATACTTAAATATCATTCTATCATCTTTCTGATATGTTATTTAATTTTTCCTTTCTTGTACATTTATTGTATACATAAAATAGATACAAACTAACCGAACTTGATTTTAAAATAATTAAAATTTTCCGGCATTTCAGAATATATATTTGCCACATTACCGAGAACCCAAAGAGGACAACCTCTTGTACTAGGTGGCGATCCCAAAGGAAAAAACTTTTTATATACTAATGGTAATAGCGTTATCATTAGAAATATTGATGTAAGTTTTTATAATATGATAAGTTTGATTGTTCTCAATGATATATAAAAATAATTTGTATGCTCTCGAACTTTGCAGAATCCAGCAATTGCGGATATTTATACGGAACATTCTTGTCCTGTAAACGTCGCCAAATATTCTCCAAGTGGTTTTTATATCGCTTCAGGAGGTAATATTTTAATTGTGATATTTTAGTTGTTTAGAGAATAATATAATCTGCAAATTTCGTAATTATTACTTCTCTTGTTATTCATAATTAATAGCTTTGATTGAGAATAATTTTCAATCATTATTTCAATAATTCCAATATTTATTATTTAATCTTTATATATAATCATAAATAGTCTTTACATATAATTTATCTGATCATAAACTATCCAATTATCAATTATTTTAATATTTATATCTTATAATAAATCATTTGAGAATTTATTCTTGATTAAGAATAACAAAGAATAACTTATATTATTGCAAATATGTTGATAGTTTATAATGATTTGTAATATGTGTATTCATATTTATTGTTGATCATTTTTATCATGAATTTATCGTGCATTTGAAAAAATTTTGCAATGGATAGGATAGCAACTGCACTTCTTTCGATTTATATATAAATTTTTTGATCGCTCTTTGTATGTATGAGAAAGCTAAATTATTGCTTATTTTAACTTTAGATCAATCGGGTAAAGTACGTATTTGGGATACAGTTAACAAGGAACATATATTAAAAAATGAATTCCATCCTATCGGTGGACCGATCAAAGATATTGCTTGGTCCCCAGACAGTCAGCGTATCATCGTGGTTGGGGAAGGAAGAGAACGGTAGTTATTGCTTATATAATAATTTAATTTAATGTAATGATCATGAAAAAAGTAAGAATTAATATATCAATTGTATCTAGATTCGGTCATGTTTTTATGGCGGAAACAGGAACATCGGTAGGCGAAATCTCCGGTCAAAGCAAATCCATTAATTCATGCGACTTTAGACCAGCGAGACCGTTTAGGCTAATAACCGGAAGTGAAGATAATACTATCGCCGTATTCGAAGGACCACCATTCAAATTCAAGTACGCAAAGTTCATTTTCTATTATAATTGTTGATTTTTTAAAAGTGTTACATGATAAAAGTTTAAAAAGTTTCCATAATTCGCTTTGCCACTTATTTAGGATGACAAAGCAAGAACATACTCGTTTCGTTCAAACTGTACGTTATTCACCTGACGGGAATTTGTTTGCTTCCGGTGGATTTGATGGTAAAGTGTTCATATACAACGGAATAACATCCGACCTTGTTGGAGAAATAGGATCTCCTGCGCATCAAGGTGGCGTATACGGGGTATGTGATATTTACAATCAGTTTTAAATTCTTAAACTCTTTCTCTCTAAAGCTGTTAATTGGATCCTTTCTAGAATAGATTAATTAATTTTAATTAAAAAATCTAGATTTACTTGCGAATGTAATCCTATATGTGCAATTATAATTAAGATAAGTAAAGATAAATTAACGCAAGTTAACATTCATTAATAATAAATATAACATTATTATCTAATTTAATTTTTTACAACTAAATGAGAAAACAATTTTGGATGACAAGTTAACGACTGTCTTTTTTCATTGATTTTAAATTAATTTAATATAATATTTATTTTAATTAAGGTAATTATACAATATCTCTTATTTAATTTGAGCATCTTAAGTATCAATCTTTTTTTCTCAAAATAGAGAAAAATATCGGAGAAAAATATTATTTATCCTAAGACGCAAATAATATAGGAGAAATAATTTTTCTCAAGATCATATTTTTCAAGATCCCAAAGTTATCCATATCTTTATTAAACGCTTATATCATTGTAATGTAAAAATTGAAATCAATCTATGATAATAAAATAATCTATAATAGTATGACATAATTATGTGATTTAGATTAAAAAATTCAAAAATGCATACAAATAAATATAAATATGTTATGATGTAATATTATGTAATGATATATGTTAGAGATTATTATGAAAAAAATTTATTGATGTTTTTGAATCTTATCGTAAATTTTATCGATAATTATCGAATTTTTTAAATAAACAAAAGTACACAAATTTTTTAACATTTCCATAATATTTGATCACATGTAATGTGTATATTTGATGGCCTCCTTCGCTTGATTTTATATTATTGGATTCTTTTATAGAGAGCTATTAAAATCGTTTTATAATGATATACGCCGAATATACACCGAAAAATATGAAAGAAAATATTAGAATTGCACTAATTAAAATTATATTAATGTAATAGACGGAAAATTTATAAAAGGAACTAGAGTATCATTTATTTTATTATTTACAAGGTTGTATTGAAGTTAATTAATACTATTTTTATAATAAATTGAAATTGAATTGAAATAAATTTCATCATTAATCCTTTTATTGTATTTACTCCATTCTTTTCATACAATTATTTCAATCTTCTCACAGGTTTCTGAATTTTTTTAAAGATAATTACAAAATTACAAGAATCATATTATCATATCATATATTCTTATTTTATAGATTGCATGGAAACCTGATAGTAAGCAGTTATTAACTGCTTCTGGAGATAAGACTTGTAAATTGTGGGACGTAGAGACACATTCCCTAATTACAGAATTCAATATGGGAACAACGGTTGATGATCAACAAGTATAATTAAATTAATTCTTAAAATATTTATGTAATCAATTTACAAAATGAAATAGACATAATAAATTAAAATAATTTATATCTCTAGGTAAGCTGCCTATGGCAAGGAAAGTACTTATTATCTGTGTCACTCAGCGGCTTTATCAATTATCTTGACATTGATAATCCTGACAAGCCTATAAGAATAATAAAGGTAATTTTTATCTCTTACTAATTATGTTCTACATTTCAATTTAGAGAGAAATAGAGAGAGAGAGAGAGAGAGACTCTTTGCAATAATATATATAATATATATAATGAACATTATAAAAATATGTTTCACTTTATATACTATATATACTAGATATATTAGATATATTAGATATATTAGATATATTAGATATACACCATATATATCATATATACCAAAAAATTTTAAACTTCGCGTTTAGTTATTACCATTTAACTTGTCTGCCGGATTAGAGTTGTTTTTTTGTCATTTTGGTCTTGAAGTTTTGTATACATTTCACATCGACTTCATCAGAAAGAAAGATTTGATGTTACAATTTGATGATGATGTTCAGTTAATAATTTAACCCAATAATAGATTTTTTTTTTTCGCTGATGAAATGAACTGAAATGTTCACAAAATGCTAAAACTAAAGTGATAAGAAATGTATCTTCAGGCCACATCCTAAAGGCCAAATCAGATATTACATAGCATACAACTTCTATATACATATTTTTTTTTTATTAATGCTTTATATCAAAAAGATTTGATAATTTTAAATATTTTTAGGGTCATAACAAACCAATAACGGTACTAACATTAAGTCCCGATAGAGGTACGATTTATACTGGTTCTCATGATGGTTTCATCACCAATTGGAACACAGAGACGGGAGAGAATGATCGCGTGCAAGGTCATGGTCACGGTAATCAGATTAACGGAATGAAGGCTGCGGGTAATCTACTTTATACTGCTGGTATCGACGATAGCTTGAGATCAGTCGATATTGCGACAAACATGTATGCAGAAACATCAGTAGTAAAATTGGATTCACAACCACGAGGTCTGGATATATATAATGATATAGTTGTAGTGGCTTCGGTTCGGCAAGTAAGTCAAACCTGAAGTAATAAAAAAATAATAAAAATGAAAATTATTTCCGATCTAAATTTATTTGACAAATTTATAATTTATTTCATATTAATTTAAACAATTGTACTTGTACTCGGATATTCTATAAGCAAGCTTTTGAATTAATTTTCAAGATTAAATAGCATGAAAGAATTGTCGTCTCTTATTATCTTTAATAAAGTTTATTAACTGTATTGGTGGAAATTAGCAATATGAATATTCACTCAAAACTCGTAATATTATCAATCATGTATGATAATATATTAGGTAAATTTTTATATTTATATATTATCGTATAATACCGATATTATGCTTTATAGATTGCAGTTACGCAAAATGATAAAAAACTATGTAGTATAGCGATCGATTACGAACCATCATGTGTATCAATTAATCAAGAAACCGGAAACGTGGCTATTGGATCTACATCCGATAATAAAGTTTGTATTTCTTTATACTTTCTGTAGACGTGTGTGCGTATGTACCAATTAATATTAATTAAATAAAAGATATATTTTATTACATTTGTGTATTATTGTGTGTTAAAATATATATTTTCTTTTTTGCAGGTTTATATCTATGAATTGTCGGATACTACACTAACTCAAAAGATTGAATTAGAACACCTGGGTCCAGTTACGGATGTTTCATACAGTCCTGATAATAAATATTTAGTTGCCTGTGATGCAAACAGAAAAGTTATATTGTACATCATACCAGAATATAAGGTATAAATATATTTTATACGCAAAATAATATAGAATATGATATAATTGAAGCTGATCTTTAGATTGAAGCTGCCTTTCTTTATTTTAATTCTTATAAGAAATAGCAGCTACAATCTGAGAATCAAATCTAATTATAATTATCGATACGTTTATTAAAAGCATTTAATTTCCAAGTAAAAGAAAATAATCTAAATTCAATTATATAAAACAGAAATGAAAGTAAAGTATATAAGTATATAGATAATTTTAAGTAACGAAGATGCTAAAGTAAAGACGATAGTAATTTCATAACTATAGTCTTTTACCGAAACCGAAGCATTTGTATAATTTTTAATATGATTCAGTGTATCTATATAACATGTGAAAGATAAACTCTTAATAGATTAAATACTAGGTCTAATTCTTTTGTTTCTATTTTATCAGAAAATCTATATTAGATCTCCTAGAAATGCGTTAATAAATTCATGAAACTCTAAAATCGTACATTGCTGATATTATATAATTAAATTTTATCTTGCAATATTTATAATAAAATAATTATTCCAATATTTTTCTTCAAATAATTAAATTGATTATTATTCATTGCTTATTTTGCATTTATCGGATTATCAGAGGGTAAGTAATTATAAGTACAACTAAATGTTTATATCGTATATAAATATCGTATATAAATTGTGACAAGAATATGAGAAATGGATATAAATTCGAGTTTAAGTTTACGATTTTGTTTTGATTTATTTTTAATTAATTTTATTAACTTAATAAAATTTTATTAACTTGATAAATCAACTTGATCAATCTATTTTTTAGAAATATAATAAAATAATTGATTTATAGCTTGCACATAATAGAGAATGGGGCTTCCACAATGCGCGAGTAAATTCAGTCGCATGGTCTGCAAACTCGGACATGGTTGCAAGTGGCAGCCTTGACACAACTATCATAATCTGGAGCGTGACGAATCCAGCAAAACACACTATCATTAAAAGTAAGTAATAACGAGTCTTCTTGTGTGCGCAAATGAACTGCAATCAATAAAGATAAAAATTTACGTTTTAGATGCTCATCCTCAAAGTCAAATAACGCGCTTAGTATGGTTGGATGAAGAAACGCTCATCTCGGTCGGACAAGACTGCAATACTAAAATATGGCGTATAGAAAAGATATAAATTATCTTTTGAAAAAATTTATCGTGTCACTTAAGGAAAGCATCGGACTTTGCAAACATTTTATTTATTTCGTAGTAAATATGAATATTGTATATTATTTTTTAATACAATCCTTGATATATAATTAAAAAGATTATATTGCCAATTTTTACACGTTTTTGCATTGATTTTATTAATAAAAACAAAATCCACATTCCATGTAAAATTTATTCCGATATTATTGCGGTGAGGAATCAGAAGGTTTACATGTTAAGAATACAATATTATTTGTCTCTAATTCATCTTTATTAAAATGGTGTAACAATAACAAAAGAAAACGATAACAATTCGAACACTAAAGGTCTTCAGGAACATGATCACGTTATTTTATCGTTTGTACACTTAAGGAAGTAAATAATACGTCCTTTTCGTTCATCTTATTATTAATCAGTTCAACGCTATTTTTACGAAAACAATTATAAAGATACCACGAGCATTTTCGCTATTTTAGTTTCTAATTTAATCATTTACCTTGGCATTTAACTGGCGAGGCACACTTAAATATTCATTAATTTAAGATTAACATTGTAATCCCGTTTTCTCGAAAACCATTCATCTAAAATTTCGCGAAATGTGACATTTATCTATTTTGGTTTCAAAATAATGTCTATGTAAGATTAATGTATTTACACCCAGTGCTTGTATATTTCTATATTCCATTATTTTTGCTTTCTACTTTTCTACTTTAATTTATTTATTGCTCTGACAATAAGAACATATTATTGTTATTATTCACCTATAAAAATGTTTTATAATTATACATTTTAATCACACATTTCCAACATGACGGAAATATATAGTGTTCTCATTATTTATATAAATGACTGCATTATTATCTATTGAATAACTAACGCTGCTCAAAATATATTATCTTCTCAAAAAGAAATATTTTCTTTTATCCGATATTTTCATATGAATTTATTATAAAACGATAATATTAAATCAGATTTAATTATCAATCGATCTACTCGAGCATCATCTAATGGTGATCAATTAATATTACATATAAGAAATATTTAACACTTTAATTCACAAAAAGCATATGTAGGAGATTCTAACACAAAAGATTTATCATATGTGCGTTCTCAAATACATTTAATAAAATATTTCGTATATTTCTATCTTAAATAGTTGAGTTAAAGATTTCCTTCATATAAGGTTTACATTTTTGGTAAAAAGTTGAAGATCTTAGAACAAGAGTCAATAGAGCTTCTACGCAGTAGCGCGGTATATATAGTGATTTCTATGGTTTCGATACACCGTATCGCGAACGCTTCTGTGGTGTAGTTACTGGATGCCGATATGAAACGTGTTTCCTCAGTGCATCCCGTGATCGTGATACATGCGAGCATGCTGCACAGCTATATGAACTATTGCTATGCGTCTCCATGTGCACCCGTAGATTATACTGATTGCTCAATTGTTTACCACAAATTAGACAAGTAACACCGGACTTATACGTCTGGGAAGTCCGGCCGGAAGCTCCAAGAAATTTAAAATTTGCATCCCACATAACGGCAGCCGGTGATTTCACATCTTCCGCGATGGTGGGTGTAATCTGATCTTCTACGACGATCGATGCACCTTCGTCTCTCGCGCCTTCCAAGTATCCCTTATCGATATACTTGGCCGATATACCAGCGGACACGGAAGCTCTTTCCCTTTGATTCAGTTTTGCATTTATGGAATAATACGGCTTTGTTTTCACGCAATATGGTATACTTTCCGGATCGTTACCAGAATCTTCATCATCCGGTTTGTCTATTACCTCAGGTAACGGAGCAGATACCATTTCCGATGATTCAATGGTTGCTGGTTCGTCTTTAAATTCCGTCATTGCTGTTTCTTCGCTCGACAACTTCTCCGGGGATTGCATTATCGGCGGTTGCACATACAGGCCATTATCATGTCTTGGATTTTTCTGAAATAAAAATACACAAACGATTACGTGAGTTACATTAAATTTTATCGTTTTTACTTTTTTACTAAAAGCAAACTATTATATAAATAAAACATAATTCGATAAAATTTAATTAAACAGTACGGTCTTATCTACATAATAAAAACGTATTAAAGAATTTATAGAATTGTAACATTATATTAATTATATAATGCTAATTATATAATTTTATGATATTAATTGTATAATATTATTAGCAATTTCCATTTAAAAATATAAATCGCTTTCATCTTTTAATATTCATGATAAACATACATTTGCTTAAGTTTTTATAAATTATGCATAAATATTGATAACATACAATGAACATGTTCATTGTTCTTTGAAACAACAAAAGTAATTTTATATCTCTTATCTCTTGTATTACACAACAAATTATGCATTGCACATTAATTAATAATTTGTGCAATTTTTTCTGCATTCAAATTGATATTTGAAAAATGTTACTTAAAGATAGTTAGCATGATAATTTTTAAGATATTGTTCTTTGATTATTAATAATAATATTATTATTAGATATTATGATAGATATATTTTGTTAAACATAATAATATTCTCTTAGTAAAACATTTTTTTTGTAGAAACTTCAAAATCGTTTTTTCGTGAAATAAAATTTAGTCAGAAAATTACTAATAAAATTCTAATAAAAATTAGGGTATAAATGCCTATGATTTGTTGATTTTTCCAAAAATTTATTTACAAAAATTGTCCTATTTATATCCATGCATTTTTCTCTTTAATTATTAATATTTTTATATTTAACAAAATTAATGATAAACAATTATTATCAGCATACTTAACTAAAATGTTAAGCATTATTGCACTATAAAAAAATAGAAAGAAGAAACATGTATCATCGTCTTCTAAATTGAATAAGTTTTAGTAATTTAGAAAATTCGTGAAAGAAAAAAGCTATTTAGATTTATACCTGTAAAGTCATTCTATGGGGTAAGGTTCCATGGGATGCATCCACTTGCATTTAGTTGCAACACACACAACGATCTTGATCTCGTGGATATCGTTTTTTTTTTATTCATTATCGTTCCTTTGTCGCATATGTATGAACATAACAGTAGTACAATTCCTTCACCTTTACTTCTCTCTTGGAGGAACGACAGTGAATGTGTTTAAGTGACCTGAACAAAACAACACGATCATAGGGTAATATAGAGTAATGTGATTAAGAGAAAAACAGGCAAACGCGAACTTTGTTTCATTTTTTGTTCATTTATTAATAAATACAACAGAAATTAATTATCTTCGGAAAAATCTTTCAATTCACAATGTTATATAATTTTTAAAATATATGGTGCATCAGACACATGCATGTTGCAAAAATGTAAAAATTTACAATAATATACAAATATTTTGTTATATTTTGTATATTTTATATATAATATATCATATCATATATGATTATATATTTTATATATAAATGAAAAATTTGTTATGTTGTTTGTACGTTATATGCGTATGCAAAATAAATTTTGTTTGAAAATTATCATTTACAACTGTTTTTTTTCTTATATAAATATTATAATATATAATATGTATAATGAATATTTTTTATAAAATATTCTTCTAAAAAATTCTTATTAAATATTACATTTTAAATATTATATAAATGTATGTTACAATTAAAAAAAAAAGATTGCAAACTATGTATGTATATATATGTACATATGTATATATACACACATTATATAATATAATATACACATTATATGACATATAATTTTTAAAAAACAATATTTATCAACATATTTATCAACTTTTGAATATACAGATACTATCAATGAAATATTACAATGCATAAACAGTTGTATATCATAATATCAATGTTAATTAAAAAAATGAAAAAATATATTAAAAATTAAATAGTTTAAATGTAGACAAGCAATATAAGCAAATTAATATGGAAACATTGCAAGATCCATATAACTATATAAATATTGTTATTATAAATATTATGTATACTAGTTATATTGCTCAATATTTCTCTCGTTATTTTTTACAAATATATATTTTTGAACAAGAAATCAAATGTTTAATCACTCAATCTTAATTTTATAATTTAAGAATAAAAATTGTTAAGACAAACTATATTTGTACAGTACTATATTTAAAAATTTCATGCATTGTTATAAAGTAAGCAATTAAAAATTTTTGCTTGAACATAAGTGTATTATATAAAACGTTGAAATATTATTCATGCTAATTACCTTAAGTACCAAATAGCACACCATTAAGATCACAGTACTTATCTTTGAATATATCATAATATAGTTATGCAAGATACGCATAAATTCAAAAATATACAATATATAATACGAAAGTAAAAAAAATGGAATGCATAAAAACTTTTGTAAAATATTTTATTAAGATGCCAAAAATGCTGACAAAAAAAAGAAAAATTATGAGGTAATGAAGAAGAAAGCATAAACATTAAAAAAAATAAAAAAACATATGTTACGCAATTTCTTTTAAGTTCTCACTATTTTCTAATGCTTCCTATATCATATATATTTTTTATATTATATAAAAATAAGAAGATAAGACTTACCCCAGCTATATCAGCTAATCCGTGAATATGTAACGCATTAGCCATAGTTAAAAGTGCAGGTAATTGCTCCTGATAAATATTCACTTCTCCATTATACATAAATGTGACTAGAGCATATAGATTTGCATATTCCATGCCTGGTAACACAATAACAGGATGTTGCAAAGATCCTAAGTCCTAAAAATTCATTCACAAAATTTTATATCATTATCCATTATAGCGTAATCATATAACATTCGATTTTAAAAGAAAGTTGAAAAGAGCAAAGGAAAGAGCAAAAAGATAGTAAAAGATAGTAAAAGATAATACATATAAAGAGATAAGAGTACTCTATATTACTCCTATGTTAAAATAAATATATCAAAATAAATGGAAATATTCAATTATTCAATTATTTGTGAAAGAATTAAATTCATTCATAATAAGATGAACAACAAATATCTATTTTGCACGATAAATAATAAATCAATATAAAAAAGAAAATTAATAAAAAACAATACAAAGATATATATATATATACACTGATTTATATTTTTATTTAATTGCTATTCTATTTACATATTCCTGTTTTTACATGTATGTTTGTAATATATCAAATATTATGTAATGTTAGAAATGATTCCTCATCATTTACTAAAAGAATGAAAAAAATAAAAATATTTGTTAAAAAATGTATCCTTACAAATGGACATTAAATGTCCATTGTAATGTCCATTACATTAAATTAAATCATTTATCTATTACGAGTAATAAATTGATATCTTATTAGTTTATATAGTTTATATATATATATATATATAAAATCTGTTATGAATACCTTGAATAGTTCTTTAAAATAATAGCTACAAGCTGAGAGTATGATTCTATGTGCTTGAATGTTTCTGCCTCCAGCACTCAAAGTCACATCTGTTAGGTGACCACCATCGAGCAATTTGGGAAGAGAACTCAAAAGTGTGTTTTGAAAATTGTGCCATCGCAAACAAAACTGTTGACCTTCCATATCTCCTGTAAAAACAAAATTCTATGTCGAAGAGACATGAGAAGGGAAAAAGATATTGATTATAAGAATTAATCTAATTTAAATGATTCTGATAACTACATATAAAATGAAATACTGACTTATACAATACATGCAATCTATATATTTTTTAAATTCGTATATTAAAAAAAACATTCAAAATCATTTGCAAGAATATAAAAATTGTTCTAATTATAGAAATGACTTTTTTATTCTCTCTATGAATATTCTCAATCCTGAATTTTGTTCCCGCGCATGCATGTACACGTATCATACATATTATATATGTCTATATAGTCTATTTTCTTCCTTTGCGCATATATTATATATAAAAACATTACACATTATTTTATTATCAGAAATATATCACACATAACAAATACGATCTCCTACAAAGTATCACTTTTCGAAAGATCTATTAAATGATACTAATAATATAAATAAGAGAATCTAAATTAGGTAAATGGTAATATCATCTTCCAAAATTTAGATACAAGAGATCTCTACATTTTATAGCGTTTCATGCGAGTGTTCTATGCAATATTTATCGTGACTTTAGTCTGTTGGAACTTTTATGCTGCTCTCCGTTTTGTAACTATGTTATTTTTTGGGCATAAATTCTCAAAGCACTGCATACGAGACTTCTTTTACACAATATATATAATATCTTCAGTTTGTTAAATATAAGAATTCTTAACACTGTTTTCCGTTTTCACATTATCTTATCCCATCCATCTTATACATCTTCACGTTATCGCGTACGAGTTTTTTTTTCTTTTCTTCTTTTTCTCTATACGATACCGATAGCTTTAATTAATTAGATCTAGAATTTCTCGACATACTGTTTCCTATTTTACAATTGTATTATCTCCGGGTGTACTATTCGTGATCGCACGTCGTGTAAGTATCAAAGCGAAAGGTTATGCGAGGCACGAAATTATGATGAGAAAAACATTCGTCGATCACGTCTCAGAAGAATATTCGTACGCGCAATCTAAGTGGATCCGCTGCTGGTAGAGAGCCACTCTGACACAATACTATTTATTTAATCTGCGACTGCAGGTTCCAGCCAAATCTATTATTGTACTCAGGTACGGCTGGAAGGAAGGACAGCCATCGCGCTGATGATTTACAAGCTTCGGATCGACAGTTCCGTAGCTCTCGCGTCGGCGCGACCCGATTCGACACGATGAGAGTCAAATTGCGGCTTTGGCATCGTGACCTCGAGACCAAATCTGAAACGGAAATTCAAATCCACGTCTATCATTCCTTACCTCGCGGGAATCATTCACTGCAAATGACTATTCTTTGCACAACACTGCGCTCTTTCTCTTTATCTTTCTCTCTTTCTCTCTCTCTCTCTCTCTCTCTCTCTCTCTCTCTCTCTCTCTCTCTCTCTCTCTCTCTCTCTCTNTCTCTCTCTCTCTCTCTCTCTCTCTCTCTCTCTCTCTCTCTCTCTCTCTCTCTCTCTCTCTCTCTCTCTCTCTCTCTCTCTCTCTCTCTCTCCTTGTTTATCTTCTTATCTCCTTATCTCTCTGTTTCTCTCATTCGATGATCGCCGTACATGCATCACGAGTACATGCAACTAAAAGTAAAGTGTACCTAGTCTCACTAATAATCGATCTTGTCATCTATGGACCTTGTGTCGAAGCGACACCATCGCGATTTATTTTCGAATACTATTTTCAAATGACCCCGAGTCCATTCGTTCTTGTTGCAATCAGTTTTAATACGATTTTTGAAGTTACTGCTTTATCGCTCAAACGCAATCTTTATAGAATAATATTCCTCATGCTAACTGTATGAAATAAAAAAACTTTTTATGAGGGATACAAATTTACATTTACATTTAATACTTTGTGTCGTACATTTATTGCATATTGTATGATTGGTTTAACAGTGGCAATCACATTGGATAAGATGCCTTGATAGAAATTATATGTGCATAAGATACATATATATATATATATATATATATATATATATATATATATATATGCTGTGAAGATTAAATATGCGCTCATAAGCGAATAGAATTTAATGTTTAAATTTAAACTGAATAAAAAGAGAGAAAGAAAAGAAGACTACTATACCGTTTTATGGTATCCTCGCAATAATTAGAATTATTAATTGATTAAGATTAAGATTGATTAAGCATATACGTATTTCACACGTATTTCAAGGTAGTAGGTGGGATATTTTAAATATGAAATCCGGCAAATGAAATAGTAATCAGAAGTTCTTAGTTATAGTCATTTCTATTTAATAAACTGAGATATGTTTAAAAAATAAAAAATTTAATATTTTAGTAATTTTAGTAATTATATATTATTTATTAATATATAATTATAAAATGCACAATATATTACAACAAGAACATTATTCTTTTCTTAATTATATCATAATTTTGTCATAGCTATTAATTATAATTTATAATTATGAATTATATAATTTTATAATTTTGAATAGAAATTATACATGTTTTTAATGTAATGTATCATACATTTTATTCAATACATGATATTAAAAATAACCATTCGAAGATGAAATTTATTCAAATTTACCGGGAAAACACCATATTGATTTAATACGTCACTATATTTACTAGTCGCGCTTATTTCTATGTTTCTTAAATAATATGAGAAATTATCGGTTTTGAGTATGACTGTGACTATATTTCTTAAGAATGAGCGTAAACTTGTAACAGCACGAGCAGATATAAAGCCACTATTCATAGGTCGGTATTCATAATCCATAATGGTTCTTACAAAATCATTTGAATAATACCAATGAGGTTCTGTGATTAGTTTATAACATGTTAAGATATGAATTAAGATAAAAGTTATATTTAAGACGATCTTAAATATAAAAACTAATTAATAATAATTATTAAATATAATAACTAATGAATAGCGATCAAAGGATCCAACATTGATGCGATATGTTTCCAGATTTTAGGTGATCAGAAAGCAAGAATTCAAAACTTTAAAATTATATTTAACATAGAAATTTTTGAGCCAGAAGATGAAAATAGAGTAAATAACAATTAATGATAAAAGAAAAGGAAATAAATATGAAATCATGAAAATTGTAAAACACAATATTTATTCACATACAATCTATTATCTCTTAAACAAAAAACAATTTTTACATGAGTCTAACAAAATTATCGGACATTATTCTTTAGAAATAAAACAAAAAGGATGAGAAAATGAAAATGAAAAGAAATTCTAAAGAAAATTTTATTTTCGTATCTTGATTAAGATTTTAATTTAATTCTAATCTATGTTAAAAATTTTTTCGGCTGGGATTATAATCAACAAATCTATTCACGAATGCCTTAAATATTCAAAATTCAAAGTTAAGATATAGTTTTTTCGTTTCCGTTTAAAATATTATAATGAAGCGTTTTAAGTAATATTTTTTTCTATAATATTTGAAACATAAAAAACAACATAATTCAGTACCTTATTATTATTGATAGCGACAAATCATTTAAAATAATAGAATTAATTTCTTCATTGTATTTATTATCACCGCTATTTATTAACTACTGCTCATTCAATTGAAGCAGATATATTTTTCGCCGATAAAATTATTAAAATTGAAATGCTATTAGAAGGTTAATGTTTACTACCCGTAGAGAGACGTGCTCACTAGTAACTTTGAATGGCCAGAGAATCACTCAAGCAGAAGATGCCAAATATTTAGGGCTATATCTAAATCGCAGATTAAACTGGAGAAAAGATATATCTATCAAGCGAAAACAACTTGGAACTACAATTAGGGAAAATGTACTGGCTACTCAGCAGCAAATCATAACTGTCGACTGAAAACAAACTGTTATTGTACAAGGCAATCCTCAAACCTATCTAAGCCTACCGTATTCAATTATGGAGTACGGTCTCCAATTCGAATATAGAAATATTACAAAGTTTCAAAACAAATTCTTTAGAATTGCCGTTGATGCATCTTGGAATGTTATCATGTAATGACACTCCACACCATGATTTTAATCTCTACACCATCTTAATACCATACGTTAAAAAGATGATAAAAAAACACAGCCAGAGATATCCTGATAGGATGGAGAAATATCCTAACATACTTATGAAAAACTTCATGAGAAGCATCAAAACTTCACGTTACTAAAAAGAAGACTTCCATAAGCTCAAGCGCTTGATCGATGCAATACTATAGAGCATATGCCAATGGTACATACTCTTTAAGAATTTATAACATCTAAAAGCCATATGTATTACTAAATGTCACGTTAATGATAGCTTATAATAAATTTTTAGAATGATAAAAAAAAATCAAAAGGTATTAATTCTAACAGAAAATTTAATCTCATTATGTATAATATCTATATATACTGCTATATAATAATTTATAGTTGTTATTAAATGCATATAATTAGATCTCATTGATTTCAATTTTTAACCTCCGATCTTCAAAAATGATATAATCCTCCGAAACAATATAATCATTTTGTATAATTATTATTTCTTTGTTTCCTTCTAGTAGAAAACAAAAATTCACAAAGATTTGCTATCGTAAATAGTAATAAGGCGATAAAATATCATAAAAATTAGTTCAAAAATTAGATAATTAATTAGTATTAATTATCTGAGCATTAATATATTTTAGATTATGATCCGTATTTATAGTCAAGTCTTTATAGTGAAGGTAACATTTAAATCAATTTTGAACAAATATTATTTAATCTAGATTATTTTAAAATTAGTAGATTTTATAATCGTGAAATATCTTTTCGGAGATTTTGTTCAAATAAGTCTTATCTACTTTAAGATCAATGTGAAGAACATGGCCGATATTTCTAATCAGGTTTTATATTAAGGACTAAAAGACTTAAATATAATAAAATGTATAAACCAATCACAAAACTCTGTATAAAGTATTTTAAGATATTATTTAAAATTTTGTAATTTGTGTAATAAGTTTGTACTAAAATAATTTCGTAATAAAACCAATCTAAGATCATGTTTAGGTTTTAAATTGGCTGTTTCCGTAATACTTTCGTTATCCGAAACAACAGAAACATTGAATTTAAGAAAACGTTTATAACATCTATATTATAAACCATATTCTGCGATTATATATGTACATCATACATTTCTTTCCAGCAATTGAATGAGCAAATAAGATATTCTTGACTCTCGATAAGAAGAAAAAAAAGTGTTTGTTTTAAATAACATGTTATTTTATCTTAAATAACCAAATAAAAAATTATTAAAATATGATTCTATTGCATAATAATTAAAAAAATGATAAATAACATACAATTTCATATAAAACGTCGCAATATTACAATTAATTCTGTACAACAATTTTTATTGCAATCTTTTTCTTATGCTATTAATTATTTTAATCAAAGATATATGTAAAAAATGTATGTATAAAATGTAACATAATTTCTAACACAAAAAAATGTTAAACATATATAATTAATAATACTATTAATACTATTTCTATAATATGTATGAATTATATATATATATATATATATATATATATATATATAATATTATTATATATACATAACATATAATTATACAATTATAATACAATTAATAATATATATGAATAATATAATATTTATCTACAAGTAATATATATAAAATAGTAATATATATAGAATATATATCAATTTTATATATGATATTATCATAATATTAATTTTATCTGAACAACTATATTTATAAACTTAAAGATATGAATGAAGTTTACTTGATACGTTCTCGAATTTGTCACAAAGATCGTTTTATTCATCAATGCATGAAATAAAACAATGTTGAATAACTGAATATAAATTTATAATTAATTATAAGCTTAATTTCATGCTTTCATTTATAAATTATATTAAAATCTGATATATTTTAGATAAGATCATCTTGAAAAAGATAAGCTTGAATATTTGTTTAAATTCCGCATTCTTTTTTGACTATGAATCTAAAGGACATTCTAAGATTAAATTTAAAATCTTATATTCTATGAATATGCTATGAATATAAATCTATGATATGAAGTTAACAATAGCAGTCCATATTTCAATAAGTTGAAAATAAAACGTCAAATTTGAAAAAACATTTGAAGATGCCTATTCCATTGCAATTTAGTTAATCTTAAATTGCCATCTACTTTTATCACATGCTGCGTGAAATTCGTTCCGTTTTCAGTGTACACAGTCAATGCATGAGGTATACTGGAGAAATAGAATATTTCATACTCCAGCCCTGGATTCACCAGAAACAAGATATGGCTAAAGTAACGTAATTTGTCAATCAGTGGAATCGAGAGATACATGACATAAGGTTACTGAATGCTCGAAAATTATCTAATACTACGAAGCTATTGTCTTCATTCTTCTTTTAGTTACTTTGTTATTTTGTTTTCATAATTTTATTTTCTGATCAAAAAAATGTTTCTGTTAAAAGTCTTTTCTGATTTTGATGATGCTAAATATTTAGAGTAATTTCAAATACTCCATATTACTATTCTGTCTATATTCCCGACGCACAATTAAAGAAAATTTCATCTTTTATGTTTGATCGTGCAAGATCAATTGGTAAGTCCAATACTTTACGTTCAGTGATGCGTTAACAACAGGAGCGATTTTCAAACTTTCTATGTGGAAAAAATACCTAGAGTTCCTTTTTACAAATTTGCCAATGACAAATTTAAAGTTTGAGAAAAAGATGTTTCCATTGGCAATAGCACGAAAATAGTCTATGAAAATTTTTGAAAACAACTATAATCAATAATCAGTAATTACTCTATATAGATAATTATTTATAAAAGATCTTGCAGTACATACATAATATATATCTTGCATACATAAACATAATTATTCTGCTATTTTACTTCATTCTATAATTCATTTCTATAATTTAAAATCTATCTATTGTACTATCTGCATACAATTTTAATTATGAATCATACGTGATGTGATGAATCATACACATATATACTCATATTGCGCTAATTGGCAAAGTTTGATCAAATGACACTTCCTTTAGCAACATGCAAAATATCTCTGTTTTTTTTTCAAAATATACTGATTTCATTATAACTTTTTAGTTTACGGACATATCAAAAATGCAATTCAGAACAATTCTCGGCAAGAACAGAAATCACTCTCCAGAACTAAATTTGAAAATTAGACTTCCTATTGGAGGTCCAAAAATTGAGGATCTCAATTTTTTCGGTTAAAGCATGAGCATTTATCAGGCTATCTTAATTAATAGCTCTAGATCGTTGCAAAATAATATTCGTTAATAATAATATCGTTGCAAGATTTCTTCAGATTCCAAAAATGTTTTAAATATATAAATATATAAATATATATATAAATATATAAATATATATATAAATGTATATAAATATATATAAATAATTATTGCTGACTGCAAATATAATAATAAAAACTATATAATTTACATCCTTAAACACAAATTATCCTAAGCATCTATTATGAGTTTTGCCTTTGCTTTTTTGTTTTTCTTTTTTTTTTGGATTTTCACTCATAGAGATATTTTAAATAATAAAATAGCCGATTTTATTGCTAAAGAAGCTGCAATCTAAATTTAAATTACCTTATCAAGATCTCTCAATAAAAAATAAATCTGCCTTTAACTACAGATAAATATCTTCTTCTTTTCTCACGAAAGATCAATTAGTTTTCTTATTTTTATTCCGATTCTCATAGGCTTTGTTTCGCTATTTAAATCTTTCTATTTTCACTTTGCAGTCAGAATTTGCGGTCTGCTTAACACGCATAGGGGAGAGAAAGGATATACAATATCCATAGATAGATTAATTTTTATTTTCCAATTAATCATTATGCTTATTATTAATAATGGAAAATTTAAAGCAGACAATTGAAAATTGTATTTATTCTGCGAAAGCAATAGAAGCTGCATGAATAAAGAAAAAGAAGAAGAAGAAAATAAAATAACATAATACATTAATCGAAGTTTCCAGAGATGGAGATCATGTCTTCTTTAGTTTCTTAAATGGAATGCAAACAATTTTTACAGCTTTAAATAGTTCTATCAAAAATACATAACATTTATGTGAAATGTCAAGCAATGCATTTCTTTCATATTCTACATAATTAATGAAATATAACAAAAAGTAATTGTATATCTAATTTCCATTTAGAATATATTAATTATTCTTAAAACTGTGAAACTGTAATTACAAAAGTTGTACAGTTGTACATATGATAATAATTTTTTTTGTAGATGAAAGAATTTCGAAGATCTTACTTTCATTCTTTTAGATAGCATGTCATTAGTATATCATCTTATTTTTAGTAGTCAATGAATTGTATAAAATCATTCATGAAATAAAAAAAATAAAACAATAATTCTTACATTATAAGAGAAGCCGGAAAGATTTTATTTATATCAATGCAATGTTGCAATCGCCGAATTCCTGAAACGGAAACCTAATAATTCTTATTATTTCTAGACTGATCGGCAATGCATACATGAGTACATGCGGCAATAATTCGTCGCTGCATATTTTCTGATATAATCGACTTTTTTTGATACATAATATTTTTTTATTATTTTCTATAAAAAAAGATCGAGTAATATTATATCAAAATGATCACAAAATTAGCCGATCGCGATCTCCATCGATTCGGGAAAATTTTATTGAGAATGTAACTCTCATTGTACAAAATGTCTGACAAGAAAACAGTCAACTATTCATGAGTGAATAGAATTAACTAGAACAGAAGTTGAACAAAAAAATCTGGTGTTCTATATCGCAAACTATGCAATAATTATTAAAATATTAATCATTTCGCGAATGAGCAAATGTGTTTCGATTGACTATGGCCAGATGTATGCACTAAATATGCAAATATGGCTTAGCAATAAAAGTTAAGGCCGCATAGTGAAACTGTTATGTGTGCGATATAAGTTACGTATACATAATAAATGATTCCGAGAGGAATGAAATAAAATAAGGATATTTTCCGTGTGAGCTAGATGGTTTAAGGACTTAAAAGTACTACGAACATTAGCAAAAACTAACGAAATTTGACTTTTATAGTCTGAGATCTAAGATCTAGCTCGATATAAAGTCCAACGAAATCCAATCTAAGCTAGTCTTTCTTTATAAAAACTTAAGATGCTCGGCATATCTGAAAGAATTGGCGGAAAGATAAGATTTAGGTATTCATATTTATATAGGAACGGAAATGCAATAAAAATGCATTTATGCACTCTAGATGATATTCATGGGCCTTTAGAAGGAAATAAATGAGATGAAGATATGAGTAGTAAAGGAAAAATGTATTGTGACACGTAACACTATAGCTAATAATTTTCTTGAGTTCTTAATAAAATTATTTCGTGAGAGAAGAATGTAGTAACACATTTCCATATCATCTTGCGATAAATAGCATGGCACATCTTTTTTGAATGATTTGTCTAATAAATAAAAAATATATTGGAGAAATCACTTTAAAGAAAATGTCTCTCGCAGGGTGGTGATGAAATGATAATATAGAATATTATATTTCCTCCCTACGAAATGACTTTATTAAAAATGTAAAATTATTAGACAAAGGTTCTAACATCACATGTCACTTTCGCTCGCTGTTCACGCTGCGCGACTTTATCAGTTGCCTTGTCTTGTTGACATATCTAGAGTGTACACCTCATGAAGGCCGAATACTATACGCTCATTTATGAAACTAAACTCCTAATTCTTCTACTCTATCATATTATATAATTAACAATATACAACAAATATTCCAGCTAATAAAATTCCAAAATCATTGCGTATAAAATTTTTAAATTGCTAATAGATATGTCTTTTATATGATCCGATTATTTGGACACTTATGATGCCGCACTATACATTTAATGACCATTCTCATTGATGTTCAACAATAAGTAGCGCGGATTCTCGAACGATCAATAATGCGTATCATGCGTATCATGCGTATCATATCAAATTTATGATTATAATTAATAAAGCTTATTTCATCGGAATAATATCAATAAAAAGTCATTGATATGCATTTAATATCTATTGATAAGATATAATACGATTTTTAAAACTCATAATATGTTATTAGTGAGGGCGAATATAATACGAATGGAATTTACATTGATCAAAAGTTCGTAATACATTTCTTTTATTAATATGACATTCACATTCTATTACATTATACTTCATTCCTGTCGTGAACTAATCGGATTAGTATAGTATATTATATTAGTATACTATATTAGTATATTATAAGAAATACATCGATTTTATTTATTTAATTTTTTTTTTTGGCATTTCAATAATATCAATCATATAGTTAAGCATTTGTTTTCTCTTAATCTTTGATACAATCATTGAAATATAAGATGTGAGAAATGAATATAACTTGGACACCGTTACAATGCTTATGTTCTTATTGAGTTTTATCAAGTTTCTTCATAAATAAGGAAGCTTATCTACTCAATAAATGAAAACTTAATTTTTGGACGAACTTGTTGTTAAAATTACAAAAGCTAAATTAAATGAGCTAATGATCTATGAAATATTATTAATTATCTATTATACTTGTTATATATAATATGTTGTTCAGATTTGCCTATTGAGCCGAGAAAAGATCGGGAGCATAAACTGGGGTCCGGCGGGAATGTTACGATATTATGCAGCATCTTTGAACTGGGATTAGTATGGCAATCGAAATAGAAGAGATAAAAACTGGAGGATAAGTGTGTCCGGCAACAAGCGGCAACATCAATCGGAAGAACAAGGACTATCTTCTGACTCGAATTATCTTCGGGCGGATTAAGTAACTCGGGAAGAGGGAGCACTAAATATGCAGCGGACAAAGTCATTAATATCGTAGCTATGACATAGCGCGGTTTCTTTTGTTTTTAACAAAGGGTAGTTAGCAATAATAGCCTACGATAGAGCATAAAAGACAAGTAGAATCTTTGCCAGTCCCTATATATTCACTTACGTTCACTCATTTGCTTTCTCAGTCAGTGCAGTTCAGTCGCAGTTTAGACTAAATATTAGACCCAATAGAAGGCGGACGTTTGATATTGCTATTTGTATCGTGTATCTTTACTGAAACAGGCCAACGATTGTGCACCCATCTTGCATAAGGCAATATAAAATACAAATTAAACAAAAGGTAAAGCTCAACTTAAAAGTGTTTGTTTTTTTATTATCCGAATCTATATCTGAATACTCAACAATGTAATGTGAAATTGGTTGACTCCAACCGGCGCTAATCGACCAGCGAATACATCAATATAGGTATTACCTATTATTGGTATTATCTATTATACCTGAAATATCTATTATATCTATTAATTATCTGTTATATTATCTACACTTATTACAAATTATGTGATACATAATAATGTAAACAAGGAAGCCCAAATTATCTTAGTAATGTTATTTTCCTTAATTTATTCTTGACATTTCTTATTCTAACATACAACATCTGATTGTAATATTATATATTAAAATCGATCATATCAGAAAATCTAAAACAGCGAATATAATATACGTTTCAATTAGTTCAGAAGTGATGAATATTATACATATTTTAAAAATTCAACGATTGTAATATTGCATCAATGTAAATGGATATCACTTCAAGCATTATTATAATGTAAGAATCATTATTTAACCATAAGATATATTATCATATTTCTTTATTTATATATTGAACTGAATCTATATTGAATGATTTTGTACTATAGAGATTTTAAAATTTCCAAAGTGTTTCCAACTGTAGAAAAATTACTAGCATGTCCTATCCTTTGATCATACAACTCACATAATTAAGATATTTTTACATATATAAAAATAATCAAAACATTCCAGATAAACAAGATTATTGTCCCACGCTATATATATTTTATAAATAAGAATAATAAAATTTTAGCATATTATTATATTTTCGGAAAAATATTTTTGTTGTATTCCATACATGAAACTTGAGATACAGAGTTAGAGTTTGCAAAATCCAATCTTGAAAAATTTATAAAATTAGAGATTATTAGTATAGTACTCTCAGATCACAGTTAAAAAAAATTTCAAAAATTTTTGTTTTATTTTTCTAGAAAAGTATTTTCGACATAGAGCATATTTCGAAGTAGTACTATTAATTACGAAGAATATGAGTATTACATATTTATTCTTTAACTTTGCCATAATTTTTAATAAACTATTATATTTGTTAGACAATATAAAAATAATAGACGATATAATTGATATAAAAATAGTCATGATTATCTATGCAATTAAATCTGAAAATCCAAAGAGAAAATCCAAACCTTCGTAACAAAAATATTATTCTTTCAAAAGATTATTTCTGATTTATTCATCATATAAAAATTAAGACACAAAGTCTTTCGTGTGACTTTGAAAAAATTTCTTTAAAATTGTGTAACTACCAAATACATGATTAAAATTCGTTTTGAATAGTTATGTAACGTCCATCACATTCCACGGACCCTTGAGAGTTCAACTATCGTTTATGTTATCGCTTTATTTTATAATACTCTCAATAAGAACACAGGACAAACACATGCAAATCATAGATAATCACGTGATTCAAAATAGCCGAAAGACTATGTTTATAGTTTATAGAATGAAAATAAACAAAAAATTATACACGAATCATTGCGACTTTTATTCATTATTCATTCGCTTAGTAATCGCGCTAGAGTGCAACAGCTTGTCTTAAATTCAGTTCGATTTGTATTTTCTCTTTTACTTCATATAATCCTTATAATTTAATTCTTATAATTCCGAACTTTTGTATTAGCGTTACATCTCCGTTATTCTGAACTTTATATAAATATAATAGAATACATTTCGTTTATATAATTCTCGAATTTTCTTGTGATGCTTAAATAGACGTTGTGCTTTTCTACCATTCTAGTAACGACCGTAATGGTAAATTGTACTTGCTGGTTTTCGGTAAGGTTGTTCCTACATTTCCATGGCGAAATACCCTCGATCGCGAGATTTTTTAAGAAGAATCACACGATTCGTTAATATCCGAAATTAGCGATCAAATCTTGTGTTCATAGCTTGAGTATTAGTAGTCGCAAACCAAAATATTACGATTATAATTTTATCTTAATTTTTATTTAACATAAATATAATTGCAGTTTATTTCTGTTTTTGGAATATCTTATTCATCTATCTTTGTATTTTTATTATTATTATTTCATTCATATATAAAAATATGTGAAAACTAATTTTCAAGATTTTTCAAGTTTTTTTAAAATAGAAAATATCTTTTATATTACATTCTTAAAAATTTAAAAATATAAATATAATATAATAATAAATATAATAAATATAATATATAACATTTAATTATTGTATATAAAATTTAATTATTATTTAATTATATATCATGAATAGATATTCTGCAATAGAAACTCAACTTAAAAAATTAATAAACGATAAGAATGATGTAACTAAAATGATATAACATTATCACAAATTTGTATATACATATTGTTTTTTACATATACATATAAATGTATATGCATCAACAATTTTATAAAATTATTGATTTATAGTTTTATAAAATATATGAGATTTTATAATCTATTGATTTTTAACGAAAGATAATTTTTAATTGTAAAAAAAATTATTGTAAACTATGAGTTCAGTTTATTATTCTACTTTCTTTTCATATTTTACTTTATTAGATAACAATTATGTTATTATTAATTATTTGTAACATATATTGATAAAATATCATCACAAATCACATTTTTAACAATATTTATAAATGTTTTTATATATTATGTCTATATATGAAAAATGTATAAAATTCGTTTGTAGTGAATTTGTCTAGAGACATAGAAGACACATTATTAAATGTATTCTGTCTCACAGAATTCAGATCAGTTTAATTGTTTAATTTGCAATAGGTTATTGTTTCGAATATATTACAGAGTTTAGAAATCATAGATAATATCATGTTCCTCTTAATGATTAGTTCCATTAGTTAGTTAGTTCCATTTAATGATGGCATTTTACAAATATTACTTATGAATTATGAATATAATAAATATTATGAATATAATAAATATTATGAATATAATAAATAATTATTATGAATATAATAAAAACGTTTTGAAGTTTGGACAACACTTTTTTTTTAAAGAATTTTTTTTATTAAAATATATATTGTATTATAATGTAATAATAATATTGTATATTATGTGCATATAATATTGTATATTATGTGCATATAATATTGTATATTATGTGCATGTGTATATTATGTGCTATCAATATAAAATTAAATTAAATTAAATTAAATTGAATCATTCATACTTAATAGAAGAGGAAAATTCCTTTATAAGAATTCATTCGAATTCAATAGATGGCACAATTATTTTTCGATAAGAATTGATAACAATGCACGCGCGTTTTATTGATTACAGTGCAATACGTGAACATATTGCCATATGGGATGCTTACGTGCAAGAGTTTAGCTGATATAGCATTGCGTACGAGCACGGTTGATTTTAACATCTTCTATAAGAAATTCAAAGGATTCTGTTCATATTTTATGGTAAACGAAGCCCAACAGAGATATCAGAGTAATACAGGTAATACAGAGATTAATTAAAATGATTAAACAGAAAATAATTATTAAAATAGTGAATTAAATATCATCTTGTTTTTTATTACATATTATTTATAATAATTATATTACTTTATTTTACTTTTAATAATAATATTTTTTCTTGTGATATTTGTTGAAAGAAACTGATAAGAATTATAGAAAATAATTGAAACAACGATTACATATCAACGCATCATTGAAATCCAATTTAAATATACTAAACAACTGAATATACAGAGTATTAAAACAAAGAATTCAGAATTTACCGGATATATAGAATCATTGTATCGATATTATACTGATAATATTCGCATTGTATATAAAAAGCATTTAATATTAAATAAATATTTTACTTGATTATACATAATAAATATAAGTAAAAAAATCTGGTCATAATTACAAATATTTTCTAATTTTGCTAACGCAATTTATGCGCTTCCATTAATCATGGACAGTGAAAGAAGTGTAGGAAATTGGATTATTTTTTATGAACATCAAATAATATAAGATAATGATAAGAGAAAAGAATTGATTTTTCGAATTATTTATCAATCTCTACTAAGCTTTTATTAGCTTAATAAATTTAATAATAACTTTTAATAATTTTTAATAATAATTTATAAATAAATTTATTAATTAATATCATTAATTAATTTTAATTAGTATAATAAATACTATTATTATCTGAAACTTTTGAATTTCTTCCTTTAATAGTTTGTATATTATTATATTATATAATAATTATATCATTTATAATAATAATATTATTTTATACAAGTTTTATTTCTATAATATGATATACGTTAAATAAAAATTAATTAAATTAGATATGTATTAATTGTATAGATATTGATTATACGAATTAATATACCACTCTTTTTTCTACAAATATACTAAAAATCTTTAAATTAATTGAATTTGCAGATATTTGAAGTCTAATTGACTGAATAAAGGATAATAAAATATTCACAAAAAAAAATAAGATGCATTGGATTAAGATCTCCTGTATTTTGTGTATGTTTGGATGTTTTAAAGATTTTCGTCCATCTGAATCATTTATAACGGATTACTTAACAGGACCTTGGAAAAATTTCACACGTGACGAAGTCAGTTCATATTGATTAATGTTAATTAGAAATGCTATGACTGTCATGTTAAATTTGCCAAAAACTCAAATATATCACAAATATCTGAATATTATATGATATCATTAATGCGCGCACGCACCAGATATGAACACACAGAAAGAGAAAGAGAGAGAGAGAGAGAGAAAATAAAATAATTTATACAAAAATTTATTGGATTCATTTATTTATTAAAGACTTATTTGGTTTCGTTAGTTTTTTATTTCTGTTTTACATAATATTTTCATAATATTAGATATAATCTTTCTCTTTCTGCTAATATACTATGAAATTGATATTTTTTCATCGAAAAGACAAAAATAAGTGTTGTATATACTAATGACATTTATTTTAAATAATAGTTTAATTTGCATTTCTTTCTACAGAAGAATCCTTTTTTTATATTTTATATTCTAATTTATGCATTTTTTATAATAATGTTAATAAAAATTCAAAAATGTCAATGATATAAGAATAGCAATATTTAAAATATTTTATATATTTACATTTAAAATAAATTTAATTTTAAATAATTTTCATGAAACTTTAAAACTTTGAGTGTATAGTTAAATTAAATATATTCTATTGCTTTTAATATATAGTTGAATGAAGTATATTTTATTGCTTTTAAATAAATATGTAATTATATTGCTAATGATAAACTGATATATGATCATTTCTATTAAGTATCTTTATAAATATCAAAAAAGATATTTAAAACCGTATTAAAATAAAATAATTATTTATGAATGTATTACATATAACTTTCTAATTATGAAAGTATGCGTCACGCAGATGTAACTGACAGTTGAAGTGTTTAGCTTTCAATTAACTTTTAAATAATATAAAGAACACTTTAATTTTTTACAGGTCAATCATTATATTTATCCCGTGGCTACATATAGCTATTTATTATCATTGATATTAATGTTTTTAATTACGGATTTCATCAGATATAAACCTATCATCATACTCTGTGGCCTTTCCGGCATTGCCACTTTTCTTCTGATAATACTGGGGAAAATTGTGATGATTTTACAAATCGCAAAATTTTTTTTCGGCTTGTTCATGTCAGCGGAAATTGCTTATTATACTTATATATATGCCAAAGTAGATAAGGAGCACTATCAAGAAGTGACAAGTTATACCAAGGCGGCATCTTTGTTTGGTCGTAGTATGTCGGGCATTATAGCTCAACTAACGGCATCCTTCGACTTGTTAAATTATCATCAACTCAATTATTTAACTCTTTTGGGTATGTAAAATAAATAAAGGTAAAGAAAACATTAGTTGTACGCATAAATGCTTAAATAATGTTTCAATAATATATAATACGTATTACATATATTATATCTAATAATAATGTCATTATATTTATAATATACATATTTAACATATATAATTCAATATTTTTAATAAAATAATTAGCGTTAATATATTATAAAATGTTTTATAACATATGAAACCGACACCTTCAACAATGGGAGATAAAAACAATGAGTAAAGTTCATTAAACATTTATATGTCTAATTTCTCTTGTTTTATAATATAAATTTGTTACCATTTTTGTGCTCCAGTAATGTGCAGCTGCTTATCTTTATAAGAGATGCTCGAAATAATCTATGATCAAATATCTTTGATCTGTAATATCAAATATCTTTGATCTTTATAAATAATGCTTGTCTATAAATAATGCTATTTCCTGAATGTTTCTCAATCTTTTTCACATATTCTGTTATTAACTTTATCCATTTCAGTTCGTCTTCTAGAAGCATTTAATTCATTAATTCATTAGCAATAATATGCTGTTTGTCAAAAATAATAATCAATAAATATTTAAATCTGAGAATGGCAAACATGCATTTAACATCTTGCTGAATATAATTCAATCGGAAGAAAATGTCAATATGCGGATTGTTTTTCTAATAGATATCTACCGTAATAAGATAAGAAAACATTTCAAAGATTACATGAATAAGATAATAAGTTATTTTATAAGATATCTTATAAGTTAATAAGATACAGATTCATTTAAAAAGTAAATATTAGATAAATTTACTACTATTTAATATTAGATAGTAATAAATTAATATTAGATATAAACCAATTAATATTAGAACTGTCAATCTTAAAAAATGAATTTTGTAGTACCTGAAGGAAATAATAACATCCGAGGAATGACAATAGGAAATATTGGACGCATTACGTAATGTATAGGATAATTTTACCAATATCGTTTATACATTTATAATTTTTACGTTTAATATATAAAAGTACTTAAAAAATGTTTCTTCTAGGAGTTCTTTTTTATATTTAATTCGTATAAATATTTATTGCCGATCAAAATTTTCTATTTATTGTGTTATTCATTAATTAAGTTACATTTAGATATAAATAATTAGATATAATTAATTTCTGATAATCAATAATGCTCATTATTGAGAAGAGAATCCACACTATCTTTCAATCAAATCAACAATAACAATTCATTATAAATTTACATTATAAATTAAGAATAATTTTTTAAATAATCAATTGAATTAAAAGAAATTCCATTAAATGTTCTATTTAATTTTGTATATCGCATGTGATTTATGCATAATGATACAACATCATATTTTATTTCGAATGGCCGGACGATTTCTAAACAAATGATTTCCTGATAAATGAATCTCGCAGAATTTATCGCCTAGATTTTCCAAATTTAAATATGTTAGATATTTGAAGTCATTTAAAAACAATTTTTTATTTAATCTATTTAAATCAATATCGATAATCGATATTGAACCATTACGTGAAGGAAATCAACAGATCCGGCAAATACCTGAAATTTTTGAAAAATTGAGAAATTTTTTGATACGACGATATAAGCTTGCACGTAGATGACTAGAGATGATCATTTCGAGCGTTTATGAAGATAAACAGCATATTACAGAGCATAAAAATTGTTATAACTTTGAAACGAAATTAGTATATAAACTTTACTTATATATTCATTGTTTTTATGTCTCCATTTGTGAAATATTCTGCATCTATATATATATATATTTTTTTTTTATTATAAATAGAATATGTCAAATATGTCAAATTTTAAAGTATGGTCTTACATATAAAATAAGTCAAAAATGAAAAATAATAAAATTGCAATAAAAGTTTTCTTTTTAAGTTATAAATACTTAAAAATTCACATAAATGATGACTGCTGCATGGCAATCTATCAGTCTTCATCATGGCATAGATCAGTTAATGAGGCGTGCAGTAATAATTAAAATATACTGATATATAAATTCTTACCTTATAACAAGTAGTGTATAGTGTGAGATATTCGGTACTATCTCTTTTCAATATACACAAACTTGCTCATATGAATAATTTACATCAGTGATTATTCATATTCAGTGATTATCTCATCTTTGCGAATATTCCAACAGACAAATCCATATTATATATGGTACGATTATCTCAAATATCCGGAAAAAGATCGACATTACATATAAATATATATAAATACGTTCTGTTGTCCGCGATTTACTATATTTTTGGTAATAATTGCAAAAGGTATTATAACTTTTATAGAAATATTTTATATACATTAACATATTTTATATGCTTAGAATAATTTACTTTTATGTTTCAATTTTTCCATTATGATAGATATATACAAATAAAAGAAGGAAATATCCTTTTCTTATATTTTTTATATTTCTTATATTCTATTTCTTATATTCTATATCACAAATTTTGTGTTAATTGTTTTTGTATTTACTTTCATGCTTTGCTTTCTTTTGCACGCGCGCGCGCACACATACAGAGAGAGAGAGCGAGAGAGAGAGAGAGAGAGAGAGAGAGAGAGAGAGAGAGAGAGAGAGAGAGAGAGAGAGAGAGAGAGAGAGAGAAAGAGAATATATTTGTTCTCTTTGTAGCTTTGTGCTTTCTTTGTAGCTTCTTTTGTAAGTTTTTACAGATATCATATCCTTTTTAGTACGTACTTATATATATATATATATTTTTTATTTATATATACGTTTTATGCAAAGTGATATAAGAAATTTGTAGATATCTCGTTTTATCTTAATCGAAAAATATTCAGTTAAATATTATTGTATTACATATATTTTCAAAAATAAACGCAATTTATAAATAATATATGATATAATTAAGAATATACTTAAAAATATACATGTATCAATACATGCATTGATCTAAAACTCTAAAAATATGCATTGAACATATTAAAATAAAAAAATCATATATACTTTCTAAAAATATATTAAAATAAATATGATCAAAATAAAAAATTTATATTCAAAAGATTTAATGTTTCCTTCATGTGAACGTTTCCTTTTAATTCCATTAAAAACTTTAATCTATCGTTAATAAAATTAATCAGCAGCTAGTTTGAAGGCTTTTAAATAATCTTGCATTGAATGCATCCAAAAGAAAATCATTTCTCTATTATATTCAAGTTACATCTTGCAGAATTTTCTTTTTATGTTTGCAAGCTGTCGATTTATTTGTCATGAGGCAAGACGTTCGGATGAATTACTATTCTTTGTCATGAGGCAAGACGTTCGGATGAGTTACTATTCTTTCTTTATACGCGATATCTCGGATTATAATCTCATTCTTAACATGGATGGATGGATATAGGAATGTTTAAGTCCTGATGCGGAATTTTGTTTGTCACGAATTAAGAAGTATTAGTTTTTACTCGCAATATTTTTGATTGTTATCCCTGAATAATTTCAATATTAAAAGTTAATGCTGTTTCCCAAAGTTGAATTCCGTGCATATTGCTTTAATTATGACTTTGTACAAAAAGATCTTATTATTAAGATATAATTGGGATTTATGGCTCATCATCCAATACATTTTATATAGCTGGAGCCCGAGCTGTTTCCTTTTAATGAATATTATTTCTTTTCCAGATAGTAGAGACATCTATATATTTTCAAATATTTAACATAATCGGGATTTGTATATTGTAATTGTGGAATTTGTATATTGTTCAGAAGAACAGACGGGTAAGTCTCATGTTTCATTGTAACATAGATTGATTTACTTTCATTTATTTTGATTTTTCATTTTTTAAACCACAAGGATATCGTCTCTAATCTGCATTGCAGAATTTCGAAAACGACATCCAGATTCGCATGCAAAGTCATAATAGTTGTATCATCGGCGAATGTCCCTATCATGGGACTCATGCTGGTAACTAGATCAACTGTAAAAAACAGGTATAAAGCAGGTATATTTCCCTGAGAAACTCCTGCCCGTAAGAAACCAGTAATGTTATTGCTTCTTATCAGGAGATGACGATCGTTAAGGTACGATTTTAAGCGATAGAAGATATTAGAAAGATTTGTTTTGATCTTGAACAATAGACCATCATGCCGTATCTTATCAAAAGCCTAAGCTATATCAAGGAAGAGCTCTATTCCTTCTTTTCAAATTTGATTTTCTTTATCAGTCTACATACCTGATCGTTTGATACTTTTGTTGAAAGATAGATCGATCAGGGATTAAATCTCTATCTTTCATGTAGATGTAAATCTCGACAATAGTAAGGATTCAAAGGTTTTGGATGTTATGGATAATAAACTGATCTATATGACTTTGAATCATCGGGATTTTCCCAACCTTTGAAATCATTCTTATTTAAGTAATTTTCCAGTGAGGAGAGTTAATCTTCGTTTTCAATATTGCGTTCTCATTATATATCTATATGAGATAAACAATGCTTATTTCAGAAAATTCTTTGAGTATGCAGGCTATGATGAGATCATATCCCAGTTCTTCTAACATTTAACTTTTTGATTTTTATTACTTTTAATATCTTTAATAACTTTATTTCATACTTAATAACTACAATAACTACGTCAAAAAAATAATGTGACGCTTTATTAAAAAATATTAGATTGGCATCCCTATTTCCATTAGTATAAAAAGAAGAAGAAACAATTCCTTAGCATATTCTCATGCGTCATTCTCATATTCGGAGAATTCTTCGTATCTATTAAATAAAGAAACCCCAGCCAAATGCTCAACAAAGTTTGTAGCTTTTTCTTCATCATTTCGAACCCAACTCTCATCTGGTCGGCGTAATGATAGAAATGTAGCTTTTGGTTGTTTCAATTTCTTCATTGCTTTCCATAGAAAGTAGTCGGTGTCAACAGAAACACTAAATTTTCATAAATATGTTTGAATATTATCGTTTCCCTCGGATTCGAGAATATTTTTCTAAATTTCTTTATAGCATGATTTAGCCTTTCAAATTGAGGATATTTTTAGTTAGTGAAGTTTCTTTTTTCTGATAATAATCTTACTTATACACTTAAAAAATATTAGATTGGCATCTTTATTTCCATTAGGCAGTATGTACTTTCAAACAGCATCCTGAATAATTATGTTGAAACTCTCCACTACATTATATCCTCAGTAATCTTCAGTTATATCTTCGTATTAAGAATGAAATTGATATGATACCTGAAGTATGACCAGTTTTTTTGCTATGAAGAGTAACATTTTTCGATTTCATTATTATTTCACTTGCCAGAGTCATAATAACCGATGAATGATCAGAAGAGAACTCAAGACAAATTATGCTTTTGGTATAGTTATTAATATTTTTAGTTATCAATGAAATCTAGAACTTTTTTGTCTTTGTCTATTAAGTTGATTGTCCAGAGGATATAATATTAAGCGAGAAATTGTATTATTTTAAGAAGCTTTTGACCTTTCATTGTAAACAGTCTAGCACTCCAATGCACATATTTCGCATTATAATATTGCCATCGATTATAAAATTCTTTAAAATCCCAATTCCATGAAAAGCTCATTGTTAATCTTCTGCTTAAGTAAGTAATAATCGCAATAGTTATTGGGCTAATCCAATTTTCCGCTATATTAGTTGCTTATATATGCTTTGCAGAAAGAGTTTGCTTGATAACATTTAATTTTATTTTTATGTCCTTATGCATTGTTCCATCGAGATATCTGCGTGATAGTTATAATTTAGCGTGATAGTTAACATAATTTTTCTCTCCGTTTAAAGTAGATATCAACATTATATTAATATTATATTTCATAATATCCATATTCAGAAATGATTTTTATCATCGTTTATATCATGAGAATATTAATATTCTAAAGAGTTATCTTTCAGGTTTTTAATTTTGAATCAATTTAGACAGGATATTAGCTAATATTTGTGATAGCAATCATTTGATTCATAATTGCCTGCAGTAGATCTTTTAAGTCTTAGGGATGTTTGATTATATATTATTAATTTGGATTCGCTTTGATTTCTTTGAATGATAATTTGCATGGTTATCTGAATAAGTATGTTATTTCTATCAATAATTAACATATATAGTTCCAATTAGGTTATTAAATTGTTCAAGTTTAGGATCTTCTTGTTGAGCTATAGTCCGTATATTTGTGTTATTTTTTTGTCTCAATATTGGAAACATTTTGTATTCTTTTACAAACAATGCATTCCTGGATGCTTCTTATTGCAAAATACGCACTTTATCTTATCAGATCACATCTTTCCATCAGTTTGTTGTATTATACCCCATGGCGCATTGTACTTCGATTTGTGATGGCAGCCTTTTCAAGTATGTCTCTGACAATTAGCATTGACAAATATCCGATTGCCGTTTTATATCCCATTTTAGTTTGGGCGTCTCAAAGATTATGCGATATTGTAAGAAGTATTATATATCTATTTGTTGTCTGGACTTGGCTTTAGATTAATAAAGAATATCGCTTTTTTTATGATTTTACTTTTGATATTCCAAATATTGGAAACATGGTGTTCTCGATCAATTCTTTGAGTTTACTAATGGTTAAGGAGTGCATATTTTTCACATGGAAACTTCTTTCCTGTTTCGGCATGTAACTGTGATATTCGATATTCCTATTTTGGTGTTTCCTGACTATGACAGAGGTTTGAAATGATTTGAGTTGGACTTTAACTTGGTTTCACTTTAATTTCATAACCGTCTTTGGCCAAATCATTTAGAAGAATGATTGAATTTAACTTACTTAAAATTGTCCATAAAGATAAGAAAAGATTTGATAGGCTTTTCTTTAAGACCATCTACGTTCTCTTGCTTTTAACAAGAAGAGCGAAGAGAAAAAGCTTTTCGAGGTTAGCAAATCTATCGCAGGTAGATAGCACTAAGCCAATAATTATTTAGTTTTTATTGTTTGTTCAATGCTATTGTTTTGTTTTTTCCTATGGTAAACCAATTCTTATTAATCTAACTACCTCACATTGTTTATAGATCACAACTCATTTGTGCCACGCACGTCGAAGATTAATTGACTGTCGTTCAGCTGGTACTATTCATACAAAATTTCAAACATTTATAGCTTAAAAACAAAACCTTTACCGCAGTTGTTATTTTCTATTTTTGACTTGTTTTATTATATAAAATTACTTCTTAAAATTCTATATATTTGCGGCCGAATACTCTGTACATGCGCATATATATATACTATTAACTTTTGCAGCTATGGCTATTGCAACAGTAGGGTCATTCTTTTTGCCTTCTGTGGGTCAATCCATTTATTTTCATCGCGCTAGCGATTCCGATGATGACAATTCAATTAGTACTTCGATTACACGAGAAAAAAGAAGAGCGACCACTCAATCACAACAATCAAATAACTCTGAGGAATTATTACGCAACAAGAACATGAAGCGTAACTCGTTTCTATATAAAATAAAAAACGCATATGCACTATTATGGAAACATTTCGTACAGGCTTACACTAATTATCGCGTACTCAAATGGTCAGCCTGGTGGGCCTTGTCTACTTGTGGATATTTGTTAATCACTATGTATTCACAATTGCTTTGGCAAACAGCGGTGAAGCGGAACGACAGAATCTACAATGGTGCTGTGGACTTTCTCTATGCGATCGTAGGTAAGGAGAAAGCTTTACTTTATAAAAGAGAAAGATATCGTGTAAATTTCATAAAATTAAAATAATCTATTCTGAAGGATTAATTATCAATCATTCAGAATTGATTATTCATATTAATGTGATGCTAAATGAAAAGTAATAATATGACTTATCAATATTTGTATTATCGATTATCTGATAGATATTTCTGTCATATTTCTTGTTATATTTCTGTTATAATTCTTTTTAATTAAATGAAATATTCTTGTTATCAATGAATAAATGTTCTTATCATTTTTTTCCATTTTTTTTTAAATATGCTATTAAATATATATTTCATATATTTTATATATTTTGTTTAAATGATTATAAAAATAAGCTTTTATAAAATACACACATATATATACAAAAAGAACATATTTTGTTGTATTTATCAAATACAAACTTTGCTCATTAAATAACCCAAATTAATGATAATTATATGTATAATCCTATTTAAGATATGAAAATAATCATTTTTTTGCATATTTATTTTCCATTAGGTTCGATATCTGTGTTTTCTGTAGGAAAACTACGATTAAATTGGATTTTATGGGGAGATATAACATGTTCGGCATTTGCGTTTTTAGAAGCCGTTATATTATTAGCATCTTCTTATAGTTATAACATTTGGTTTTTGTATACCGGCTATATCATATTCGGCATAATTTACCATACTATGGTAACTGTTGCAAGGTCAGTTTTAATACTTAATATCCACTTAACTTAATCAGAATTAAAAATATCAGAATTAAATGAATTTTAAAGATAGGAATATATTTTTTAAACAAAGAAGAAGAAATAACAATGTTTTTTAATGTAGAATACATTTTAAAGTAGAATCAGTTTTAAAAATGGAATAATTTCTTACTAATTTTTAAATGAAATTTATACATATAAATATACATTAATTTTAATTAAATATTAAAAATAAATAAGAAATTATTCCATTTTTTACATTCATTTACATTACATAGTTCACATTCAATTTTTATTTCAGTTGATATTTTTGACTCATAATTATTATGAAAATATAAGAAAAAATATGTTTTACATAACATAATAAATATTTTACTTTCATTTATTTGTAGTTTTGAAGTTGCCAAATGCATATCTGAGGATAGCCATGGTTTAATATTTGGAGTAAATATATTCTTTGCATTGTTGATGCAGAGCTTACTGACGCTTATAGTCGTCAATGAACTCAAATTTGATATTAGACAACAAGTAAGAATCTTGTGCTAATAATTTATATACATTAAAATTATCAACCAATAATGCAACTTTTTGCTTTTTTAGTTCTATATCTATGGTGGCTATTTTCTAATCTTGGCTATAATATATATTATATTAGGTGTAATTAACATCGTGCAGCATTGTCGAGAGAGATCTCAAGCGCGAATCACGCACACTATTTAATCTGCAATACATATTAATAAACACTGAGTAAGCTTTCATTAGTTTTAAAAGAAATTCCATTAAATTAACATTGCTAAATCGCTGATGAAAAATAAGAAAGACTTGTTTTTTAGTACATAACACCCTAAGTTACACAATCTTTTTAATGTATTTCATTTTAAAAAATGGAAAAAATATTGAAATGAATAAGAGAATTCGGAAAAAGATATCATGGAGTTATTAATATCTTTTAAAAGAATTTTTATTTGTTTGATATTTATTATTAACCAATTCTTTTTTTTTATTAATTTATATTAATGGAAAATTAAAGTTATTACATATATCGTGATATTATCAGTTTTGCTGAACGATATTTAAAATGCAAATATATTTCATTTTTGAATATATTATTTTGTTATCACATCACAGAAATTTTTTTAATTTAATAATATATCATTATTTATCTTATATGTTTGATACGCATCGGAAGTAGAGTCTTGTTGCATATTTATTATCACTATTAGGATCTAACTAAAGAAAAAAAATATACAAAAATATAGAATGATCCATAATATGATATACATTAGGAATATCTAACATAAAGAATAACACATTTGTATTATTATTGTTATTATTATTATAATATTAGTTTTATTACTTTTATTCATTTATAACTATACAGAAGAATTATTTTTATAATTGCAAAATCACTCAATGTACAAGCTCGATTACACACGATCGGATTTTTTTCGATAGTGCGACTTCGCACAATTTTCAATCAACATTATCACGCCAAACATTTTCGTTGATCTTTTGACTCTGTCTTTCGACACGCAATAAATTCTAAACGATTTCTCAATTATATCACAGAAATACAGACTTTAAATTCCAGTGATAATCTTTGAAAACGTACGTAATTACAAATATTGTGTCCGTTAATGTGATTGAAAAATTCGTAAAAATCACATAAAAACCTTTCTCGAAAAGAGAAATGAATTGCGACTTGAATGTTCTCTTTGAGATTATACGCACATAAAAGTGTATATACAGTCTTTGATAGTTTTCTATATAAGTTCATAACGCTTAAAACTAGAGTTAATATTGTGTAATTATAAAAACAAGAACATTACATCATTTCCATAATCGATTATGATTATTATATCGCTAACTGCAAAGTTATAATAAAGTACATCCACGATATTTATGACAATTGACGATAATAAACGACTTTCTATGCTTATTAATAATAGATTAAAAAAAGAGATATTTTTATAAGATCATATGTTGATGCAACAAACAAATAAAAAAATAAATAAAAGTATTTGTTAAATTAATATATTGTTATTCTTATACATTATATATTAACATTTCTTTTTCCAAGTGAATTTCAAAATATTTCCAGAAATAAATATTTCATATGAAACGCACAAATATCATATACTATAAAATTGAAACACTTCTTGAACACTTCAAGAAATATGATAATATCTTGTTAGTTAAGTTAGGCACAAATATTTCTATACTACTAAGTAGCATATTTATTTTAATATATATTTTATAATGCGCAAAATTCGTATTATTTATCAAATTGAAAACTTGATTATCAGTTTTACTATTTTATCATTCTCATGCTTAAAAATCTCAATATATATGAGATAAAAATTTGCAACTTTGCATCTCATGGTGAAAATAGTCTTAGAGCCATTTAATATTCGAATGATATACAGATTACAGTAATTACTTCTTTTTAATGAATTAGATATTAAATAAGTTTTAATTTAATCGTAAATTTTCTTATTTCTTGCTGTAAAAAGAATCTACTTTTGTAATTTTATCTATTCGAAATCAATTCTATTTAAAAAAGCGTATAGCGTACCGACAAATACTCTATATTACGTAAAATTATAAATTCTGCGTTTTTTATTTTCAATAAGAAAAATGCTGAGCTATGTCATATAAAATTAGCTCAAATAGCCAATATTTTGCAAGAAACATCATTCTCGTCGAAAATAATATCTGTTCGTTCTGGAATATTTCTATAAATTTCGTTTATTTACCTTCTAAAACCAATATAAAATCCCATATATTCGATATATTTATCTATATACATGTGTATATACGCCCATTAATATTGGATATTTAAACCAGCGCGCTTTCATTATTCGTTATCTCGAGGATTGTCCGTAAATTCTCGTGAACTTGTACTTGTTGCTTTGCATCAGGTATCTGGATCATAACGAGTATAATACACGAGTATGTCACATCGTCGGATATTTGAAAATCTTTTGACAATGATCATTATGAATATTCTTGACATTGGCCATTTTTTAATACATGGCACTTCTCAGCAAAATTATGGCATTTTGATTTTAATGATATTTCAATGATATTTGCTTATTATTATTAAAATAATTCTCCAAATTTTCGATAATTCCACAAATTTAGGATTAATTTCAGTTTTAATCCCGAAATAAATGCTATATTTCGAAATTTTAAGAAATTTTGGAACCGTTATTTTTTTCAGTTCTTTAGACGATATTTTTCAATAACGATATATAATTATAAGATCACTAATTGTAAATTTCGTATTTTTATATATACATTTAATTGGTCCACGAATATCGATCGAAGTTTGAATTCGATTTTTTCAGCGAGAATGTCATTGCATTAAAAACCAAAACCCTGATCCTTTAATTTAAACGAAATAAAATCGCTTATCACATATATCGTGAATTGCCGACACGTGTGTATGTGATATACTCTCCATTTCTTCTTCTTCCCATATTTCATATTATAATATAATAAGTAGGTAAAATGCGATTATTATTGCGGTTCTTCCCCATGAAGAAGAGTAAGTATAGCATTTCTGAGACTAAGATTCGGAGTAACGGAAGTATCGTGCAAAGCCTCATTTGTCATCGGACTGGTGTATTTCCCGCATAAAAACCATTCATTTATAGCCGCCCTTTCATAAGTAAACCCATCTAACACAATAAATAGATTTTTATTAAAGACATACATTTAATATATTAAATTAAAATATATATAAACATCATTATAAAATACATATAAAATTGTATGTATAAAGTTCAAATATAAATAAATATATTTTATATATATTTCTATTTTATTTATTATTCAATATCTTGATATATTTTTATCTTTTAATGATATATATAATATATATTTCAGTAAATATATTTAGAATGTCTTTTCTCTATAAAAGGAATTTTAATATTTTACCTGAACATTGCACTGGCTCTTTCATTATTTCATGAGTTATAGGACACAAATATTCATGTGGAATTTCAGACTCATCCATGTTCTCTATAACATTGCAATCTTCACGCTTTAACCAGTATAATTGCTTCTTTAATATCTCCACTGCCTGAGAAAATTTTAAGATAATTTCATGTAATAAACTAAATAAATATGTAATGAACTAAAATATAAAATTATATGCAATATTATATCGTACCTCTTTGTCGTCTTCGATCTCCAGTTTACAGATTAATTCATTTGCTGATATGGACAACAAATGTCGTCCCATCAATCCTAAAGTAAGTGCTTTCCTAGACAATCTGGATAATTCGATATCATTTAGCCATTTCAAAGTATCATGTATTTTCCAATCTGTCACCTGAATAATAAAACTTTATTATCGAATATCATAATAGACTTTGAATATTCGAATTTCGAAAATTTGACAAACCAACCCTCTTTTTTTTGTTTCTCAAGCTGTCCATCAGATTACTTTGTGACACCAATTGTTGGGGCACTTTCCAAATTAGAACGGTCTTGTCTAAAGCGCCTAAAAAGAAATATTATAATACAAAATTTTTGCGATTTTGGCTTAAGCAGAATCCAAATTATCGAGTTGCATCGCGGACCAAATTTTACCGCAAACCAATTACGCATCGGCATTACCAAATCAAATCGAATTGCAAATATCTTAATGTTATACGGTTCGGCACCCAACTTCTTATTAAAAATTGGTATTTCTGATATTCCCGCATTAAATTCCGGTATACTGATATATATTGATAAGAAAAAAATATTTAGTTTATTTGCGATTACAATTGCATGTTTGCCTTACAAAATAATTATAATTAGAATATCCATTTTTATAGCAAGTTTTACTATTAAATTAGAAATATTAATAACTTTAACTATTATAGAAAATTTATATTAATATTAGTAATATTAGATACATATATATATTATTATTTTAGCAGATTTAAAATGCATAATGGTAAAGTATAATAAAAACAAAATAAAATTTTGAAAAGATTTATCAAAATAACATCATGCAAACTGAACAAAATCATGATGAAAAAATAAGCATACCTGTGGCAAAGAGAGACGTATCCTCGGAAAATGCGCAACACGTGACAAGACTATCATGATCTTCCATAACGAACAAACAAGTTCCGGAAAACTAAAAAAGCATGTTATTAAGACTATCGTGAATATATTACTGCTTCTTTTTTCATTTCTCATTGAATGCGCTTATTAATTACTCACCACGCTCCATATACGAGCGGTTCTGTCTGTCGCAACACTACCCAAAATTTCTCCATGTGCAGGTGAAAAACGGACACACATCACATTTCCACCATGGCCTGTCAAGGATTTCTTCTCCTTATAACGCGTTCCTGTCTCACTCGAGCTAAAGCTGTCTGAATCAGATTCGTTCGAGATAATCACGTGCCATAATTTAACAAGTGAATCATTACCGCATGTTGCCAGTAAATAAATTTGCTCATCAATGTTCATATCCGAGTCCCTTGCTGCAAATAATGTGTACATTCTTATATAATTATTATTTAATTATTTAATGGTATTTCAAAAATAGTATAATAATTCTTATTAGTAGTAAAATTTTTATTCTTTGTATTATTTTTTTATTAATTAATAAATTATTATATATCATAACATAATAATTAATTAATAATTGAAATTTGTAATAATATATTATTTTACAACATAAGTCATTTTTAATATTAAATTTTCTAAATTTCTATTGATTTTTTATATAATAATAAATCTGTAAAATATTTATAAAATAAATTTATTACGCATTTGCATTTTAAAAATATACACTTTTCTTCTCATTTTTATATTTAAAGCTATTTAAAAATAATTTTATTTAAACTATTGACTTTGTTCTAATAATAACATGATATATAATAAATGCAATGTAATAAACTATTAGAAATTCTAAAAATTAATATCTTCAATATCATATTGAATAAAATTCAAATTATTTTCAATGTAGAGGCATATATATGACATTATTGTTAAAATCGAAATCACATTATTATATTCTTTCTTTATAAAGAAAAGTAATCGGTAAGTCTTTGAAATGTTTCATATAACGATACTTATTTCAAAATAATTTAGTAAGATATAACAAATTGTAAATATAACTTGATAAAAGAAGCGATTTATTTATTATTAATAATTAAACTATTTTATAATTAGACAATTTTATATAATAATGTGTAAGAATACTATATTATATCTAATAAGATAATATACAACAAGATGTACAATAAAATCCCCGTATAATGCGATCGAAAAATTGCACTATAAAAATAATTCATTACGATATTATCATATTTTAATAAAAATATATCAAAGATTTCACTACTATATGTGCTTCGTTATAAGTGTACATTGCTGTATATTGCTTGTCAATACTTCTTGACTAGATATTGTCATAACAAAATTAATTGTTTAATTAATTATTTGCTAAGCGTCATAACTTCAGCAAAAATAAAATGCATAAATAAATGTATAACTATAATATAATAAATGGAGATAATTAAAAAAAATTTTTTTTTAACGTACTGTATACAGAACCTGCGGTGGGACTGAAATCACATCCTTGAACACCTAGATCATGGCTTGTATCACACACCATTAATGCCTCGCTATCATTTTTCTCGTCCAAGGTATCGAATAAACGCCAAGTGCCCTCATTGCATGCAGTCACTAAATACCGGGAATCATGCGTAAACGCGATAGCAGATATTGCATCAGCATGTCCCTCAAAAACGCTGTAACATTGCCTAATGATTATTATTAATTTCTTATCTAGAAATTTATATCTAGAAATTTAATTTTAAATGTAAATGTAAATGGAATTGTAAAACTTGCATCAAATTTTTTTGTTTAAATAAAATTATCATGCGAAAAAAAAATTCATTTATATTATATAAAACTTGTATCAACTAGAAAATTAGATTCTGATTTTAAAATATATTTGACAAGGAATTATATATAATAAATATATATAATATAAAATTAATATTATAAAGTTTTTCTGTAACATATTTATGATATTAATAAATATATATCAATTGTTATTTAAATAAATATATATATATATATACAAATAGAAAGTAAAACAAGATAATATAAGATAATATAGTTAATAAATACAATTCTGAAATATTTTCGAGAAAAAAATAATATAATAATGTATTGAGTGGTAATAAAAATTCAAAACATAGTTTAATTTTTTATGAAAAATATGGAAGGAGTTTTAAAAAGATAAAATTATCAAACTACTGCATAAATAGTAAATAGTAAAAAGACAAAATGGCATATGTGATTGAATAAATATTTACACAAACACACGCGCGCGCGCGCGCAGGCTTAAAATTTCATTTAAAAACGGTAAGAACTGTTGTTATAAACTAATATAAGTAATATATTATTTTATAAATAATTTCATTATAATATATAATTCCATTAACAATTGATTTTATATAATTATTATTTTAGTAAAGAAAATAATAATGTATTAATATACACAGGAGATAGAATAAATAATAGGAGGTAAAATAAATTGTGTAATTATAAACTTATATAGTATAACTTATATAATATAATTGTATAATTAATAAAAAAAGATAGTTATATATATAGTTGTAGAATTAATTTAAAAAGATAGTTTTAGCTCTAATGAAATTAATAACTATGCAATGATATTATCTCGTATTTTCTTTCCCGTTTTTATTTTCTTTCTATTTATTTTTATTCGTACATACTGTAATTGATCCATGCTCTCTACATCCCACAATGTTGTCTTTTCATCATCACCAGCAGTGGCAATTTTTGTGCCGTCCGGTGACCATCGACATACACGGATGCCTGTCCCAGAATTGACAAAAGAGGATTTTGCTTGGTTTCCGTTCTGTCAAGAAAGATTATCATAAATGAAAAGCTAAAACTAATAGTTCATGATGTTATTTGTAATAAAGCAATAATTACTTCTGTATTCCAAATCAAAGTTGTTCCGTCAAGAGAACAGGAAGCGAGCATTGAACCACATGGACTAAATTCTACATAGTTGACACTATAGGTGTGAGTATCGAGCGGACTGAACGATTTTTCCTGTATTTTAATCCTTTCTTCTCCCTCTTCTTCTTCTATTTCCACGCTCCACATACGCACTAATTTATCACTAAAAATGAGAAAGATTATACGCTTGTATCGTTAGTTTCGTAATTTTAAGAACTAACCCTGATGCTGAAGATAAGAGATCATTTCTATAAAAGGCAACACTGTTCACCGCTCCATTATGTTCCTCCAGTCTCTGAATCAATCTTACTTCGTTAGCATACGTTTCAACATTTCTCATCACGTTCTGTTCATGCATAGTACTCTAGAATATAAAAATAAAAATATGAAATATAAAAATATAAAAATATAGATAATAAATAATGAAATGTATAATAAATAAATAAGTTTATATATATAATATAAAATATATAATGTACAGAATCTAATGCATCTAAATCTAATGTATCATTTTAAAAAGTATATTTCTGAAATTATTTTAAGACAAAAATCTTCATATTGCAAACTTGAAATTATAATAGTATTTAAATGGAAAACTTCTTTAAGTTAAAACTTCTTACTCTAAAGAGTTAATTAATTATATCGTATAAAATTCATCAGTTCAAATATACTATAGCAATAATAAGAATACTCTCAAATATCCCACTTTGATTAGTATTAGTTTTAATCAATATTTTGCTCAGATAAAGTTCATTTGACTTTATTTTCATTACTGAATTATTGCCCTGAAGTCATGTTTGAATGAACTTTAATAAATAGGCAATTAATAAATGTCGATTCTAAATGCTTTCCATTTAAAAATTATTAGTATTGATATTTTGACATTAAAATTTTATTCTTCAAAAAATCTAATAAATAAATAAAATATTAAAAATAAATATAATATTATAGAAAAATATAATATTAGATGTTGTGTTATGTTTAAAAACACTGTATGTATTTTTCATCATACGTATTTGTCTCACTCTGATATATAAACATGCAAAAAATATATTATATATATAATATTTACATATATATATTCTCTTTTATATATATTTATATAAATTGTTATTTCATATATGTATGAAACATTCATGATAAAAATATAAATAAAAAATAAATTTTTATCATGTTAATAAAAAATATACATATACGCATGTATATATATGTGACATACGAAATCTTATTAGTAATATATATAGTATTCAATCACAATTTGTTTACCTTTTCAGGATCATTCACAAACCATCTCGTTCCAATGTTGCGCGAAAGCTCAGAATCAACAGACAGATTTCCCGTTAAATCCCACACGATTACTGATTTATCATTAGAGCCTGCGATATTATATTAAGAATCAGTTGTCACTCAGAAAAAAATGGTAAATTGTTTTTATATAATTAAATTGGTTTTAGTTTTAGATTTAGATTTAGTTTATTAAAACAAATATTACCTGTCGCTAATAAACTTCCATCGCGTGAGAAAGCGCAGCAAGCAATGTATCTATTATGACCCGAAATTATCGTCATAATTTTTCCTGAGCTCTGAAATTATATTGAGAATGAATAAAAGATTAAAATAAAAAGAATTAGAATTAGAATAAGAAAATCTTTTTTAATATATTCTACCGTCTCCCAAATTACTGCCGTTTTATCGAGGCTACTGCTGGCAATATACAATCCGTTACTGCTGAAACGAACGCAAGTTAAGGCACTGCTGTGCTTCTCCATCACTCGGCAAAGTTGCACGATGGCGACGGAGGGTTGAGTCTCGCACTTGTTCTGGCTCACTATGACTTCCCACAGTTTTACGTCATGATCGTTGCCACACGTGACCAGTTGATAAAGTTTTGTGTATGGTTCGTTACCTAAAATAATGATTGCATTATTTTAGAATGTTATTATCTATATTATTAAAATATGCCAAAAATCAGAATATTTCCTTGTGTAAAAATAAATCGAAAATATAGAATAAAATTTCTTTTCATTATCTCGATAATAACTTCACATTATCGAGAAAATTGGATTTAGGAATTCATAAAGTACATGATTGTATTTGAGTAATATGATTAAGAATAGAACGTTATATATCAATATTTCTATCATAAATATTAGCAATTTTAAGTTGATTTTTAATTAAAAAATAATATAAATTTAAAAAAATTATTTATTTTTTGCTTAAGAAATTGTTGGAAATATTGTTATTGCACAATGCATATTTGTCGTATTGAAGAATCTTAAACTAATGGCAATATATTAAACTTTTAGTTCTGCATTTATATTGTATTATTTCTTAATTCAAGACAATTTTTATTATCTTTATTATAAATTTCTTTAATGCTATCCATAAAAATCGCTATTTGAATATAAATAATAATATAATAATATTATAAGTATTATAAAATTACATTATAAAAATCATTATAAAAAATAGATATTTAGAATTGGTAAGAATTATCCATATGCGCGAAACGCGAAACGTATATAAATATGTACAGCTTTCTTTTCGTTAAGATAAGCGTTTTCATAATATTCACGATATTCGTATACGTACATGAGACTTCTTGAAAAATCGAGAAGTCACAGCAAACCACTCCCATATCGTGAGCATCGTCGATCGAGACGAGTTCGGTGACTTCTCGACGGTTAGATGTACAAGTATCAATCAATTCGGCAGTGGAGAACAGCTTTAAGACACCCAACGTACATGAAGTGATTAACCAGTTGGAATCCGGAGAAAAAGATATACTCTGTACGGCACCTTCATGTTTTTGAAAACATCTGTAGATTGAAATCACATTCATCACAAGCTCGATTCATTACAAGACGATTAATATATAGAAATCTGCTCAATTTACTCATCAATATCATCATCAATATTAGAAGTATCTTAATTATTATTTTATCAAGGAATTTCTATTCTTCATATATTTTATAGTCTTTAGTCTCATTATGATTTTAGCATTATTATATAATATATGCATGTACACATGCATATGTATATAGGATGGAGCAATAACTTTGTTTACAAATATCTCTGTTAGTTTAAATAATATAAAAAATGTTATATACAAATATTTATGGTATAGAAGAAAACATAATGCAGTGACAATTATTTCTTTGCGAATTGTTTATTTCATATATAATTATTAAAATAATAATAATAATTAAGATATTATAATTAAAATAACAGTATATATAAGTGATATATATAATTTTTATAAATTTTTACTGCTTTTATATATATAATTAGTTACTTGATTATTCAGTTTGTGTATCATGTATGCACACGTATGTGTGTACAATATTATTGATATACTATTTATATGGAATTTACTTGATATAATTTCTGAAAAATATATTTCTAAAAAATATATTTTGCAATCCTTGCCTAATTAGATTGCGGTGAATTAAATCCCAAATACAGACTTGTCCGTTATCTCCAGCAGTTGCGAGTAACGTGGAATCTGGTGAAAATCTACAAATCCTTACTGCTTCACCGCCCGTTTGTACCATAGTATGTATCTTCGTTCCCGTCTTTAGAAATAGAATGAACTTACGTTACTCTGCTTAATGAAAATTATATTATAACATTTATAAGATCATACGAACAAAAACCTAGAATCTAAAATCTAAATTGTTGATGCATCTATTTCAATTTCACTTTTATTACATTTTACTTTTATTTATATTTATACGTATATATAAATGATTATTTCGATCCTATTTCGGATTCTCTTCAGTGAATAAGATGGATAAAGAAATTAAAGTAATCTACTGTTATGAATTGAATGATTAAAATATTTTTGCCGGTAATTGCATCTTAGATCCTATTTATATAAAATTTTAATTATTTGTATTATTATTTAAATAATTCGGAAATAATTAATATAAAAATTGCTTACATAATTTGAGATTATTTATGATTAAATGACTCTGTTTTTTCTTATTGTTTTTTCTTATGCTACTTTCGCAATAATAGAATATTATAATTTATTGCAGTGATATTTGATTGTTTTGAATGTACATATAATAAAATATTTGCACAACTATGTTACATTTGTCAACTGTGTACAATTAATCTTTAAAATTACGAAACGAAGTCTCTATTATATTACATTTGTCGCTTCATCATATTTATTAATAACTTACCCGCAAGTTCCAGAGCAACGTGGTACCGTCTATGCTGGAAGTGGCTAGCATAGTGGATTGAGGACTGACCTTGACAGAAGTCACACCATATTTATGCCCTGCCAAGGGCGAGAAATATGCTTCCACATAACCGCTGCCGGGCTGCCATTCCCAAACTCGGATACGTTTATCCCTACATGTCAAGAAAGCTATGTCAAGGTAGCTCGTGAAAGCTACCATATTTAACTTTTCTATATGTAAATTTCTGGTAAATTTTTATTATATCATATCATTATGCAACGGAAAAAGGAAGATTTAATAAAGATTTGATAAACATGTGACATGTGAACTGAAATTTTCAAATCAGTATTATTTGAAGAATATGTATAAAAGTATGTATAGTATTTAAATATTACAAAATATTACAAGATAAACACTCAATATTATTTCTTAAATAAAACAATATATACAAATAAAAAATAAGCAAATGCAAATTATTATTATGTGCAAATAAGAAGAAAAATTAATAAGAAATAAAAATTAAACTTAATAATTCAATGATTATATAACTTAATATTTAAATTTTCATATTCAAATCAAACTTAATAATTATTATTTTTTGCAAAAACAAAAGAAAAAATACTAAAAATCTTAAATTTACAATTAAAATCGCAATCAAAATTTTTCAATAAATTCTCTAATTCAAAATTTATTAAAACTTATCTTTTTTTATAAAAATACATATCTGTTAGTAAGTGATAAAATAATCAGACTGTACCGAATACGCAAGATTACCGTCACTGCAGAATCGTATATCAATAATTAGTACTCACCCGGATCCTGTTACCAACACGCAATCACCAGCGAAATCGACGCTGTTGACGTCACTAGTGTAAACCGTGAGAGTCTGTAAGGCTCGCACATCGCCTATGGCAGTCATATTTTCTTTTTCAGATTAAGATTGGGGTTCTTAGCTGGAAAAACATATATAATATTAATGGATTACATGTCATTTCTTATATAAAGAAGGCCAATAACTTGCATGACCTTTATGAAAGAATGCTTGTTACGCGAACAAGTCTTAATTTTTCAATAAAATAGGATATACATAGTTCTTGCTTTTCCATTTTATCTTTTCATAAATATGCTACTAAATGACGAATAATAAATCGATACAACAGTTATAGACAGTAAGCTTATTTGTTAACATTTGAGGTCATTCGACATATAAACTTTTTAATAGATATGTCTAAATGTCAAAGTACTATATTACTGTAAATACATGATATATCAATCTAAGGAAGACACATACGATGAAAAATCAAATAATTAAATATCATGATACTATTTCATCATTCTTATGATATCACTATGCATGCAAATTTGGAAGAGATTTCTCTAAGAAACGATTAATCTTAATTATATCAATCTTAAAAATATATTACTATAATTCATTCTAACTGCCATGTAATTATGTAATCCGTAAAGTTACTTCTTAAAGAATTTTAGAAAAACGATAAATGCACATGTTGCAGATAATTCGAGTATTTTCTTGTAAAAAGATAATATCAAATTTTCAAATTTTCATTAATCAAAAAACACATTTAATATAAAAAGCTTAATTATTATAATTTTATGCATTAATTATTTTCCTAATATTCTATCTTTTTCCTTTCACTCCCTTCTTTTCTCCTTTTTATTACTTATATCATTTTTAAATCATGAAAGAGAATTTTCATAATTTTCATAAATATACAATTACAAACCTGACAATAAATTTTTATCTAATTGTCTTTACATATTTATTTGCTATAACTCACGGCATGTTTATAAATATATCACATAATAATACTAACTATCAATATTAATAATTCTTTCTTCTTTTTTTTTTTTTACTTATGTCATGAACATATATTTCATACACATATAATCTCCTTAATTGTTATCCTTACTTGCTACCGTCTTTGACCTTTGCATCAAAAATTCAATGTATATTTTATTGGATAATGACGTTTCTCTCAATTTCAAAGTCGTGAAATTATAATTATTTTGTTTTTCACAACAAAATATCTTTTCTCGTATATAGCGTAAAAATAAAAATAATTTTATGATATAAAAAAATTTTGAATTATTGATTTTAGTTCATTGAAAAATCAATCAAAAATGCATACTGCAAATGATATAATAATTGTACATTCACTCAATCTATATATAAATATATTTAATATAAATATATTAATATAAATAACATTATCGCTTTTAAAAACTTTATCACTTATAAATAATATACAGTAACAGAATATAGATAATCAGACGCAGAATATAGATAGTCAAACCATAATAATAATTTTAAAATCTAGATTCTAATGGAACATTCCAATAAAAATTTTAATACAAATATATCATGATATCATAGCAGTTCCTTAATGAGAAATGATTAAAGTCCAATGACAAAATTGAAATTTTCATATATTACATACATTAAAACGTTATATAGCATAAATATTTCCATGAATAGATCTTTGATGATATAGAAATTGTCATTCAAATTTTATAAAAAATTTCATAAAGAGGACCATCTTTCTTACACATTTTATAGCATGTCTTATTAAATTTATTAAATTTAAGTTTTAAGATAATTAAAACTCATAATAGTAATAGAACTGCATAGTCATTATATTATTATATTCATTATTTGTATATTCATATATTTCATTATTATATAGTCATCTGTTTCAACATGCTTGAACAAAATTTCTGATCAATAAACTTTAATCATTCCATTTAAAAACTGTTGCAACCTTAATATTTCCATATCAGAATTTTTGTCTTCCAACGTTTCTTAAAATCATTCTCGCTAATTTTAAAACATTTTATATGTAAAAATAAAAAGTAAAAAATAATCAGGATATTCGTTATTATGGGGGATTAAGAGATATTGTTCCTTTTGTAAGTATTGTATTTTATACTTCTATTTTATCTATAATGGGATGCCCATTTTTGGCGGGGTTTTATTCTAAGGATTTAATTATGGAATTTTTATATATTTTGATGCAAAAATTGGAGGATACAATATAGTTATCATAGTAATTCGAAATTATCATAAAATAATTGATTTTATGTCATTATTTATTTTATAGTGCTATAAATATACATGTACATACGTACAATTAATAATATATCTTTAACATATATTGGATTATTTAAAAAGTAATGTTTTTATTATATTCTGCAAAAATCTATGTTTGTTACTCTAACTTCCTTATTTTAACGATATAGAAAAATAATATTTATAAACTTTGATAATAAAATGATTATTGAAGAAGATTATGGAAGAAGATTATTGAATATAATTGCATTATTGATTAAAATAAATCAATGCGTAAAAATATTTTACATAAAATTTTATTTAGAGAAATTAACTTTTCAAATAATCTAATATTAATAATTTTTTTACATAATCCTATGATGGTACATTAACATTTAACAGCATCTTCAAACTAAAAAAAAATCATTTCAAGATTTGATTGTTTTTATAATATCTATTCTTATATTGAAAATTAATAAATTAATAAAAAAAATTAATACAATGATAAAAAATATTTTAAGAAATATTTATAATAAAAGTAATAAAAATAAGTAATAATATCTTCAAATAATAAATTATTATAATTACAATAATTTCTATGTAAACTATGCAAACTTTAATTTGAACTTAAGTTTTGACAAATAACTTAATTTTTTTGGATATCAGCATTACATCAGCAACATAAGATAAATCTAATTGTTTTTAAAAATTATTGTGATATATTATTAAAATAATCTTTTTCGGATAAATCTGTAGATAGAAAGTAATTTTTTGCGTATTGTGATTTATCATAATCTAATATATAGCCTTTTAAGCTTCAAGCATTTTTTTCGTCAGGAAAATATATTCCATCCCATCATAGTGTATATCATGATATTATGAAGTTAACAAGGCATATGTGGGGAGAATCTTTAACCTTTTGCTTTCAAACTCTTATAACATGCGTCTTTTAATAAAACATGTAATCGAATCGACTGACTGTTCTACAGGTGGGCACACATAAGATAGCAATATCTAAAGTTTTGTCCAGGTCAAATAACCTTGGCATTGACCAATGTGTGCGTATCATTACGAGTTATACCGTATTACAATCGATCGGCAATGTACATTATAGTAACTGCTATCATCACTCGCTCGTTTAATTTATCTTTGTTTTATATATCTTATTTCTCTAAATATCTTATCTAAATAAATTTATATATTTAATTTATGTATTATAATTTATATATTATATATAAATTTAATTTATATGCTTTATCTAAAAATTATCTAGATATCTACTAAAATTTTATTATAAAATAAAATATGATTATTAAAATTCGGTGCCATATACATGGAAGATTTCAATTTATTATAAATCTGTTATAATGCTGTCTTATTATTTAATTATGTCATTATTGTATTATTACTAGATAAAACGCTAAATGTTTTATTTCTTTTTTTTAATTTTTTTTCAGTTTAGGAAATATTAAAATTTCCATAAAATTATAAAAATTGCTTCACAAAACAAAAACAATAATAAATCTTATACATCTTCATAATTTCCTCGTAAAATATCTAAACAATATATAGATAAAATAGTAATAGTAGCAAATGCTATAGCTATCTTTCATATAAATATTTTTAATCTAATGCTTTCTCTACATTAAATGTTTCAGTACAACTAGAAACCAATAATTTCCGAAAATTACACAAAAAGATTCAACAAATTACAATTTTCGTAAATTACACGCATTAGATTTAGCATTTATTATGAATATTATAAACTATAACTTTAATATATTGTAGAAGTTTTATATATTTCACATATAAAATATATATAAAATTACAAAATATATCCAAATCCTAATTTTCACCGATTTTATAACAATAAAGCTTAAAATAAGAGTTGCAGGCAGAAAAGTGAAAGAAAAGGAGATTTGAAAACAAGATAGAACAGAAAGAAATTTCCGAAATAAGAATAAAGAAACACATTCTCAAGGGAGCAAATCCTAATCCTTCTAATCCATATCTTCTATTATCTTCTATATATGTATTGTTTTGTTTCTTAAAATTTTCCAGACTTTGAAACTTAATATGGATAATAAAGACATAATGTTCTGCGACGTAAAGACAGGAGGAATCAGGCTTGAAGAAAAGGCGCGTAAAAAGTTCCATCGCTGACGTGTATGCAAAAGCTATTGATTATATTTATCTCCTTTTTATCTGTGCAAACGAATATAAGCATTATTATATCGTAACCAATTTGCATCTGCTGACATTCAAGCTATTAGATTTGATCGCTAGTTTCGGATATTAACGAATCGTGTGATTCTCCCCGGGGATAACATACGATCCAGGGTATTTCGCGATGAAAATATAGAAACAACTTTGCTGAAAACCAGCAAACGTAATTCACTATGTTGGTCGTCACCAGAATAGCCAATAAACAAAAGCCTATTTAAGGACAAGAGAATGTTCGAGAATTATATAAATTATATAATTATACAAAAATATATTCTATTATATTTATACAATGTTATAATAATTTTAGGAACAACGAAGGTATAACGCGTTACTAATACAAACGACTCGGAAAGATACAGGATTATAAGAATTAAAAGAGAAAATACAAATTGAATTGAGATTGAGAAAAATTACTGCATTCTACGCGGTTGCTAAATGAATGGGGAGAATAAGCTCGGCCACGAATCGCAACGATTCGTGTGTCATCCTTGTTTATCCCCATAAACATAGTCTTTCGGCTATTCTGAATCACGTGATCATCTATGGTTTGCAACTATCCTGTTTCTTACCGATAGGATTATAACATAAAACGATAAGGTAACGATAGTTGAACTCTCAAGGGTCCGCGGAATGTGACGTTACAATATCATTACATGTATGATCATATTTAATATCATAGATAGAAAAAACTCACTACTGCTATCTATTTTTCGCAGTTCTGGGATGAATTTCTTAGCTTAAAGCGAACTTACATAACAGAAGAAAATGGAATTTTCTGTTAGCCACGTATAATTAATAAGTAAACAAATACCAAAACTGTATTATATAAAATAAGAAATATGCTAAAATAAATATATAGAAGGCTATTTAATATAATAATTAAGATACATTTCATATTACATCTCAAGAAAGTTTTGAAATATTAAAATATCCATATACTGTTGTATTTTCCATTATCTATTTCAGAAAATTTTAAATCGCAAGAATGAAATGTTATCATGATTTTAAGTATGTTACTTAAATCCACACGAAATTATCAATTTCTATATAATATCTATATTCATCATATGTAATAAGATATAAAACAAGTAATATTAAAAAATACAAAATAATCTTTTAGGAAAGCAATACACGCATGCGCATTTTTAGTTCTAACATAATGATTAATATTTGTTTAAATACAATTTGAAAAAATCGCGAATTTGTTACTTTTCATATTTAAAAATATGGCAAAAATAATGCAGAGAGTTTATAGCTCTAATTTATCTAATCTAATCTATCGAAAATAACATCACGCGTAATCTTCGTCTCGTAGAGAAATAATTATTTAACAATAATTATTTAACCCATGCATTACGATATGCCTCGGACGCCGCCGTTATTTAATCGAATTACATAATATTAAATTAAATAACAATTATAATAATTATCAATGAACTTCTCATTAAACTATTGATCAACGTAAGGGCAAATTAAGCAAGAACACAAATCACTAGCCTTCAAAATGCATCCTCGAAACGGTGCAACATAACAATAACTCCACACGCGCGTATTGTATAAATTAACATCGAACTATTTTCTTTGCTCACGACACTTGCGTGCATGTGGAGCGATATCAGGATTATATCGCCAATTTCCGATATAATTCCGCAAACTTAATAATAATCTCGCGAATATGCCTTTTGCTTTACGAATAATTATCTTTTACTTACTTGTAGCAAAGGCACATGTTCCAGACACTAACGGACGATTCCGCAGCAATATTCGGTTGTCCCATCAACAAACGTGCACGAGATACACGATATTCACGTCCGTGATGATTTGAGCTACGCATCGCATATGTCCACATTACTTATCGCGATCGTCAACGCGATGTCATATCTGCGCGCGGGACAGCCCGAGCAGGATACCTCGCAGCGCGAAGGCACCTATCGCAATGAAGATAAAAACTCCGAACGCATGTCCACCCGCCGCCGTCCAGATCGATATTACACAGGCGTAACACGAGCGATACATTATTACACGGCGCTCGAGGTATGACGTGTTGACATGTAATTCTTTCTTATGCGGCGGCTGAATGAGCTGAACGAGGCAAGCGGCATTCTCTGTCGCGATCATGCATCCATTTTTACTTATCATAGTTCGCGATCGCGCGGCTATCGTTTCGTTCTAGTGTACAAACATTACTATTTGTTCGCTGTTCTCTTAGTTCTTTGTTTATTCCGCTGGACTAGATTTATGGCGGTGTTTGTCGCATACAATGAGATGTTGCAGGCATAGCATGAGTTCTTCTTAAATGTTTACTCTTTTTATCTAGTGCGCATTAAGGGACGATACTTGTCATTCGAAATTTGCTTCTAAGGCTCGAAAGCAAGGAAATTTTTTTCGAAGGTCGAATCAAAATCTGGTTATATTACGCAGTCTACTCGCTTTCATTCAAAACGGAATAAATCGGCTATGATATTATAATAATCTGATAATTTAATAAAACTTAAATATGTTTTAGATTCATTCTTCAAGGTCATTCGCACTTTCTATATTGCAGCCAGCGCGCACTAACCTATCCATGTTATCAAATAAGAAATTTTTATATTCATCTTATGAAATAGTATTTTGTATGCTGGAAAAATAATTCTTGAAAAGAAACAGCGGATATAAAATAATTGAGAAAATGCGAAAATAAGAAAAAGATGATAGATTAGATAAATCCTCTCCTTATCTTCATTTTATAGATAAAAGCATATTCAAAAGTACAATGATAATAAACATTTTATATATTTATTAATACTTTTAAAAAAAGCGTTAGTTTTTATTTAAAATTGCGATTTTAATTGAAATACTATTCTGAATTATTTCTATAGAATTTTTACAAAATTTTCATACCATTCAATATTCGATCAAAGCACTTGTAATGTATATAAACATTTATGTGAAATGTAGACTTGTCGAGATTTGTATTCGACTAAACGAGATTTGTATTCAATAGCCGGAAGACACCTCATACGTTTTAATTAGCGTTATAATTAATTTGATGAATGAGATTGATATATATCGAGCTTATATAATTCTGTAATTGTTAATGATTATATAATTTGTTAATTACTATATATCAATAATAATAATAATAATATTCAAATCAATAATAATAATGATATTTAACTGATCTTGAAATTGCTTTAATGTTAAAGCAAGTTTAAGCAGATATGCAGAAAGTGTATAAAGTGTAAATAAGATGACATTAAATAAAATGGCGTGTCTTGGAATAAAATATAAAATGCATACAAAATTCAATGTCAGATGATTACAATATTCAGATGAAATATAAAATGCATACAAAATTTGAGAAATAAATATAACATGTATCTAAGAATTTCTAAAAAATATAATCAATTTCAAATATCAGATATATTCTTTACATATCGATAACATAAAATATATTGATTAACAGAGGAATGTGCTCATTTCATGTTTTTATTAGTAATAGAAAGATTATTCCTTCTATACATAATTCTATACATAATATAAATATACGTAATCAATTTTTTAGATTCTTATTGTTTTGCGTTTTTATGTTAAAGAACATTATCGACTTTTAAACTGAAAATATCATGAAAATAGAATAAAAATAAGCATAAGCTTTCCAGCTATACATGCGATATGCACATGCATACACATGCATATTTATGGGTGTTTGAAATAATGTTATAATTTTCAACATTATTATTAATATTATCGATTATTATTAATTATTATATTAGAAATAATTACAAAATATAAAAGTTTTCTGTGTTTTAATATGATAAGTAAGTTTTAATATGTAAAATATCATTAGATAATATTATTTCTTCATACATTACGATATTTACATTCCGTTTTAATACATTCCGTTATAATATACAGTTTTAATATAATTTTTTTCAAAATATTTATAACATATTTATATTCGATAATTATTATAAATTATAATATCATTATAAATTATCATTATAGATCATTATAAATTAGATTATATCTTACGATTAGACTTTTAAACAAATACAGATTAAATACAGATAGTATTTATTATTAGAAACAATCTTATATTATTTTTTTCTATAGAATAAACATAAATTGTAAAACATATTGTAAAAATCATTAGCAATTATATAGATAAATATCACAATTTTCACAGCTGTAAAAATTTATGATGATATCATGTACATTGTACTGTTTATGTTACTTGATAACAGCTTTTTCAGATTTCACTGTTTACTCACAACACAACATGACATTGCTCAGCGTCTAAAGCACGATATAAGTATATAAAGTAAGATTTTTTACTTTATGTAGTGACTCTAGGTCATATGACTAGTTGTCATTTTGAAAATTGAATAAATGCTTAAAGTGTTTTCATTAAACTATGAAATATTACACAGTGGAATCAATAGATTGTTAGTTCATGATTCTTGTTAATTCATGATTCTTGTTTAAAGCAAACTTGATAATTCTTAATTAATATTAATCAAATTTATTTAATTATTATATTATATTATGTTATATTTTATTTGCATAGATTTCATTAAATTAACCATGTTTAGTATCATCTGAAAATTATAATAATATTGGCCTTATATTAATATACATAAATATAAAATAAATAATACATAAAATTGATCAACAGATGAAAAATTGAAATATAGAATTTAATATCTGACATATAAAGAAAAAAAGTTGAATTACTTTAAAGGATTTAAAGTAAAATAATCATTATTTAAAAGAATACTAATATTATTAATATATATGACAGTATTATATTTGTATATGTTATATTATATTAATTATATAATTTTATGTTATATATAGTATACTATATCATGTACATATATTATATTTACTTTCCTTTTTTATATATAAGTATTTCATATATTCTTATATTCATACATTGTCATAAATATATATAATAAATAAAGCCAAAGAAAAATACAAATAAATAAAAATAGGCAAATAAAAAATAATGTTAATTATTAATAAATTATGATTATCAAATAAAAATTAGTGCGATAAAATTTAATTAGTGTCCCAAAAATTAGATGTAATATATATAATATAATTGTAAATTTAGTTTTTTACTATATATGCAGTCATAATCTAGATTAGATGAATTAGAATACATGTACAACAAAAATTCACGATGAATAACATGAATAGTAGATGCAATATTATGTTGCGTCCAGGAGCCATAACCTCAAGAGACTTCGCTATAATCATAACCTGTATGTGTTGTATGTGTTGTATATTATTCATGATTGAAAGTGATGAAATGAATATTAGTAAAAGACAAGAAAAGAAAAAAAGCAATAAATGCATAATCATATATAAAATGAGAAGAAATAGTCCAGGGATGAGAGTAATTGCTTAGCAATCAGAAGAGCCGAGTTTAATTCCCAGCATAGATCCAATACGAAACCCCCCTTGACTATAATCAAATCGTTCTCTCAATACTCATTCTCTCTCTTTTACCACGTAAATCATATTCAGATATTGTATCTGACCGAGTATGAGTGATATACTATACATTGAGAATGAAGAAAATAGCATCTCTCAGTATCATCGAAAGTTAACGGAAACCTACAGAAGATTTGGCTATAGAAGAAACTCATATTCCCCAAAATAATTAGGTATTCATAAATTATATTCTGCCATTTTATTTAGGCGTGCAGAAGAAGTAGCACGATTCGTATTGTATAATAAACACATGGACGCCTATACATTATATTGAGCGTTATAGCACTATGAGAAGATATAGAATAAAAGGTAAATGGACAAATGATTATACTTATCTTATGGATCAGTATGATCATTTATATATTATAATTTTTAATGTAATTTTATTTCTATTTTCAATTGTGTTTATTTTTATATATTCAATATGTATATTCAATATGCATTTAGTATATATGTTATAATTGCGCGTTATTATAATTATTACACATATCTTTTTTTTATCTGTTTGTTTTATTGTTAAGAAATCTTATCAAGATTATATGTTCTGTTATGAATTTTTAGACAGTGAAATATTGATATTTTTTAATATCAAAATGTACGATATAACTCTCTAACTTGGTATAGTTTTAATTAATTAATTTATTTATAAGTTTGTGTTATGCATAATTTATAATCAAAATGAAATTGTTAGGTAATATTTAAAATAAATTTATTTTATTAGGTTGAGTATACTAAGAAAGAATACTGGAAGAAAAGATTAGTATACCGTTATTTTATGAAAGTTGGATTTGAAATACAATACATAAGAAAAGTTTACAATCCGACTGGATTGTACAGATTGTATATAGCCAATGCCACTTGGTAAAAAACCAGAATGTACAAAATGTGGAACTCATGAGACCCCTTTGTGGCATTCTACTGAAACTGGTAATCTGTGTAATACCTGTCTAGAGGATGAGCGGAATGCTGAAGCAAGTGTATCTACCAGGACGGATGAGGAGGATAAGAATAACTCACTAAGGCCTAGAAGAAGTACCAGAATTACCAGATATTGTAATTCCAAGACAATTGGATTACATAAAGTGGTGCCCAAGGGCAAAGGTCGCAGAAATTTATTCAAAAAAACAGTATGTGAAAAATAATGTGTAACAAATATTTTTAAAAATTCTTTGATCTATTTAAAAAAAAAATTAAAGTATTTAATTTTATTAAACTTTGAAAAATCGTTTTTCAATCGTTTATCTTCTGGATGTTAATGATGTTGATTACTCAGTTTTATATTTTTTGTAATAAAATAATGATTTAATGCTCATAAGTTTTTTGCGCAACATTCTGTTTCTGTTAGCGATATTATTTAAAAAACAACAAATTAAAATATTTAATTATATATTTCTCATTAATAATTTTACTCAAATTTCATAATAATTAAATATTTTGAAAAATATATGTAACAATAGTTTTCAAGAATTGATTTATATTTATGTTTAAATATTTCCTTATAGCCAGTCAAAGCACCGACAGCTACTGCAACTCCGGTTACTAGTAATTACGTATTTTATAAAGGCACATATTTTCAAATCGGAGATATAATCTCCATGCAAGATCTTGATGGTGGTATTTATTATGCTCAAATACGTGGCTTATTAACTGATCAATATTGTGAAAAGAGTGCTGCTATTACTTGGCTACTTCCTACTACAGCTAGGTAATCTTATATTGCATTCATTTTTCGTAAATTTTAATATGATATTAAACAATATATGCAAATATATGTTATTATTAAATAATTTACATTTCAGTCCTCCACCAGAAGAAGGCTTCATTCCAGAGACTTATATAATTGGGCCAGAAGAAGATTTACCGCGCAAATTAGAATGTATGGAATTCGTGATGCATGCTCCATCGGATTATTTCAAACTAAAAAACACACCTTATCCACCTTTACTCACAGAAAGAGGAATGGGTTATGTGTGGACAACACTTAGAAATGAAATGGCTTTATCTAAAAAGTGATATAGTTTTAGAATATATCAATTTTATTTTTAATCCTAGTGAGGATAATTTGCACAATAATTTTCATATAAATTAATATTTTTTACAATTAATACTTTTTATTTTATATGTTTTTTAATTAAGAATGGTTGCAAAAGATACATATATTGATAGATATATATATATATATATATATATATATATATATATACAACACAAAAATAATTTCAAGAAATAGAAAATAATAATCAATTTGTTCATTAAATATATTTTTGTTATAATATAATATTTTAATGTTTTGCATGTTCAGCAAATAATCACACACGCAACATCATATGTATAACATCTCTTATATTAACATGAAATATGGAACTATTATTTTAGATAATTTAAAATATTGCAGTTAAATTGTAAACATGTCTTAACACATTTACTAGTAAATTCCTAATATAAAAAGATTCAAAAATTCCTATTGTTTAACTTACTTCTTATCTTTAATTAATTTTGTTTTAATTTAAATACACTGGTTTTTTATCCAACTCATATTTTTCGCCAATAAGATTGGTTCATTTGTCTTTAATTCTGATACCGCTGTGATGAAATATATGCGCAAGTGGCAGGCAACATTGGTGCATTTTCATTTGTCTGGAGAGAGGAGAAAAGTATCCTCGATGCGCTAGTGGTGGTAGTGATGGAGGTGTCAGTTACATTCGGGATGGCAGAAGACACTAGTCAGCTGGGCGCTAACGACGTGACGGCTGGTCAGAATTTGAGGTCTTTTATCGCCTGCGGCAAGTCAGGTAGCTTCATATCCTTTATCTGTTGTGGTATATTCATGTTCTTCACCGCTGAGACGGCACGTGCGGGCGCTGCTGCGATTCCCGCCTGCACACACCATACGGATGGAAGAAGTGTGGAGAATGGACAGTTTCCAAGGAAAATTCGAATATTGTGACGAGGCGATCTGTTTTATTTTTTTTATTTTAGGAGCAAAGGCAGATGATGACCGCATGACATAACACGATATTTATTATTCTTGCAGAGCACTTATGATGTATACATTGTCAAGACATTCTGGCTATACGCGAAATGAACAACAAATTACAAAACAGATCATTGCCATGCGTGTTACGCAAGAACAAAAACACTGGCACTTCACAAAGCTTGCAAAAAATTTTATTTTTTCAATAGCTTCGATTATAACATAATATAATAAAAAAAATAAAAAGAAGAAAAACATCACAAATATATATGTATATGAAAATGAGATTGTACAAAGAACGAATTGTCTGATTTGCTACTGCTTGATTTACTTAAGGAGGGGGCCCCAGAAGGACAAACGGACGGGGCGAGCAAGATCGTCCGGATTTGTAAGTCCCCTAAAATTTGATGTTATTCGTCGATCAGTTTTATCTGATCCATCACCATATTGGATTCGCTCTACAGATCGTATGCCCAATATGCATGCACAACTAGAACACTTAAATACGGATCGCTAAAGCAGTTAATATTTTTTAAGCCCAATGAGGAAAAATAAATACATTTGCAAAAAATCTGCCAGATTAAGAACTCGAGATGCATATTGCTAATAGTCTATCTAATGAGATGGGTTTTATGAGTTTTATTATTGGACATAAAAAAATTACAGAAATTTGTACATTGCTGTACAAGACAGCAATCTCAACTGTGATCTATTATACTAATTTTCCTTACGCTGGTATTCTCATGTTGGTGATAATTCTAATTAAAATAAGAATATGGTCAGATTATTATATTATCGAATATCTAATATGATGCATTTAAAGAATGCAAATTTAGAAATAGGATTTAGATATGATTGAAATGTACAGCATATTATATCCAAAATTATTATCAACATTGAAAAACAGATCACAATTAAGATAAATCATGTACTTGCAAGAAATTGTACTTACCTCTTGTTTTTCTAGTTTGTTCTGATCCTCGATCCTTGTAAGAATCTCAGTCATATTGGTCTCAAGAACCATACCACCCATCACTAATTCGTTGAGTATATAATGAACTTTGTCTACGTGAAAGATGAGATCTAGTTCACATACATTTTCAAAACATTTATCCAAAGTTTCAACAAAGACCTGTATCAAGTCTAAGATTCCTAATTCTGATTCTGAACTATCGACACAAAATACAAAATAAAGCGTGGCATAATGTCGATATATCAGTTTATAATCGGATCCACCAATTAGACTACCACCCTCCAAAAAATTACATACATTGTCATCTCTTTTTGAAACAAGCTGAAATGTTTCTTTTATTATCTGCTGTTGCATATCTTCGTTCTGAAGCAAAAAATTTTTTATTGTAATGGATTATATATTTTTAAGTTTATTCTTCTTAAAACAACATTTTATGAAATATTTATAATAAATCATATTATATTTGTGATATTATAATATACTAGCTATATATGTAAATAATCATATATTTTCCCATATAAATTTATTTTTATTTTAATATAAAATTTGTATTGTAGTTCTCTTTCCCTCTACAGTTAAATAATTTAATTTATATTTATGGTACAATCATTATATATTCCTTCAAAATTCTTATAAGATTCATCAAGATCAAAAAAATTGAAAAATATCGATATATACTTACAAAATATTGATAAAACTTAGAAAGTCGAGGTTTCCCATGATTGTTAAAAACCAAGATCGCCTTAATCATGTCTGCAGTCAGAATTACAATTATTCAATCCTATGATAAATCTATCGATATACTCAAAACATATGATCATGAAAAGTTATGTATATGAAAGATTATGTTCAGTAATTCTGTCTAATTTTTAACAGATCGATCTTTATTATTTTTTTCTAATCTGTTGACCAATAAAAATAATGATCTTTCCTTATAAATCATTGATTAATAAGATAGATAATATCCAGAAAGATATTCCGACAGGTTAGGTAAGTCTCAATAATTGTTAACGTATCTATATCGATACGCACGTAAAAAATTTACAGTTAACTGAAAAGTTTATCTCAGTTCACTCGTTCACTCTCTTCCATAACATCGAATTTTTATTTTTACACTTTTCAACTTTTCTGCATTTTTTACATTTGAAAGAAGACAGACATATGTCTAATAGTATACAATGATGTATCAAAGACGGACGGAGAAAACGACTGCTGTAATTGTTAATAATTCGATTATCTTTCTGAATTTGTTGACAAGTTCTCAGTTAAATTGTTTCTAAATTTCATTTTTAAATGTGTATTCTCTTGCGTTAAATATTCTTGATCATATCAATAATTCGAATTTTCATCAAACATTCGAATTTTCATTTATTTTAATGTAATATAATAATTATATTATTCTCATATTATTCTCATTTTTATTTTAAATACTTCTCTCTCAATTTTATCCCTTTCTTTATTCATTCATGTCATATATTCATTTTTTTATATTATTTGACTTTATTATTATTATTTGACAAAGGTATAAGACCAGGTTATATAATTCATTGTTACGTCGCTGAATATTTTAATGTACAGGAAAGTGTAGAGATTGCAATAAATGGTACAGCAAGTGTACGAAGCAACGGAGTTCTCGTTTTTCCCTTATCTCGTCCGCTGAACGATAATGTGTTCTCTTGGTTGACATCGATAAATCGAAATCGTAAGAGAAGCGGAGGCGGTTCAAAAAAACAGCATAACGAATTATCGTCGAAATAGTGCGACGATCACGGTGCAGCTACACGACAGTACGGAAACACGAAGAATGTGGTACTATTGGTACTATGTGGTCTATTTGCTTTTTTAGTTTCAGAGACACTGAATTATGGTGTACTCGGCATGCAATAAGTGTATATTATGGTAAAAAAGAAAAAAGGGAAATCGCGCAAAGAAACGCGATAAGTGAAAGTAAAGAATGCTGTAGGATTATAAAATTCATCTGGTTCGTGATTTCATATGAGTTTTTTCTGCCACAAGATGAAAATATACATAAAAATAAAAAATAAATTGAGAAGAAAGAAAACGATTGAGATTTAATAAACGTAAAAGAAAAGATAGAGAACATTAAATACGCCATGTTACACAGCGCGTGCGCACATATATTCACTTCTCATATAAACGCGCGAAATTTAATATTGTATAATGTTATATACTCAGCATGAAGTGTCTTTTTCTTTAATAATGCTAGGCTTTTACTTTATTATTTTGATTTTTTTCTTATCTTCGTCCGTATTCAATTGAATACTGAATTTGTCTATTTAAACATTTCCAAATAAACATATTTTAATTTTGAAGAGAAGAAGAGAGGGAAATATTCAAGATAAATATATTTAATTTATTAACTAATTATTAATTTACTAGGATTGATTAAAGAATGATTCTGTTTAACTACTTTGAAATCAATCAAATTGTTTGATTTATAATTCGATTAGTAACTCTTTAACTCAAGTTCATCATTGTAATTGCTCTTTTTTTACGTAAAGAAGAAGTATATTCCGATAGAATTCTATGAATTATCGATAATATACCTAGTTTAATGCATTGACGTAACAATTTATGCACATGAATAATTTCTTCATGATATAAACATGCGATTCTATCATAATATGCGTTTTTCCGGATATCTTATCGCATCATTGTAAGCTCTTTTATATTACTTTTATAACACCTTTAGCTCGTCAAATACAGAATTTTCTAACATAATTTTGTTTTCGTAATTAATTCTCCATACGTCAGACTCATTCAGTCGTTCTGTACACTACTGCGCATCAGCCAAGCACGCAATCACGCGTACACATACTAATCGTGAGTACGGTGCGGCAAGCTTCACACAACAGAGCCGCAAAGGTAAGATGCGCAAGCGCGCGTACTCAGGCATTTGGTTTCTCTGCGGCAGTTCTGAAGAGTAAGCGAGCAAGCAAGCAAGTGAGCGAGCAGCAAGTAATCGAGCAAGCAAGAGAGAAGATCTACGAGTGTAGAAGATCAGTAAAATCAGTGGGATTCTTTTCTCGTTCTTACCATGCATGACCATGCGGCTCTACGACACAATACGCGTTCCACATCAGTGCGCGATGTGCCGGTGAGCTGAGGGAGTCATTCCATGAGAACAGGGTAAATGGAGAGATGTCAGCTGCAGCCTGACAGCACAGCGGTCGAAAGGTGAGCATTGTTTATTCGCAGTTTGCATGCGCGTTTTGTCGCGCGCGCAATTGCGATTATACAGCAGTCAGCCGGATAGCCAGTGCAGAGGAACAAACTGAGAAAACGCGAGTGATAGAGTCATGCGAGTTCTCTCTTGCTCGTGTGTGACACTGTCGGGTGTATTGCATGTGCACATGTGTGCAATCGAAACACTCTATTTTTAGAATGCATCTCATATAGATAATCAAAATCCTGTTCCTTTCAGCAGATTTGACACTTTTTATTCCGAGATTCGGAGCCTTTTCGCTTTTGAGATCTCGATGAGAGAGTGGGATCAAATGATACGTCGAGAATCTAGCATCGATAATATTTGCTCATCTTTTCGCAATAATGCGAGCGAATCTGTTATGATCATTCGCTGATTATACCGAATCTTCGGTATCTTCTTAAACATTTGAAATTGGAACAAGCGCTATTTACGATTGCCGCGTGTACAACTGATTACTGATAACACCAATTGTAAGGAACTGCATAAATGATATGGAGCAATACGGGCGAACAATTTTTTTAATAGGCTTTATTATGATTGTTGTGTCAATTTAAATATATATACCTACTTGAATTGTACGCTTCTTATACGAGTCGGTCTTTCACGAGTCGATATTTTTAGATCGTGAAATTCTGGATTTCTCAGATTTTGATGCTTCGAAACTTGCGGTTAAATGAATATTCTGCATTATTATGACTACGATGCACGTCAATCACATACGAATGAATTTAACATCGTACATGCAATGCTAAGATATTTAAAATACTTGATATATAAAAATATTTAAAAATAATAATTTTTCATAAATTATATGCGAAATAGCTTTTCTTTTCTGAAATAATGTTCCTTATTCGTAAATGTTAAAATTAAATTGAAACGTTGAATCTTGTTGCGACAATTAGATCTTTCATTTGACATTATTCTTTCTTGATCTTTTTTTACTTTAATGATAATTTACCATAGATTTTATCTTTGGCATTGTAGCTTTGAGAAGACAGGCAGGACGGATTTGCTGGATAATGAGATAGGCACCTACGTCTTTTCAGGTGTCCTTCAAGCTAGCTAGATCCATTTTCCTCTTTACCATTCCAATCATACTAATATAAGCTAAAAATTAACTTAAAGTTTTAACAATATACTAAATTGTGCGACAAAATTCAATCGTTCTAATTTCAAATTGCATAAATCCTAAAGTCTTTTAAATCTTACAAAATTGATTCCAACCATTTTTCTTTGAGGCATATGACATATAGAAGGCAATACCAAAGTTTGCTAGATTATTAAAAAAATCACTTTTATTATAGAATTTATAGATTTTACATCTAAAAAAGATAACTAATGATAAACAATTTTTTTAAACATTTCTCTTGAAAATTACAAGTTTGTAGTTTGAGATTAAAGAAAAATGAAACACGTGATAATCACGTGTGACACATTGTAATTCAATTTATTGTTTAACTCTTTAACGGTAAGATTTCCGTCTGCTAGGTTTTGCTATCTGAAGAACTATCTGTTTTTCGCAAAACCATCAGTTGCTAGTAGAAGCTAACCATAGAAGCAATTAAGACGTTCTAAAGCATATTAAAATGCTAGACATTGAATATAAGAGATAAGTCGCTGAAAGAAACCGGAACAATCGTATTGAATTGTTTGCGGCTCAAAGGCTTCGCGGGTAATTATGCTTATGTAATAAGTATCGGTTGATAATCGTTGGCTTAGTAAAATCACGCGTACGTGCATAGTGCTAAAATGATAAACTGTTGATATATAAATATTTGTTTATATCAAGAATAAAATTATTCCTAATTCGAAATTACATTTTGGGAATTATTGCCTGTGATACATGCTCCATTTATTTGTAATTTCACGTTATCTGTTATGATAATCAATAATATAAATATTATTCGCATCTGTTTAGAGATTTTATTTCTGAAATCCTAATTAGAAGAAATAAAAATTCTAATATCAAAATATCAAATATAATCATTTTTACGTGAAAGACTTTTAAGATCACTTAATCATATTATTTAAAGTTTGCGTGTTCAGATGGGATGTATCACAGCGTAATTTCATGAAAGTATCATGAAATTTACTTAATATATTAATTGATATTGATTTAACGTTGACTTTACTTTTTTTTACTATATACGCAGAACGTGATATTTTTATTATTGTGCAAAATTCTTTATTCAAGCGTGTGATCTTTAGATGATATAACTCAATTTTAATTAATTAATTTTAGATCAATTTTAAACGTGTTGTATTTAGAAATTATTACATTCTGGATGTTTTGATATTAAAATTTTCGTTCTGTAAATGATTTCAGGAACAAGCTATTAATAGATGCTGCACTAGATTTTAGACTTTCTTATATTCAAAAATATAACTTTTGTACTCTCATAAAGAAAATATATATATCTCTTTTCTTTTTTTTAAAACACTCCATTATTTGTATCTATGCAATTTATTTATTTTTACATTACTTTATTATTATGCCTTAATTGAAAAAGAATTGCTGATAAAATAACAACATTAAAATTCAAAGTAAATTGAATATATGATAACTTCTTAAATCTTTTTAAAGAATCGAAGAAATATAAATTGTTGTATAAGTTTAATTAATAAGATATGTAAACTGATAAAACTTAGAATCTTATGAATAATATTAGTTCACATTACATAATTGTAGCGTAGTTGTATATTGTTCAATATTGTGTATAATAATACTTTTTCATTTTCAGTCATTTATTTTCATTACTCTTATTCTTATCACTTATCAAAATTAGATATTCTTCCTCAAAAGCAAATTTTAGATATACTATTTTGAAATATAATCATGATTAATATTATCGGAAAATTAATAATGTATTTATTATAAACGAGCATTAAAAAATATTAATGCATATTAAAATATTAATTAATATTAATATTATTAATTAAAACGATAATAATTACAAAAATCTAATAATAACGAAATATAATAAAAGATAATTATAATATCTAATATTAAACGCAGTATTAAAAAATATAATACGACAAGATTCAGTTAAATCTATGTTTTAATAAATAGGAATAACAATATAAACCAATCTGTATGTCCATATATTTATCTTCGATATATTTTAATTCATATATTCATATATTCGATATATTTTTTGCTCATATAGATGGACAGATATCGAATATTGCCCATGGACTTACCTGCGATTAACATCAATAACAATGGCAGCGTTAAAGGCAAGGCATCTTTTGTTCGACGACTGGCAATAGGATTTGTAATTTTGGCCATACTCGGCCTTTTGTATGTACCGGCATATCACTCCGCTCAGAGTCCATTCTTAGGTTTAGGTGAAACCGCATCATCCGTTGAACCTTTCGGCAATTTACGCTCGATGGCATCTGTAGGTATGTACTTATTATTTATGAATGATTAACAGCTGTTAATGCTATTTATCTACAATGATATAATTGCAAGAAGTTAAGGAATACGACACGAATATGATGAATAAATGTTTTAAGTATTATAGTTAATATATTTTCAAATATTTTATTGTCTTAATATAATAATATTTAATGTTAATAAATGAAGGATATTAATAATGAAAAAAAGGAATTGAATTATTTTATTATTTCCTAATAAATATTTTATTTGTTATATATTATCATTATTATCATAATCATGTTATATTTTAACATGTTATTATATATATATATATATACTTACATATTAATATAAATAATATTTTTTTTCTAAGTCAATTTATTAAATTTTATTATTTAAATATTTAAGTTAATGATTAATCTAATATTAATAAATATAAAATAAAGATTAATATATAATTATATATATATATATATAATGAATTTTTTTTTAAATCCCAAAAATTTTTTTAATAAGTAAGCTAAATTAAGCTTTTAGATTCATACTCTAAACATATAAATTAAATTTCTCTTATTAACTAATAGCATAATTTCAATTTTAATGATATAAAGGATGAAGCCTAAATAAAGGATTATTTTGATAGAATAAATCATGCAACTTATTAATATTGCTTTCATTATTTTATTAAATTTATTATAACTATATTTAATAGAATTAAACTATTTCAAAAAATATATTTTCAAATTATTGTCTTAATATAATAATATTTAATATTAATAAATGAAGGATATTAAGAATGAAAAAGAGGAATTGAATTATTTTATTATTATAACAAATAAATATTTTATTTGTTATATATTATCATTATTATCATAATCATGTTATATTTTAACATGTTATTATATATATATATATATATATATATATATATATACTTAGATATTAATATAAATAATATTATTATTTTTCTAAGTCAATTTATTAAATTTTATTATTTAAATATTTAAGTTAATGATTAATTTAAAATTTCAAAAACTTTTATGTCTTCGTCATCATTTAATTAATCATGTTATATTTTAATTTTGCAATAAATATGACAGTAATAAAATTGAAAACTGAATAATATATTTTATTTATTTTACTGCACGATAATGCTTTTAGGTAATATAAATAATTAATTTGTATATTAATAGCGCAATTGCCTGGATGGTCATATAATACATCGAGGGATCTCTATGTTTACATACATCCGGAAAACACTACGTCGATTTTCAGTCCTACTGGTATTTGTTCGTTATCGACATATCTGTTAATAATTATATGCTCGGCAGTTGCAAATCAGGAAGCTCGTACTGCTATTAGAAGTACTTGGGCCAATAAATATAACTTAGACAATTTGTACAATTCTACGGTGAAAATAGCATTTTTATTAGGACAAAGCGATAATGATACGCTTAATGTAAGTATATCCTTTTTCAATCTTGCGTAGTGCGAAATAATTTCTCTACAATTTTTACTCTTATCCGATCTAGAATATAATCGTCGAGGAAAGTTCTCAATATAATGATATCATACAAGAACGTTTTCTTGATACATACAATAATTTGACGCTGAAATCAGTGATGATGTTGAAGTGGATGACGTCACATTGCGATCAAATTAAATATCTTATGAAAACAGATGATGACATGTTCATCAATATTCCCTTACTTCTGCAAACATTACGTTCACGAAGACAAAGTGAAACTTTATTGGGTTCACTTATTTGTAATGCCAAGCCAATATCAGATCCCAAAAATAAGTGGTAAGTAATATTTAATAATATTATTTTCTATTTTACTTAATAATCAACAATTCACATTATATTATGTTATCATACAATTATTATTATGTTGTGTTATTATATTATATAATACGTATAATACGTACATTACAATAAATGGTACATTATAATAAATGGTACATTACATTACACATATTATAATAAATGGTCAAAAAATTGAGATAATAATTTAATAATAATAATTGAAAAAAATATCGAAAATTAATTAAATAAACGAATAAACGAATCATTTTTCGAATAAAGGATCAAATTGATTTTATTTTTCACTAAAAATCCGCTATAATTTTTTATTTATCTATTTATCCATATATATTATCGATCTCAATATAGTATACAGAATACCATTAATTTTTTATTACACAGGTATACGCCAAAATACATGTACTCGGAGAAGACATATCCAAATTACTTATCAGGCACAGGATACGTTATGAGTATGAGTGTAGCATCTAAGTTGTATCAAGCCGCGTTAGTGACTCCCCTGTTACATCTGGAGGACGTCTACATTACGGGTCTGTGCGCAAAGCGCGCGCGAGTGCGACCCGTTAATCATTCCGGATTTAGCTATATACCTCGCAAAATGGATCCCTGCGTACTCAGGAACTCCATTACTACACACAAGGTCAACGCATCAAATATGCATATGATTTGGGTAAAAATGAATAACACGAGCGTTTCGTGTAATCATACGATACGCACTGATCGAAAACCGGTTGTTTTGAGTAGAAATGGCAGGAATGCAGCCGGTTATTATGTCTTTAAAAGAAAAGTTCTAAACAGATGCGTTTAGATATGTTCCTGATATAGTATTGATTTTATTATATGCATTTATACATGTGTGTGTATATATATATATATATATATATATATATATATATATATATATGCCATTTATTCTTCGTCAAGTTTTCGTTAAACGTGAGTTAAGAATTGAATCTACATAGATCTGATTAAAAAATGATTTGAATTTTCCATTCTAATATCAGGCTGTGTCCAATGATTTTCACTGTTGGTTTGTGACTGAGATAATGAACATATAAATTTTGCATATATAAGATTACGGTTTGTCTACATCAGCAGTCCAACAAAGTTCAGGGACTGAATACCGATATGATTTTAGATTTATATCATACATAGTTGAATTCTTACTGCGACGCTAAATATCTTTAATTATATGACAATATTAGATTTTAAATATTGCTATATAACTAGAATTTTCATAATGTATTTAATATACACATATTTTTTCGTAATATCAGTATTATATTAAAACAAATCTTAGAAACAGATTTTTATTTTAAAAATATGATTATTCTTGGTAACAATATCCTAAAATTGCAAAATTGCAATGTGTCAATTTACATATTTAAATTAAAAATATTAAAATATTAAAAAATTAAAAATATTAAATGAGTTTACACGCCTAATATATAGCGTTTCAAATACAACAAATTGTCTATTAATATTTTGCAATATTTTTGTAATATTTGTTTTATTACATTAACATGCTGTTACACATACGTGTTACAATGCCTTTTTTAATTTTGTTTTCATAAAGATAAAGAAAATATATCTTCTCTCCTAAAAATTAAAGAAATATAAGGTGAAATGCAGTGGATGATTTTCCAATTATCCAGTAATAGCAAATTTCTGCAATAGCAATAGCATATTTCTGAAATTAAAAAGAACTTAAAAACAAGAATCTTAATATTAAAATATAAAAATTATAGTGATTTTGAATAGAAAGCATTTAAAATTGATTATTTATTTATAGTATCTAAAGTTTGCCTGCGTATGCATGGCACATCACAGAATAACAAAAGTATAATATCATGAATAATTTCGTATGAAAAACTTTATTAAAAAAATGTGAATGTTAATTAATAAATTTTGGAATATTTATTGACAAATCACATCATCTAATTATAATCTCGATGTTTTGATATTAGGATTTTCATCTTCAAATGATTTCAGGAATATACTACAGAGAGTGTCCCAATAAGAGATTTCACTTTGAATGGTATTCATGGTATTTTCATTATATGAAATATACAGTGCTGATATTTGACAGTATCATCTAGAAACATGGCGGTTTATAGAATTTGATCGAATAATCTATATGTTTATTGAAATAAAAAACCATAACAAAAGCGAGAAAGATTTTTCCAAGAAAATAATTTTAAATAATGAAACACATTTCGGGCTGTATAGTTAATATCCAAAATTGTCATTAACAACGTTTGCTGTCATTAACAACAATGAAAATCCAATTTTTTTATCAAGAATGATCATAATATTCAGAAAAAATCATTGTTTAGTTTGAATTGTTTTGAGTCGAAAGTATGATTGGAAAATTTTTTTTCGAAAATGTGGTGAAAAAACGTTTACGGTGAATGCTGAAGACTTTTATGACATGATAAATTTTGTGCAACCTAAATTGCATGATATAGACTTGCACAATATAGACATATATATATTCAATAGAATGATGTCACTTGTCATACAGCTAATAAAACAATTGCTTTACTGCACTTTGAATTTTCTGATTATGTCATTTCTCAAAGAGAGGTCAATTGGTCATAAAATATATAATTTAACATTACTTTTTTTTTTTCAAGAAAAGACTATATCAATAATTCAGAAATCCAATTTCAGAATTGAAGAATAATATCTGATATCTTATCAGAATAACGTCATATTTATATAAACATGGGATGAGAAATTTCAAAAATAAAATTTCAGAATAATCAAGAAGAACTGAGATTACCATTTAGAAGATATTATATTTCAGTATATTGTGAAAAATATTGTGTACTATAATCACCATGTTTGCACTTTATATTGAAAGAAATACATCAATAATTTTTTAATAATTAATACATTTAAAAATTAAAATAAAATTGGAATTAAATTAAAATAAAATCTCTTATTTGGATGCTTTGTACTATTAATAAATTGATTGTTAGATTTGCAATGAAGTGTATAATTGATTGCAAAGCTTTGTTTTCATATGAATTATATTTTCCTTATATTTTTTTATTAAATATATACCATTACTAAACAGCATTTAGTAATATAATGTTATTGATAATACTAATATTATTATACGTATAAATATAAAAAATTAAAAATATATTTTAAACATATATATTTGTAATAATGTCATATATTATTTAGAATTTATATTTGTACAATAACATCTTTTTTATATGAATATTGATAAATCGATGTTTAAGTTATATCGTCCCTTATACATAATTCAAAAATGATGTTGGATAAATTATATTTTTATACGTTGTTTATATACAGATAAAAATTATTAAAATTGTTGAAATAAATATAAAAATATTATATTTCCTTAATTATTATTAAAATTTGGCTTAGTTATTAAAAACTTGTAATTGTAACAATCAAAATTACATATCGTTATCTACTTTTTGATATCGGTTTCAATCCCTGCAATTGATTGTTCGACAGACAATGCATCTTATTATAATGATTTGATCCTTTATAGATTATGATTTCACATAGCGTATGGAAATAGAAAATTCAATCAATTAAGGATCAATTGTTATTAATGCAATTGGCTTTATGCACTTATAAAAAAGGGAATGTTCAAATGTTCAGACCATCATAGCGAAGTTTTATTGTACGGTATTTTTCTATTTAAACCAAAATAGTATTTAAGAATGTCAATTAGATCTTTTACATAATTTATATCATTCTTCCCGGCTCTGCGTGAAACAAATACAAAATAATTCAACGACGAGAGAATCTCAAATGCGTAATTTGTATAATTCGAAGAATTATTGCGTTATGTATAATTCGTTCGAGTGTTACCCATATCGATTGACATTTCTTAATAATATTTAGATGACATATTTATCTATATCTTAGAAAATCTTCCAGGCAGCATCATTTCATTACAATGGATGCATCATATGTGATTAGTGAACATCGATAAATGAAAAATTGAATGAATAAGGATGCATACAGATTTGTTGTATATCTTCGCGCATTATCGTATTATAATATGGATAAGACGCATATTAAAAGATGCATAAATACACGATAAGTTAAATCATGACAATATTTCGGTGTCATGTTAAAGAAAAGTGAGTGAAACATTCTTGGATATGTATTCGTGAAATATATTATATTATAATTTTGCTGCTCATTTTTCGAATTTAATTCATATAAAATGAAAGATTTCAATCTCTAGTTTATTATGAATTTCTAGTTCTTAAAATCAATGACATTAATTTTTTGAAATATAGCTTTTTTTAAATGTATTTTCTTTTATAGAATCTTTTCTTAATATTTTATCTAGAGCAGAAATAATAAATATTTATGAAATAAAACATTTCAGACAAGAGTCTTTGATCTCAATACTTTTACAGATTGTTGATTAATTTTTATTTCAATTGATAGTTTTTAAAATATGCGTAAATAAAATTGTCACGATAAATAATTCCGTTATATGCTTGCGCGCTTATAAAAATAATATAAAATTATCACTTAGAACAAAACAAAAAATACATTAATACGTATGGTACATATACTAAACTATTAGATATGTCCACTTTTATAAATCTTGATCAAAATAATTAATAATTGATGAAGTTTATTGACTATTTTATAAAAGATTTCATATAGACATATTCATGTAATAGATTGGATTATTTATAATATATATATATATATATATATATATATATATATCCAATATAAATGTGATTAAATGAGAAGCAAATTGTCATTGTATTATATCGTGTCGTGCATTTGCGTTCATGTAAAAGATAGGCAACGATACGCAATAATATAAAATGATAATAAGATAAAGATAAGCAGCAAATCTGTATATGTCTTAAAAGAAAAACAAGAAGTGCTTTTTTCCTATAATAATCTCTGTAAAGATAATCTTTAATGCCATTGCTTCTATGTACTTATGCGAAGTTATTTCGAGATGTAAGTGAATTTATATTAAACTGCATATGGCAGAATCTCATAAGCTTTATGTTAATTTTTTTTTCAATATGCGTAAGGGCCGAACACAGGAAGGTTGCTTCATTTAATAACGTAAAGTGTAAATTATTTTCTTTGTAAACGAAATGAGACAATGTGTGATGATGCAATTTGAGGAGGATTCTGTGTTATTAATAGTGAATAAAAATTAATCTTTTTTAAATTTATCTATATTTTATTAAATTACGTTTTAAATCATGCCAAAATATTATTAATATTAATGAAACAGCTTTTTTTATAACAATTATGTATATCCCTTTGTGACCTAAATTATTTTTGATGTTTTTTCCTGGAGTTCATACATTTAATAGTATCATATATTTTATTTTAATACTTCAGTATTTAAGTGTGAAATATACAACGCATTTATATATATATATATATATACACATATATACGCATTTATATTATATATATTTATATATTTATATATATATATATATATATAATCTATATTAAATATATATTTTGTTGAGAATTGATCTTGATATAAGATCAGCTAAAATGGAATATATAATATTGAGTGAGACTTGATAAAATCACAAAAGAATAAGTCTGCATGTGCATGTGTGCGCACGCACATGTTGGGTGTGTATAGAAGGTTAAAAAAACAATTTACAACTTTTAAGACAAATAGTATTTATTAAACTGTAAAATAGATAATTAATAAATATAAATAAAAAGATCAATCCTGTTAGATTTGAAAATTATTTTTAATAAGTAATTTATAATAACTTATTTTTCTTATTTTTATTTTTTTAAAAATAATTAAAATTATTTTATTATTTTTTTGTTCAATTTATTATAGATACTATTTACGTTAAAAATCCTGTCTAAGCTGTTTTTATTAACAATCTGTACATATAAAAAAAGTATTGTTTTATGTATATATTTTAATTTTTTTTTAATTTTAGAAACAATGAAACAATGTAACAAATAATTAGGTATCATTAAGATATTAATTTTTATCTATAATACATTATTTTTCGTAAGCAATTTACATAATAATTTTTGCAAATGTAGCTCTACACTTTTGTTACTGCATTATGTATGTTTTATAAAAATACATTTATGAGAAATCTTTTTATAAAAATACTATTTATTTAGTTCTAAGAAATCTATATTTTCTTATTTTTTGTCAATATTTCTAATTTCCATAATTTCTCGTTATTTTTTTATACATTACAACAAGTGATGTATAAACTACATAAAAGATTCAAAACAACGAGTATGTCTTTTAATATATATACTAATAAAACTATGAATATACATTTTGTGCAAATATTAATAATTGATAAAAATTTCCTCCTAAAATATATCTATTGAATTTTTATATATTTGAATTGTTTCATATATACATTATATTATCCTTTTTTTATTTATTTCCTTGTGAATTATGTTATTTCCTTTTATATAGATAATAATAATAATTTTATATGAATTTTATGTATTTATGTTACGTTAAAATATAAGATATCTTAATGTATCTATCTATATTTATGGATTTGAAAAATGTTACCTTTAAAAGTAGATATTAATATAAATACAGATTATATAATATTTCTATTGTGACATAAGAGATATGAATTAAATTACAAATTCGCGTGCAATATTATATACGCTGAATTAATACGCATTGAATACAAAAAATTATAATGTACAATAAATACCATAAAAAATATTTGTAACTCATAACTATCAGAGAGAAAGAGAGAGAGACAAAGAGAGAGATAATTATGCTATTATTAGCAATGAACAATATAAAATTTAAGAAATTATATGCTTATATATTTCAAAAGATATATTCTAAAAAATATTGTTTTTAATACGCATAATAATGATACAACTGGTAGATAACTGGACGTAATTAAATATTAAACTTGATTTCATTGAGGAGTTGGACAATGTAGCCTATATGATATTGAAATGTCTGATATCTCTAATTTAAATTCCGATAAAAATTTATTATGACGTAGACATTTATCTTTATTCGAAATTTCTTTAATTTATATTATGTTATAATTTATATCATATCAAGTTGATTAAAGAATTCGAGTAGCGAAAAGATTTTTAGATTATTGAAAAATTTTTATAATCATTGTGCGTTTTAAGATTGATAACATTTTATAGTCTTTAATAATGCGATATTTGTGATTATTATCAGTGAAATATCAGTGAATTATTAGTGATTAGTGATCTGATTATATGGAATACACACACAATTGTGGCCTTAGAGAAAATTACTTTATAAGAATAAATTTTCATCTAATATTGCACTTCTCATTGAGAAATCTCTGTTGGACTATTATAATATTTGATGCTATATGAACAACTGTTTATCGTCATATATCCAATGAAAAAAATATCATTTAGAGAATGATACTATCATTTTGTAATTTTAATATACACATAAATATACAATTGAATGACAAATCTTCAAAATATATAATGCAGTTGAAAAACGATACTATATATGCAAATATATGTACTGTCATTTTATAACTTCAGTTTTTGCATCCCTAAAGCAAACGGATTTTTAATTTTTGAAATATACGTTGATATACATATGAAGGACCTATTATGTCCTAAGTGTAATATCATGTATAAAATTTAAGAAATAATTTGTTATTTATCACATCGATATAGTTATGGTATAGTTATCGATATAGTTATTTTTTTAAGTAATTTTATTTATCAATAATGTTATTTTCTTTTGTAATTTTAATGATAATTTCGTTACCATTTATAACAACGATTCGTATTCGTATATAATACGATAACGAATAATTTAAGTTAGCTTTATCTTTACTTTATTTTATCAAGACTTAAATCAATAAGACTTATCAATAAGAAGTAAAATAGTTATTAAATACGATAGATATTAAAATATTATGATAATGCTTATTTTTTGGATCAAGCCAAAATTACAAACTGCATCTTAACTTTGATACATTTTAAAATTTATTAAAGAAAAGATCTTGCGATAAAAATGCGATTTTTCTGTCTACAATTGTATGCTTGGATACAAAAAAAATTGTAATATTTCTTTTTAAATAATTTGGAATATGGAAAGATTTCGAAGAATATGAAATATTCTGTTATTTTCAATATTGCTTCAGAATTCATATTAGTTCCATCATTCGACATATAATATCCAATAATAATAACAAAACAATATTTTAATCAAAGTATTATTTATAAATATAATTTGAGCAGCATTTGATTACCATTAAAAAAATAATTGAAAAATGATAATATTATTTCTTAGCTAATAGCAACTAATCATTTTTTAAAAATGATAAATAGTGAGTGTAATTAATTATATTTGGACAAAAACGATAATGTAACACAAGTTATTTTTACAGATTAATTTTCTCAGTCTTGATTATATGCGATCAATTCGTCACTTTAATCATTATAATATAATCTAATATAAAAAAAAAGAGATCAATTAAAAGTCTTTCCTTTATGAAGTATATAATGATATACAGTAAAAAAAAATACTATGCGAATGTAATACTATGTAATTATTATCTTGTAATTTTAATTAATACTTTTAATGTAAAAGAAAAATTGCCACAAAGCAATATAAACATCCGAAAAGATTTGTCTTCTGATTTTCATGAAATCGTGCAAGAATCTTCCAAATGTTATACTAAAATCTACCGAATGGATATACTAAATGGATATAATAAATGGATATAAAAGGATTTTTAATATAAATAAAAATCAAATAAGATTAATTAAAGAAGATTTCATTATTAATCAAATTAGATCATTAAAATAGTGAGAAAAATTATGTTCAGAATACATGGATAAAAACTGATTTTGATCTTAAAATATATCATAAAGAATAATATTTTGAATGAAATGAAAATCATAGTTGCAAAAATGATTTATTTGATATTATGCTGCCCATTAATTTAACAAACAAAAGATTTAGTCATCATGCTGTTTAATGTTATATCTTCTATAGCTTCTAATGTTATATCTTCTATAGCTTCTATATAGAAGCTTCTGCTAATTTTTAGAGAATTTCTCATTTTATTGTTCGATTGTCCAATAATTTCTTTTTTCAGGAAATAGTGCACTTAATATTGAATGGCATTGAATGGCATTTATATGCATTTACCAAAAATAAATATCTTTTAAAAGATGATGCGGGTGTTTCAACGTATATAAAAAAAAAGTTTGCTCAGATTAAGTTCTGATTATTTAATGTTGTTTTGGAGAACAAGAACAAAAATAATATAGAGGACAGAAATGAATATTTGCGAACAAGTGTTTGCATTATGTTTATGTTTTATTTTCATAAGGAAAAAACAACATTACAGACGCATACAAATATTCATACTGTGTACGAAAATATAATGCCGTGAGCAATTGCACTATTCATGATATTGTTCAGGATTCTTATAGGCTTTATTCTTTGTTTGGAATTTTGGACAGTTGGGAAAACCCAATGTAAGCAACGTGTCAAGCATGTGTCGATGATGAGTCCTAGAGTAAGGGCGTAGATCGTAAACCGTTGCTGAAACAGAGTATCGCCTTTTCCTCGACAGTTACCAGGCGCCTGTATCCTCAGTATCTTGCGAGATGTCCGAGACAGCGGTCACTTGCTTCAGAGTAAGAGTCGAAATATTGTAACTGTTAATTCGTTTGCCAATTAAAAGAAGGTAAAAAGATAGATAGTTATCTATGACTCTTATCTTTAYTCATCACACTATCCCAGAATCGGCATAAATAAATATTTGAGCAGTATGGAGCGAATTTATATCGAAGGCGCTCTAACATTGTTTATGGTCCTTCGAGCCAGATCCGTGGATAGTTGATGTTCGAGTGTATCAGTGCGTTGTTGGTAAAACGGACAGTTAGATATAAATCATCTTCTCTGATGCGGCGGGCACCAAATGTTCGTTGTAAGGAGCATCACGAGCTGGATCAGAAGCCAAGCTCATGTCGATATCGCTTTCTTTCTCAAACTCGGAGCTCACGTGAGTGACACGTGACACGATACACGCATCTGGAAAAAACGGAATCCGGAGCCTGTTGGAGATTGGTACCGAGTTAACGAGGAAGAACACTTAACGTCAAATTGTATCGACGTCTTGTAGCTGTGCTGCATATGCACCACAGAATACACGGGTTCGCTAATCTTCGGGATTCAGCGGATTACTGTCCAGTTCTAGGACAATTTTAAGAGTCTTACGGTAATCATGGCTGACAATCTTCAGGACTTTCTTGAGAAACAAGGCGTTATAATCGACACGCTCAAGCGCGTGTCGATTATAACGCCATCATTAATTTCAAGAAGCTCTCGAAGACTAATGTCATGCTTAGAAAAACGAGAACGCGTCTAGCTGATTTACAGAAGTATTGGGAGAAGATTCTAGACTTACACGCTAAGATCAGCCACGCGGCGAAGGCGGAAGACCGAAAGAAGTTGCCCTACTTCCTCCAAGATGAATTCCTAGCCGCCGAGGACGCCTACACTGAAGCTGCGGACTATCTGCAGGAAGTCATAACTAATTTTGTAGCACCGGAAAGTCCTGCAGGGCCTACCGACCCTACGGTCGACGATGAACCGCAATCATCTGCGGTAACGCTGCAACGCATTCCAATTCCGACATTTTCGGGTGAGTTCTCTGAGTGGCACACGTTCCGTCACCTTTTCCACTCTTTGGTCCACTCGAATAAGGCGTTGACCAAAATTACCAAATTCCATTATCTGATCTCGAGTGTTACTGGAGCCGCCGCGGCGATACTTGATGGACTTAACGTCTTTCCCGAGAATTATGATAACGCGTGGGAGGCGTTGTTGGAGGAATACGATAATAAAAGAGAGCTAATTCGTACGCACCTTTGAACGATCATCCGCCTTCCAGACGAAAAGCTCGAAACTGCTGTCGAGCTGAAGAAACTGAAGGATACCGTGCGCGTCGCGCTCATAAACGTGACGAATCTGGGATGCTAAATCAGCAATTGGGACCCCTTTTTAATAACTGTTATGTCTGAGAAATTTGGCTCCCAAACGGACGTGAAATGGAGTGAACACCTAGGCGACTCCAAGGAGAACCCCTCGTATAAAGAGCTGAACGCTTTTTTGAATCGCCGTATTCATTCGCTTCCAGCTTCTACGGGTGTAGCTCTTACCGTAGTAAATCATCCGCCAAAAAAGAATCGTTCCGTTGTTCATAATGTGTCGGTTCAAAACTGCGTCAACTGTGACGGCTTGCATGGCTTAGCAAGGTGTGAGAAATTTCTGTCGTTATCAGTCGAGCAACGCCGTGCTCTTGTTCTGGAAAAGCGAGCCTGCTTTAACTGTCTACAGTTAAATCACTTCACGCAGAAGTATTCAAGTAAATTGCGATGTGCGCGTTGTCGGCGCTCACATCACACCCTCTTTCATCCTGAGGAAGGCCGGACCAATCGGAGAATAGGAAATCAAAAGTCCGGTACCGGCGGTCCGGGACCGCAAGCAGTCATGAGCCCCTCCTCCGTTGTGGAAAGTGACATAGTTGCTCACGTTCAAGCTGCGCAGCCGAAGGTTCCGTGGAAGGACCGCGGAGTTCTGCCTACGGCATGGGTCGATCTTCACACCACAGAAGGTCGCCGGGTTCCAGTTCGCGTGCTCTTGGATCAGGGTTCAACTTAGCTCTTAGCTTTATTTCAGAGTCTCTCTGTAAGACGTTGCGGACTAAGCGACAACGCATCGACCTAACAATCAGTGGCGTTACCGGGATGGAGAGAGGTGGTGAGAACCAGGGTTTCGCTCGGACTGTCCCCTCGCGACAAACCCGTCCCGATGATCCCGCTGATGGCGGGATATGTGCTTCCAAACATTACCGCGTATACAGCCCCATCTTCGCGATATTGAACTGGCCGATCTGGATCCGTCAAGCACCCGATCCACATGCTGATTGGGTCGAACCTATTCGCGTCGATACTTGTGCCCAAATCTCCCTGCCTGGGCCCAACAGACGCACCCGCGGCCCAAAAAACCGTTTTTGGCTGGATCCTTTCTGGCCCTGTAGGCGTAGCTCAGCCCGATCCGGACAAGGCTCACGTGTCGCTTTGTACCGCCGAGTACGACACCAACACTTTATTACGCAAATTCTGGGAAGATGAGGAGGTTCCTCAGAGACTACCTCTCAAAGAGGAAGATGAACAGTGCGAAAACCATTTCGTCTCTATGCACTCCCGCATGGTGGAGGGTAGGTACATGGTGAGACTGCCTTTCAAAACAAGTCCACCCATCGACATTGGCGACTCACTGCCGATCGCTACCACCTTGTATGCCCGCATGGGGCAGATTGCGATCTCGTCCTGAGATTAGCCAATAATACCACAAATTTCTTCGTGAGTATCTCGAGCTCGGTCATATGGAGCCCGTGACTGAGGGGGTAACCATCCCATTTCAGCCTGTCTGAACACCCCGCATCATGCTGTGATTCGGGAATCAAGCAGCACAACCAAATTGCGTGTTGTGTTCAACGCCTCGTGCCAGACTCGTAATGGCACATCACTGAACGACTACTTGTTGGTTGGGCCGAAAGATCTGCTGGTCATAGTTGCTCGATGGCGCCAATAGCATTACGTGTACACTGCGGACATCGCCAAGATGTTCCATCAGATATTGGTAGAACCCACGGACGCCAGCGGATACTTTGGCGACCGAACCCCGAATCTCCGCTTCGACATTACCGGCTTCGTACCGTTACGTATGGACTGGCTCCTGCGCCCTATCTAGCGATACGCGTCCTCCAACAGCTTGCGATTGATGATGGACACCGATTTTCGGCAACTGTTCCGATCATCGAAAGCTCAATCTACATTGACGACACCCTCTTCGGCCGAGATACGAATTGCGTGAAACGAGGGACCAACTCATAGGCCTGATGAAAGGAGGAGGATTCCAACTGCGAAAGTGGGCAGTTAACTCACCAGTTCTACTGGAAGACACGGCTAGCCAACACGAGCTTGCTGACCATTTGCTAGCCAAGGACGAAACGCTGAAGATCCTTGGACTCTCCTGGCTGCCACAGGAAGACGTCTTCTGCTTCGTAATAACTTCGTCGGTGACGGCTTCCCTCACTCGGCGTTCGATATTGTCGTTCGTCGCCAAGCTCTACGATCCACTGGAATGGGCTGCACCTGTTGTCATCACCAAGATGACAAAGATTCTGCAAAGATTCTGTTTCAAGAGCTCTGGTTGCTCAAGAACGATTGGGATGCGCCAATCCCACAAGAATTGATGCAGCGATGGAAGGACTATATGGACGACCTCCCGCATTTGGCACGTATTCGTGTCCCGCGCTGGACCGGCCAGAGCAAAGAGAGTTTATCGTTGCACGGCTTATCGAAGTGCACGGCTTTGCGGATGCATCAAGCCGTGCCTATGCCGCTGTTGTGTATCTAAGGGTCATTCTCTCTGAATCTAACTTTCAGATCAGTCTTATTTGTGCCAAGACCAAGGTCGCGCCGGTGAAAACTATCAGCATACCTCGTCTTGAGTTGAACGCCGTTGTATTATTGAGCCACCTGCTCGTATGGACGCAACAGGCACTATCCCTCTCGAGCGTCCCAACCTATGGATAGACAGACTCTACCATAACCCTAGCGTGGTTAAAGCAACACCCATCAAAGTGGACCACTTATGTTGCGAACCGTGTCTCTGAGATCCAAACAGCGCTGTCGGGCGCTACGTGGCATCATGTTCCGTCAAAGGAAAACCCTGCCGATTAGGCCTTCTGTGGGCTATCGGCATTAATGCTATTGTCGCATGATTTGTGGTAGAACGATCCTGCTTGGTTGAGGCGCTCCTCCACCACGTGGCCAAGACGTGATCCAGCGATGTCAGTGGACGAGACGAAAGAGATTTCCACCGAAGCGCGTAAGGCCATCGTACAATATGTGGATTGTACGTGTGAATGGGAGTTGACTCATCGCTATTCTAGCTGGACACGGTTAGTACGAATAACGGCTTACGCTCTAAGGTTTATTGGACACTCGAGGCGAGGGAGAAATCGCAACCGAGGAGGGGAACCCCGCTAGAAGTGTCCGAATTGCGCGACGCCGCCCATCGATGGTTCCAACTCGTCCAAAAGGTCTATTTTTCGAAGGAGTGGAGCGCGCTGAATAAGAACGAACCGATTCCGCCTTTCAGCGCCTTGAAGGCCTTGAGACCCGTGCTAGGGAACGATTCACTACTCCGCCTTAGCGGGCGATTGCATAGCATCGCCCTTGAATACGATGAAAAACATCCGGTTATATTACCGAATCACCGTATATCGGAGCTTCTCATCGACCAGACACATCGAGCCACTCTTCACTGGTGGCTCTCAGCTTACGCTGCGCACCCTAAGGGAGGAAGATTGGATCATCGGCGGTCGCAGCCTCGTCAAGAAGCACATACGTCGCTGCGTGATTTGCACACGTCAAACCGTCAGACTACCCACGCAACTAATGGGCAACCTGCGCGTGAGTCCCTCCTCTCTGTTTTCTCACACCGGCGTCGATTACGCCGGGCCATTTGGCATCCTATCGTTTGCGAGGCGGGGCCAAAGAGCGAGAAAATATTATATCACATTATTCATATGCCTTGCTACTAAGGCGATACATGTAGAAATCATGGAAGACTACACCACCGCTGGATTCCTGACAGCCTTCCGTAGGTTTGTGAGCCGACGTGGTTTGCCGGCTCATATGTACAGCGATAATGGCCCAAAGTTCCATGGTGAATCCGATCGCGAACTCCAGACCAACTTTCAGACATTGAGGACGGATTCGACCTTATAGGCCGGCTTGACGAATGACGGCGTGCAGTGGCATTTTATTCCTCCGGCGACGCCCCATTTTGGCGGACTCTGGGAAGCCGGAGTCAAGAGTCTTAAGTTTCATTTGCGACGAGTTATCGGTTCTCGCACACTCTCCAAGGCCGAATTTGCCACGCTGCTCTGTCAGATCGAGGCCTGTTTGAATTCACAACCCATCGCGCCCCTTACCGACGATCCAGCCGACTTGTCCGCTTTAACGCCGAGCCATTTTTAAACAATGTTAGAGCGTCTTCGATATAAATTCGCTCCACACTGCTGAAATATTTATTTATGCCGATTCTGGGATAGTGTGATGAGTAAAGATAAGAGTCATAGATAACTATCTACCTTTTTACCTTCTTTTAATTGGTAAACGAATTAAGAGTTACAATATTTCGATTCTTACTTTGAAGCAAGTGACCGTTGCCTCGGACATCTCGCAAGACACTGAGAATACAAGCGCTTGGTAACTGTCGAGGAAAAGGCGATACTTTGTTTCAGCAACGGTTTATGACCTACGCCCTTACTCTGGGACTCATCATCGACACATGCTTGACACGTTGCTTACATTGGGTTTTCCCGACTGTCCAAAATTCCTGATCGGACAAAGAATAAAGCCTATAAGAATCTTGAACATACCGCCCGCCTCGTATCTGAAACGGAGACGACATCCGAGCACACTTACTAAGACAGTTCCGCTCGCAACACGTGGTAGTCGTAAAACATAATTCGGACCAAGAATGGTCTTTTACAATGAGATAGTAAAGGCGTCAGACATAACGGAGCGTACATGAGGCTCCTTATTCTAAGGAGAGTCGCTCTCCTTAGCGTCCTTCTCGGACGCCGGCAATTTACAGATTTGCGTTATTGGTCGTTTATACTGCGTCTTTGCAGTGCGCAGTCACTATGCGGACGTCTCCATCAGCTCCGGGATGCACCTGTACTATCCGTGCTAACTCCCAGTGCGATGGAGGAAGCTGAGGACTTCTCATTATGACCAAATCGCCGACCTCAAGATCCACTGCTTGGACCACTTACTCCGAACTTGCAAAGAGTGCAAATAGTCCTTTGACCAAGAGCGCCAAATTTGCTCCTGTAGGGCTTGCACGAGCTGCCATCGGGACAGCCGATTCGCATTGATCTCCAGGACGAAATCTTCGGGTGCAGCAACAAGCGGCCGGCCCCAAAAAGGGCCTGGCGTTAAAGCGGACAAGTCGGCTGGATCGTCGGTAAGGGGCGCGATGAGTCGTGAATTCAAACAGGCCTCGATTTGACAGAGCAGCGTGGCAAATTCGGCCTTGGAGAGCGTGCGCGAATCGATGACTCGTCGCAAAGAGCGAGAAAACATTACATCGCATTATTCATATGTCTTGCTACAAAGGCGATACATTTAGAAATCATGGAAGACTACACTACCGCTGGATT